>CM021102.1:461675282-462260125 GCA_007115665.2 Sequoiadendron giganteum
TAGGGAGAGACCTAAGAGAGAGAGAGAGGGGGGGTGGGAGGGATAGAGGGAGTGGGAGAGAGGAGTTTGGAGTGAGAGAGTTGTGTAGGTAGGTTGGTAGGGATAGAAGGAGGGAGAGACCTGAGAGAGAGAGAGAGAGAGTGGGAGACTTGAGAGGGAGATAGTTATCTAGATAGGGTGGGAGGGAAAGGCCAAAGAAAGAGAGAGAGAGAGAGAGAGATCTAGGTAGGGTGGGAGGGAGAGACCTAAGAGAGACAAGGAGGAAACGAGAGAGAGATAGTTATCTAGGAAGGGTGGGAGGGGTAGACAAATGGAGAGACCTAAGAGAGGAAGGGATATAGGGAGGGAGAGAGGGAGTGAGAGAGATGGAGTGAGATAGAGTTATCTAGGTAGGGTGGGAGGAAGAGACTTGAGAGAGAGGTAGAGAAAGTTATCTAGGCTAGGGTGGGAGAGAAAGACCTGAGAGAGAGGGGGGTTGAAGGGATAGAGATATTTATCTAAGTAGGGTGGGAGGGAGAAACTTGAAAGAGACCTGAGAGGTAGAGAGAGAGTGGGAGGGACAAAGCATGTGAGAGACCAAGAGAGAGAGGGTGGGAGGGATAGAGGAAGGGAGATACTTGAGAGAGAGGGTTTGGAGGGATAGAGGGAGGGAGAGACCTGAGAGAGAGGAGGATTTATTTAGTTAGGGTGGGAGGGAGAGAAATGAGAGAGAGAGAGAGAGAGAGAGAGAAAGTTATCTAGGTAGGGTGGGAGGAAGAAACCAAAGAGAGAGAGGTAAGAGGTAGAGAGACTTGAGAGAGAGAGAGATAGTTATCTAGTAAGGGTGGGAGGGAGAGACCCGAGAGAGGGAGAGGGGGTGGAAAGGATATTTGGAGGAAGAGACCTGAGAGAGAGGGAGAGAGAGGAGGTGGGAGGGATAAAGAGATAGAGAGTTGAGAGAGAGAGTATACGATATAATATATAATATATAATTTATATATTATATAGTATAAAATATATATTATATAATATATATAGTGTATTAAATATATTATATAATATATAATATATATTATATATTTTATATACACTATATATACTATATATACTATATATTATATATATCATAATATATAATATATTATGATATATTAATATATTATATATTTATTATATATTAATAATACATAATATTGGTTTTATGTATTATTTGGTTTCAAAAAAACTAGAGCAAACAGATATTTTTTATTTATTGTATAAGATTTGAAGCTTCCCCTATGCATACAATATAATATATAATATATAGTATATAGTATATAATATATAATATATAGTATATAGTATATAATATATAATATATATAGTATATAGTATATAGTATATATCATATACTATATATAACATAGTATATATATTATATAATATTCAATATATAATATATAGTATATTATATATTATTATAATGTATATAATATATATTACAATATATAGTATATATATTAAATATATGATATAATACATAATAAATATATATATCATAATATATAATATATAATATATCATGCATTTATTAATTTAATACATAATTTTATGAATTTTTGTTTTTAAAAAATTGAAGGAAATGGATATTCGTTTCTTTTGTATAAGTTTTGAATCTTTGCATGCAAAAAATAACGGATAGTTGTTCCAAATGGATATCCATTTTGTGAACTATATATAAAACAAGAAGGGGACCATTTTGAAAATTCCAATGGTCCCTAAATTCTTTTTGTCACCTGAAATCCTGTGTTCTCTATCTATAACAGACAAAATTCAGCTTTTGCAAGATTCTTTTACACATTTTTCAACTTTACAATCATTTGTGTGCTCTTTTTGTTTGTGCAATTGAGAGCAGTAGTCATCGTAAGAGAAAAGGAAAGAGAAAATTAACAACAAATCAAATTGAAGCATATAGAGTAAAAGATAGAGAAAGTCTTAGGAAGAGAAGACAAGGTATGGAAAATACTCAAGTTGAGGCTTCTTCTCCACCCCTAAATGTTAATTCAAGTGAAGATGAAATAGAATTTGAAAATATTGAACTTCATATTGAAATTGAAAATGAAAATATTTAAATTGATATAGAAAATATTTAAATTGATATAGAAAATGTTGACATTGGTATTGAAATTGATATAGAAAATGTTGACATTGGTATTGAAATTGAAAATGTTAATAACATTGAAAATGAAAATGTTGAAATTGAAAATGAAAATATTTGAATTTAAAATGAAAATGTTGGAATTGATATAGAAGATGTTGAAATTGGTATTAAAAATGAAAATGCTAATGTAGTGTCAAAAAATGTCATCATTTACATTTTCACACTTGATTTGGGAATGGTTAACATTAAAATGAACTTAATGTTGCCTTGATCTAGTGTTGTAATGTGTTTAACACATTTGCATTAGCTCTTGGGCCCATTTTAAGCTAAATAAACCTAACTTTTCCTTAATTTAGTGTTGTAAAGTGTATTCATCTACACCTTCACATTAAATTTAGAACCCTTGTAAACTAAATAAACGTAATTGTGCCTTATTTAGGGTGTTGTAAAGTGTTGTACCACACTTTCACACTAATCTAGGGTTTCATTAATAAATTGGTCTTCTTTATGCCTTAATTGGCCTTATTTTGCATTCACAAGCCTTAATTAATGCATATTTTCAAGGATAATCTTGACATAAACCAACAATCAATCATAATTTAGGTGTTTTTAGGTTGTGTGGCCCAGATTTAATGATCTGAGACTCATACTCCACCTTGGTCATATGACTCCCACCTAGGTTTTTGGGCCCCGATATGATTTCACACCTTTCTAAACATTTTTTAAAATGATCCCATAATTAATGCTTAATGGAACTCACATGCCACCATGGGTTTATGAGTCCCGTGTAGCCCAAAATAAAATTTAATTCAAATTCTTGGTGGGATTTCACCTTCCTAGATCTAATTTCGGCTTGTAGTGTTTTAATTTCGAGAAAATTGGCATAAACAAATATAAATACAAGGTTATTTCACTCATTTTCACCTAGGACTTTCAAGAGAGCATTCCTAATAGCAAGTTTATGGTTACAAGAGTCTACAAGACTTCATAAGAGAATTCAAGAGAATTTCTAAGGCATTCAAGGGAAAAATTCTTCATCATTTATTTCAGCAATTCAAGATCCATCATCATGTCAAGGTTATCAAGAATTAAGCATGTTGTTGAGCTAGTGTTGTGATGTAGCATTGAATATACAAGATCAAGCATTGTTCTATACTTATTTTCAAGATCAAGATCTACATTCTACATGGCCAGTTCATATTAGATTGTTGATTCATATTACAAGACATCACTCAAGGTATCATTTTTCATGTTTCATGTCGTTATTTCATCATCGAGCATCATTTGGTTTAATTACCTACAAGGGGTTTGACTTAGGCAAACCCCTATTCACTAAAAATTAACAAGTTTTTCTTCTCTATAAATGTGTGATTGCAGATCTAGGTATCTTGGAGCATGAAGGATCTCTAAAGACTAGGTTATAAGTTTGAAGGAAGGTGTTGGATTTGTCTCCCCACTTGCAAGATCCTAGAAGGTCTTCTACAGGTCCAAAATTAGAGTTTCAAATCTAGAAACAAAGTGGAGCAAAAAAATAAAAGATTGGAGGGAAGAATAAAGTCATAACCCTCTAAAAATGCATACTGGACTAACATTCCACCTTTGGCGTATGAGTCCCAGTACTACTAATTTTTTAGGGTTTTTGGAGATTCATATCAGGTACTGTTAGATTCCAGTTTTGGCACAAAAAACCTAGCCTAGGACTAAATCACCAAGACTAGCATATCAGTCCCACTTAGTAATGAATTAGGTGTTTACAAAATTTTAGGACTTCATTCAATCTCTTTCAAGCTTCTAGGTGCACACCTCTGATCTCTCAACTTTTTGTTCTGATTTGGTTGCATTTCTAGGTGTTTCATTCAATTCTTGCATATCATTGAGTTTCATAATTAGTTCTTGCATTTCATTAGTCTTTCCAAGCCCTAGCTTGGTAGTGAACCCCTCTTTAGTTAATAATCAAACCCTAGGACACCCTGTTGTAAGATCGCTTTCCCCTTTCTACATTAGATTGAGATCTCTAGGGTTTCCTTGAATGAGAGTGTAGAAGATTGTTATTTTATCTCCCAGGCATAGAACCCCAAAAAAATTCCTCCTTTCATTTTGGTGAACCTGGACTTTAGAACACCTCATTTCTTATTTGGAGTCCATCATCATCCTAGATCTAGCTTGCATTGAATTTTCATTAGGTTTTGCATTAGTTAACTGGCATCTAGGGTTTCTAAAATCTTGCATTAGTGAAAGTGCATATAGGCTACATTTTTTGTTGGAGTTGAGAAGATACAACACCATAGAAGCCCAAAAGATCTTTGCAAGCAAATAACCTGTTACAAGGAGAAGCAAAGAGAAGCAACAAAGGAAATGCTCAAGAATGTGGAGCAATGTATTCACCTAAAAATGTAAAATGAATAATGATACAAAAGATAGTTTTCAACTACATATAGATGAAAACCCTAAAAAGGAAAACCCTAGGCTTGCACAATAATAGTTAATAAAGTAATTAATTATTATGCACCTAATGTTAGCTTAAGTGAAAAAGAGGTAAAAGGGAACTTTACGTAATTAAACAAATATTGTTTAATTAATAAAGTAAATGTCCAATTACTCTAACACCCCCCTTAAGATAGACATAGGGAGAAGCTAAAACCTAGAAGAAGCTACTGAAAGCAAAAGCAATGGGTCCCGGCAACAAGGCCAGATCAGGTACCCATGTACAAAATCAATGCAAACTAAATGAAATGGGGTAAAGGAGAAAACCCAGTGGGAACAAAACTCCTCCCCAAAATAGAATGCAAGGAAGGAATGCAATGCACTAATGAAAGAAGGATAGGAGGTGGATAACATGATACCCCCCATAGACAACTTCTATCATATAAGTACATGTACAATGATCTCCATAGGAAGATAGAAAGAGAGAAGAAGCCCCCCCCACAATGAAGAAACTCCTGTCACAATGGTAGATGCTTGATGTAGAATCCAAAAAGAGATCCTAAAGCGGCAAATGATATTCCTCCCCTTGGGAAGAAATAGATCCATGGACCTGTATCGAAGAAACCCTGTGAAGAATGATGAACCAATATGTCTCAAGATGTGTGCCATGATAGGATGTTGAAGAGTCTCACTGTCTGAACTGAAACAAATAATGCCAAATCCAAACTGATGTGGAGAATACTGAAATGCAACCTTTGAATGCACGGATAATGGTGGGTGAACAGTGATAACCTAACTGTCAAGGTAGAGGAGATGAATGTCCTCAAAATAATCCTCCAAATCTGCAATATAGGACTCAACAAACAAGAAAGATGTGTCTGCAACATAAGAGTCCAAAGTAGCTATGTCTGGAAGATGTATGATTCCCTACTGCACTGAATCACGAACAACAAGAGATGTTGATGAAGTCTCAGTTTGAAGAGTAGGAACTATGAGACAAACCTCTGATCCATCAGAATAAGTAAGGGTGTCTAAATACTCAATCTCCTCTAAAGTATCATGATCAAATGGTGTATTCTCTCGCCAAGCAATGGGTATGAGACAATCTGAAGTAGGATTCTCTGGGAATGGAGATAGAATAGGGTCTCCATAGATCTCCCAAAGACGTGTCCAAAGTGGGTGAGGACAATCAATGTCTGATATAACCAACACAGTGTCATGATCAACACTAGACAATATAAGTCCTACTATGTGATTTCTAATAATATCCCATGCTAATCTGCCCTCTAAAGTTGTCGGTTCAGGTATGAGATCATACAAATAAGGCAAAATATTAAGCCACCTACAATGTGTAAGTATACCCTTTGCCCATGACTCATAATTACCCCGTTCCAGAAGAACAACTAAAGGGTGAGTAGAGAAACCCATGATAACTCTTCAAATGAAAAAATTCAAAGACTAATGATCTCAGCAATGATAAAGCATATCAACATAACTCATCCAATGCAAACAAACCCCATGTAGGAGCCAAGATGACCAAGTAATTGAGCAAAGTATAAAAACAAACAAAGCTGAATAAAAAATACTTGGTAAATATTCTAGTAAAATAGACTGCAAATCTGGAAAGAGCACTGTAATACCTTTCCAATGCCTATTTGTTTGTGCAAAACAGAGTTCGGACGCAAAAGATACACCCCTTGGAGTGAAAAAACCAAGTTCTGACTTTGACTGAAAAAAAAGACTACAAAACTATTAAATCAGGAAAAAATAGTAGTACCACTAGAACGGTGCCAAAACCAGCTTTCTGACGATATCTCGTTGTTGAAAATCCGAGAAAAAATGCCCATTCTACGCCCGATTTAGCGCAAGCTACTCCAATGTACAAAAAAAAATTGTTCATAGCCCTCAAGGGCTAAAGTCTTCGGCCCCTGGTCACGTGGATGACCAGGGGGCTAGCGGTTGTAAGCCCACGGTCACCCATGTGACCGGGCAATGGGGGTTAGAAGCCTACGGGGGCTGGCATGGCCGACTTGGGTCGGCGAGCTCGTCGGTGGACTCGGCTTGGCGGGCTCGGTGTCGAAGGAGTTGGCAGGGAGCTGGGGCGGGCTAAGCGCGGACAGAGTGGCCAGGCGGGGAGCAGTGGCCGACAGAGCTGGGCAGAGCGGTGACTAGAGCAGTGAGCTTGACGGGGCGGGGTGAGCTGAGCGCGGCGGCTGGTGGCCACCGGGCGGCCGAGCGGTGGCGCAAGAATTTGCACGAGCCACACATAAATTAAGGTTTTTTTATTTTTTAAATTATTTTTTTGCAATTTTTTTTCTGAGGGGGCCGTACGGCCAAACCCTACAAAAATTTTGCAACCTTGGTTGACTGTGACCAAAATCGACGATTTGACAATCATTTTAGGGGTTTTTGGGCACTACGAATCCAATGGCACTGTCCATTTGAGCCCAAAGTGAACCTAAAATTCAGAGTATGCTGATTCCACAAGAAGAAACCTTAGAACCCTAGATTTGCTTCCAATGCAAAAATCTCAAAACAAGAACAAGCAGCTTCAAATCTGAAGCTTTGATACCATGTTGGAGTTGAGAAGATACAACACCACAGAAGCCCAAAAGATCTTTGCAAGCAAATAACTTGTTACAAGGAGAAGCAAAGAGAAGCAACAAAGGAAATGCTCAAGAATGTGGAGCAATGTATTCACCTGAAAATGTAAAATGAATAATGATACAAAAGATAGTTTTCAACTACATATAGATGAAAACCCTAAAAAGGAAAACCCTAGGCTTGCACAATAATAATTAATAAAGTAATTAATTATTATGCACCTAATGTTAGCTTAAGTGAAAAAGAGGTAAAAGGGAACTTTACATAATTAAACAAATATTGGTTAATTAATAAAGTAAATGTCTAATTACTCTAACATTTTTGCATTTTGCATCTTGCATCACTGGATTTCATCTGAAATATGTATTTTCACTTAGTTTAGACATCATTCAAACCAAAAATCATAAAAATCACTTAAAATTTTCAAAAAATTGTGAAAAAACCTTCATTGGGACTCATACGCCCCTTTGGGCGATTTAGTCCCAGTGCAGATTTTAAACTGCATTTTCCAAAATTCAAATCTCAATTTTTGAGCTTCTCTTTGTTGTTGATTACTTTCTATTTTAGTTTATAGATTTTATGTTTCATTCAATTCATTTCATCTAGTTTAAATTGGTTCATCTTGTGCATTACTCAATTCCAAATTTTCATTTACAACATTTCATTTTTAGATTCTTGCATAGTGTAATCAATAAATTACATTCTGAAAATTATATTTCATTCTAGGTCTTTACATTTCATTTCAAGTCTGTATATATTATTGTTAACAAATGTTAGTTTCAGTCTTCTCCAAGTTTGCAAAGAAAAATTTAGTCAATAAGCATGTTATTCATTCATTCAATGCATTCCCTAATTATGAGAGTCTCTTAGTTCAAGAGAGTGAAAATGTTGACACTTTCCTTAAACCTACACCCCCTCTTATCTATCCTACTTGTGGGAATGATGTGATAGAAGAAGATGAAAATATAGACAATCCTGATGATCATAGTTTCTCTTCTCCTAATACCTCTCCTACATGTGACAAAGCTATTTCGGTGTTAGAAGATGCACTCATTGAGAACCATGACATTGTTGAAATCTCTTCTTCTATAAACTCTCTTACATTGGAAGATATTATAGCACAAGAGAATGAGATCATAGACACATTTCTAAACATCACCTTATCTAATTTCCATCATCCTCTTTCTTGTGAGAATGATTTAGTGAATGAGAATGAGATTATAAATTATGAGGCTATGTTGGTGTTAGATGGTTAAATATGTAAGGTCTATAACAACCCTCTTTATGTTCATACCCCTACCTATCCTATTTTGGAAGACATTATGGGACAAAGGAGTGAAAATTTGGACAATCTTGACAATCACATTTTTTCTCCTCCTAGTATTTCTCTTAGTTGTGAAGAAGATACTTGGATGTTAGAAAATCCAATTGATGAAATTTGTGAGAATCTTAGTTGTCCCTCTTCCCCTAGGGAAACCCTTATTGAACAAGACAATCCAATCACTAATCATTCCCCTACTTGCGATGAAGTTACTTTAGAAGAATGTAACTTTGAATGTCATGAACATCTAGTTTTTAGTTCTCCTAAAAACTCTCCTCCTAGGGAGGATGCCATGGTGCAAGAAAAGTACAATAATAGAGATTTGACTTCCTTAGACGATGGTGAAAAGATAACACTACACTACCCTTTATTAGAAATACATAAAACCAATACCTTTGAGGTTATGAATTTGCAAGTTTCCATTAGATCCCCCTCAATTAATAGACCTCCTACATACCCTATGGGACATCCTTTGAATCCTCTAATTCTTTACCCACCTTCACACAAACCTCAAACTCAAAACAAACATTAACTTATCCTTTACCCACCTAAGAACAATGTTTTTCAGCAATCGAGTTATAATATTGCTGCTCATACATATAACACTAAAAACAATCTGCAACCAAGACAAAGACCTTAAACATCCCCCCCCATTGCCTAATCCTATCTTACCAGGTCCTCCTCATTTGCTTTCACAAAGTGGAAAGGAGTATGATCTTGTTGAACAACCTAAGAAAACCCTTGCTAAGATATCATTATGGGACCTTATTCAAGCATCCCCTCATTATCATAACACAATTCAAAGTTCTTTATAACAAGTTCATATCCCTTCTAGTGCACAACCAAATGACATAGCAGCCCTGATTCAAGGAATGAATGTTGAAATTGTTTTTCACCAAAGTGAGCTCCCTCCTTTGGAAGTGCAAAAACAAAATGATCCTCTTGTGATAATAGTTATACATAATAGGTTGGAAATAAAAATAACCCTCATCGATAATGGCTCCACCCTTAATGTGTGTAGTGTATCCCTTTTGGATAAGCTTGGTGTGGATACATTATAAATTCAACTTGACTCTTTATCTATTAAGGGATTTGATAATGTAGGAAAAAAACTGCTTGGTGTGATCACTTTGCCTATTATAATTGGAAAGGCCACATTAGAAACACTGATCCATGTTATGCCTAATGATCTTTCATATAATCTCCTTTGAGGAAAACCATGGATTCATACAATGAATGGGGTGCCTTCTACTCTTCCTACAATGAAGTATATCTACAACAACAAAGTGTACACACTCGAAGCTTACCCTGACCCAAATAGTTGTTTGAACATTCATAAAGACAAGGAAAATCCTTTGAAAACATTAACACCAACTACACAAGTACAACTCGTGCAATAGAAAGAAAAAGAAAAACATATTGAGGAAATCACAAAGTTATTAGAAGATGATTGGGGTTCCTTAGATTTTGAACCAACATTCATGGGAGAATACAAGATCATAAAAAAATATTCTAAAAAGGGAAAAGAAAAAGAGGTAATTTAAACACAAAATTTAGAAGACCCTTTGAAATAATCCACCTCAACCACTTTAGAAGAAGAAGAAAATTATATGACAAACTTTGATGAGATAGACTATCAACAACCGCCAAATCCAAAAGAAATGAGATTATGAAATAACTTGGATATAGTGGAAAAGGATGAGGTGCTAGAGTACAAGGTATCCATAACCCTATAGAGCCTCACATGCAAGAAAAGACTAATGGTCTTGGTTATTGTCCCTCAGAAGAAACAAACAAGCCTTCGCTCAATATCAACACTCTTACAAAATATTCTTCTAAGCTGAATTTAATAGTAGTGCATCCTAAATTGATAGACACTATTGGTCTTGATTGTTATCCTTTGAAATAAATAGTGAAGTCCTTGGTTAACATCAATTTCATCACACAAAACACTTATGATTCGAATTTGATATATTTTACACACTCCTATAAAGGAGAGTATAAAATCTCACAATCTAAAGAGTCTTGTGTAAGTATGACACCTAATACTAAGCAAGAGATACTTTTTCTGCAAAATAAAACAACATATTCTACTTTTGATCAAGAGAGTATCTTGTCAAGAATCCTCCAAGATCATTTGATATCTCTCCCTCTAAGAACATGAAATAAATTTTACTACAAGAGTTCATTTTGTGCATATCATAGAGTTCATGGTCATAGTAATAATGAATGTAAGGCTTTAAGTAATATAATTCAACATCTTAAGGATCGTGGTTCTCTTCCTTGTGTTGAGGCACCTAGTTCCTCTAATTGACATTCATTTTCATTCTATCAATCATTTCAGCTCATCCTTGCTTTGCACTTAGTGGGGGAAAGGGGTTAGATAGCCTTGTCCTCGTATGTCACTCATTGTATCTTTTGGCTAGTTGACTGCCTTTCATGTATATATAAGAGCAAGTTGGGATGTGGAAGGCATGCCTTAAGTGGCTCACACATGCAATACTACCTTTTGGGGGCAACCCCTTTTCATGACGTAGCTTATTGGAAGCATATCACTTGGCATAGGGTTTTTCGAGTAAGATCTCATATATTCTTCTAATTTAAAGAAATTTCTCAGAGGAATGGTCTTAGCAACCACTTTAAAGTGGGGGCATACATTAACACTCATGTTTCACTGTATGATTTTCTTTATTCTTACATTACGTCTTCTTCTTGGTGGTTTCATTGGGTTTGATTTCCTCTGAGAGCATGATATTTCTTTGACTTGTCCTCTCCTGGATACATTAGACATGATGTTCCCTAAGAAGGGACCTTGCATGAATTAAGAAAAATCCCTTTGAATGCGCCTTACACTATTTGACGTAGGATCTTGGATCCTAGGGGCTTGACTGCCTCCTTGATCTTTTTTATCCTACACCATCTGATTGGTATGCTTGGACCCCTCTCGAATGTCTAATTTAGTGTGAGTTTGAAGCAAGTTCATCCTCTCACTAAAGTGGGGGCTAAATGTAGTGTTGAAAAATGTCGTCATTTACATTTCCACACTTGATTTGGGAATGGTTAACATTAAAATAAACTTAATTTCTCCTTGATCTAGTGTTTTAATGTGTTTAATACATTCACATTAGGTCTTGGGCCCTTTTTAAGCTAAATAAACCTAACTTTTCCTTAATTTAGTGTTGTAAATTGTATTCATCTACACATTCACATTAAATTTAAGACCCTTGTAAACTAAACGAACTTAATTGTGCCTTATTTAGGGTGTTGTAAAGTGGTGTACCAAACTTTCACACTAATCTAGGTTTTCATTAATAAATTGGTCTTCTTTATGACTTAATTGGCCTTATTTTGCATCCACAAGCCTTAATTAATGCATCTTTCTGAGGATAATCCTAACATAAACCAACAAACAATCGTAATTCAAGTATTTTAGGTTGTGTGGCCCAAATTTAGTGATCTAGGACTCATACACCACCTTGGGCATATGAGTCCCACCTAGGTTTTTGGGCCCCAATCTAGATTTCACACCTTTCTAAGCATTTTTGAAAATGGTCCCATAATTAATACCTAATGGGAATCATACACCACATTAGGTGTATGAGTCTCATATAGCCCCAAAAAAAATTTAATTCAAATTCTTGGCAAGATTTTATCTTCCTAGATGTGATGTTGGCTTGTAGTATTATAATTTCAAAGAATTTGACATAAACAAGTATAAATACAAGGTTATTTAGCTCATTTTCACCTAATACTTTCAAGAGAGCATTCCTAATAGCAATTTTATGATTACAAGAGTCTACAAGACTTCACAAGAGCATTCAAGAGCATTTCTAAGGAATTCAAAGGTAGAATTCTTCATCATTTTTTGCAGCAATTCAAGATCCATCATCATGTCAAGGTTATCAAGCATCAAGCATGTTGTTGAGCTAGTGTTGTGATGTAGCATTGAAGATCCAAGATCAAGAATTTTTCTACACTTATTTTAAAGATCAAGTTCTACATTATACATGACCAATTCATGTTAGATTGTTGATTCATATTAAAAGACACCACTCAAGGTATCATTGTTCATGTTTCATGTCCTTATTTCATCATCTCATCATTTGGTTTAATTACCTACTAGGGTTTTGACTTAGGAAAACCCCTATTCACTAAAAATCAACAATTTTTTCTTCTCTTTGTATGTGTGATTGTAGATATAGGTGTCTTGGAGCATGAAGGATCTATGAAGACTAGGTTATAACCTTGAAGGAAGGTGTTGGATTTGTCTCCCCACTTGCAAGATCTCAGAAGGTCTTCTGCAAATCTAAAATTAGAGTTTCAGATCCAAAAACAAAGTGGGGCAAAAAAATTAGAGATTGGAGGGCAGAATCAGGTCATGACCCTTTAAAAAAAATACTGGGACTGATATGCCACCTTGGTCGTATGAGTCCCAGTACTGCCAATTTTTAGGGTTTCTGGAGATTTAGATCAGGCACAGTCGGATTACATTTTTGGCATAGAAAACCCAGTTTGGGACTAAATTACCCAGACTAGTGTATGAGTCTTACTCAGCATTAAATTTAGTTTTTGCAACATTTCAGGACTTCATTCAAGCTCTTTCAGGTTTCCAGGTGCACAACTCTAATCTTTTGGATTTTCCATCTAATTTGGTTGCATTTCTAGGTGTTTCATTCAAGTCTTGCATATTGAATTTCATAATTAGGTATGGCATTTCATGTCTTTTCAAGCCCTAGCTTGGTGGTGAACCCCTCATTTAGTCTCTAATCCTACCCTAGAACACCCCATTTTTTGCAAGAATGGAAGTAATGATGGAAGGAATGAAAGTTTTGTCATTGATTTCAACTAGTCAATTGGTTATCAATTGGTTGTTGTTGACTGTATATGTCGAGGATATTGAGAAAATTATATTGAAGGAAGATTGCAAGTGTTCAAGTTTTTCCTTGATTTTTGCTCCTATGTTTGTGTGCTTCAGATATGTTGATCATGGTTGTTGGAAGATGATATATCTAGATTTTTGGTTGTTGATTCATTGTTCAGTGCGAGTTGTATTCACTAGTTGTGAACTGTGGTTCTCTGTGTTTCTAGTTGAGGTCCGGGAGAAATGTTGTTGGTCCAGATTTCTCTTTGATGAATTCTTATGACTTGTGGTTCTAGAGATGAGTTTTTTTATTGTAAGTTTGGTATCTAGAAATTTTGTGCTTAATTGTTCATTGTGTTTTACACTGGTTTGGCCAACCTTGTGTGGAATACTACTTTCAAAGTTAGTGAAGCGTGTTGGATCTATTTTGGTCTTTATGAAGTGTGTTTTTGGGTCACCCTCATTCTAATTCCACCCTAAGATGTTTTGGCACAAACCTAATTTGAATTCAATATTGGATGTCTGACTTTGGATATGTTTCAAAGTTGAAGATGGTATAAATACAAGATGAGTTAGTGGTGATGACACACACAAGAGTGAAGAAGAGAGAAGTGAAAATAAAAAGTTCAAATTGATGTTATTTTGCAAGTGTGTGTGATGCGAGTGTGGAAAATCAATGTGAAGCCTAAATGTTGAGTTTTTGGATATAGTGAGTAGAAGGTGTACTATATATTTCATGCATGTCTGTGAGTGTTTGTGGTGAATTTATTTGTTGCATTGAGATTGTCATCTCTCTGTAATATATCTCTTGTACCTTTAGTGTATCTTTGTGGCAGTGAGCCCTCTGGGTTCTTAGCCCTATTGGATAGTGAGTCCTTGTTTTGGTAGTGAGCCTTGTTTCTCAAGAAGTGAGCCCCTTGTAATTGGTTTTGATATTCTCTATAGTGTGAGTTAATCCTCACTATGGGATTTCCCTCATTGGGTTTTCCACGTAAATTTGGTGTTGTGTTTGTGTAATGGTTTTTAGTTTCTACACTTAATTTTGGTAATGGTTTTCATTTAAGCAGTGTTAAGGATTAGTTCTGGTAATTGGATTAAAGATTTAATTCATGATAACTGATTCACCCCCCTCTCACTTATCCTATTCAACAATTGGTATCAGAGCTTGGTTCCTTGGTGAAGATATTAACCACTTGATGAAGGTCTGGGATGGCTAGCAAAATGGTTTATGATTATCTGAGGTTCGACAGAACTAATTATGCTATCTAGAAAATATTGATGGAAGAATATCTGAAATATTGTGGATATGATTTGGAGAAATCTTACAAGAATCCTTACACTCCTCTTTCTAATGTTTTGAGCATGGTCGATGAGATCAAAGCACATGAAGTGAACAACAAGGTGAAGTACATTTTGAAGAACAGTCTAGTACATTTCGAGTTGATTAAAGTTCATAATCTAAAGACTGCTAAGGAAGTTTGGGATGCTTTGGAAAGGGCACATGAAGGTGATGAAAGATTCAAAGAGGTAAAGTTATAAAATTTGGAGACACATTTTGAGCTTCTACATATGTCAAAAGATGAGAATGTTAAAGCTTATGTATAGAGATTGGATGAGATAGTGGTTGGAATGCAAGGAATTGGCGCTACTGTAGATGAAACCAGATTTGTAAAGAATATTCTTAGAACTCCCCCTGATGCTTATAGTGAGAAGGTGTGTGCTATTGAATATAGTATAGATTATAACACCTACAATAAAGATTTTTTCTTGAGATTTTTGACATCTTATGAAATGAGGAAGTCGAATATAAGGAATGGATGCAAATCAGAAACTGCTTTTAAGGTGAAAAAAGGTGAAGATCTGGATGAAGAAAGTATTCATGAAATACAAGATAAATTTGTAAGAAGGATGAGGAAAGGATCTAGCAAGTATGAAGGTAAGTTACCCTTTAAATGCTTTAGTTGTGGAGAAATAGGTCATTATGCTGCAAAGTCTCCAGAAAGAGCTAAAAGGAATAAACAAAGATATGATAAAGGAAAGAAAGGAAAGAAGATTAATAGAGAATATTATGTGAATGAGAATGCTAGTATATCTAATGAGGATTTAGAATATGAAGATCTTGAAGACAATGGATTCTTGAAGGAAAGCCCTCCGAAAAATGAGAAAAATGAAAGTACTATTATCTCTGCCCTACATGCTAAACAAGAAAAGAATTGTTGGTTTGTTGACAGTGGTTTTTTGCATCACATGACTAGTGATAAAACTAAGTTTGTTAAGCTTGAAAAATATGATGGAGGCTTGGTTATGTTTGGATATGATACTGGTGCTAAAATTTGTGGGATAGGTTCAATAATTTTTTATGGTAAGCATAATACTAATGATGTCTACTATGTTAAGGGTTTAAGGTATAATCTTTTGAGTGTTGGATAGATAAGCAGTAAGGGATATGATCTTTTATTTAAGGATGAGAAGTCTGAGATTCAGAAAGGATCTAGAAAATTGATTGCTACTGGAAAGAAATCTGAAGGAAATATCTACCAACTGAAGGGTGTTGATGGATGATGCTTTATGACTAAGATTAATGACAAATGATTATGTTATCAAAGATTGTGTCAAATGAATTTTGATAACTTGTTGAGGATTAGTGTTTTTCAAGCTATGAGATATTTTATGAGGATTACAAAGCCTTCTAATTCTATTTGCAAAAAAAAATAGTTTGAAAAGCAAGCAAGAAGTCATTACAGATCAAAGGAACAATCTACTACTAGACTACTAGATTTAATTCATATAGATCTCTATGGTCCTACAAGAGTGAGAAGTCTACTAGGTCAAAGGTACTTTATTCTTTTGATTGATGATTATTATATATATACATGGGTTACATTTATTAGAGAGAAATTAGATACACTAGATAGATTCAAGACATTCAAAGCTATGGTTGAAAATGAAGTGAAATTAAGGATAAAATTATTAAGGTCTAACAGAGGTGGATAATTAACCTCCCATGAGTTTAATATGTTTTGTGAGGTGGATGGAATAAAGAGATAGTTATCTTCTCCAAGAAATCCTCTACAAAATGGAGTTGTTGAAATGAAAAACATAATAGTTCAAGAGGAAGCTAGATCGATGATGACTGAGGTTGGTTTATCGGAAGTTTACTGAAAAGAATCTATTCATTTTATTTTTTATGTATTCAATCAATTTCAAGCAAGAGAAAACAGTACAAATACCCCCTATGAGCTATGGCATGGAAGAATTCCTACCATTAAGTATTTCAAGGTATTTGGAAGAACATGTTATATCATAAGAGATGAAGAGACTTTGGGAAAGTTTTTATGCAAGAAGTGTGAATGCATTTTTCTTGGATACTCTACTAAAAGAAAAGCATATAGATGTTTTAATAAAATATTAAGAAAGACTATAGAAAGTTCTAATGTCAAGGTTGATGAAATAATGAAGAATTGTATTGATATTGATGGATATATATCCGATGAATCTGATTGTGTAAGAATAGAAGAGATTTTGGAAGGATGGGAAAAGGATGAGCAAGAAAAGTAGGATGAACATAATGGAAGAGAAGAGGAAGCTTCGGTGTTTCCCCCTAAGACACCTAGGTATGTGCAGAAGAATCATTCAAAAAATCAGATTATTGGTGACAAGACAAAAGGTGTATTGACTAGAAGCAGAGTTCCTACTGAAGTAAACCTGTGTTTACTTTTTGAGATTGAACCAAAAACTGTATGTGAGGCATGCAAAGATGAACATTGGATGGAATCTATGAAATAATAACTTATGCAAATTGAGAAGAATCAAACTTGGGAGTTGGTCCCAAGATCGGCAAACAAAAACATTATTGGATCAAAATGGGTGTTCAGAAATAAATTGAATGAAAATGGAGAAGTGGTTAGAAACAAAGTGAGGCTTGTGTGTAAAGGCTACTCACAAGTAGAAGGCATAGATTTTTAGGAGACCTTTGCCCTGGTAGCAGGAATGGAAGCTATAAGGATGTTCTTGGAATTTTTCACTCATAAAGATTTCAAGGTCTATTAGATCGATGTTAAGTCAGCATTTTTGAATGGTGAGCTAGAAGAGGAAGTCTACATGGAACAATCGAAAGGATTTTAGTTGTCAGATCAACCGAATATGGTGTGCATATTGAATAAAGATTTATATGGATTGAAGCAAGATCCTAGAGCTTCGTATGCAAGGTTAGATAGGTATTTGATTCAACAAGGTTTCAACAATGGTACGGTAGATAGTAATCTATATTTTAAGATTGAAAATGATAAAATCTTGATTGTGGTTGTATATGTTGATGACATTATCTTTGGAGGAAATGAAAATATGTGCAAGATGTTTGCGGAAGAGATGCATAAAGAATTTGAAATGTCTATGTTTAGAGAGATGAATTTTTTTCTTGGGATATAGATCAATCAAACAAACAAAGGAATTTTTATTTCATAGTCTAAGTATGTGAAAGAAATGTTGAAGAAGTTTGGGATGAACGGTTCCAAATCGGTACATACTCCTATGGTGACTGGTTAAAAATTGGGTAAAGATAATGATTCACCTAAGGCTAATCAGAGCAAGTATAGATCTATGATTGGTGGACTACTATATTTGACTGCTACTAGACTAGATATTATGCATGATGTCTATCTTGTGGCTAGATTTCAAGAAGATCCTAAGAAAAAACATGTTGTTAAAATAATTTTTAGATATTTGAATGACACTCTTGATTATGGGTTATGGTATCCCAGAGATACTAATTTTACACTAAGTGCTTATACAAGTCTAGATTGGGTTGGATGTGTAGATGACAAAAAGAGTAAAAGTGGTGGTGCATTCTTTCTTGGATGCAAATTGGTGGCATGTTTGAGTAAAAAGCAAGATTCACCTTCCTTGTCTATTGTGGAAGTTAAGTATTTTGTTGTTGCATCTTGTTGTACACAAGTTCTATGGATGAAAGAGACATTGAAAAATATCATAGTGGTGTACGATGATCATATTTACATCTTTTGTGATAATACAAGTGAATTTAACATTTCAAAGAATCCTGTGATGCACTCAAGGACAAAGCATATATCTATCAGGTATCATTTCTTAAGAGAGAAGGTTGTACAGAATGAAGTTAAGCTTGAGTATGTTTTGACGAGGGATCATATTTTTGATATATTTATGAAGGCTCTTCCTAAAGATACTTTTGAGTATCTCCTAGAGAAGTTAGGGTTAATTTCCACTCCTTTCTTGAACTAGATGCATAAGGAGATGCATCAGTCTAGTGGATCTATGGATCTATATTTCTTTTGGAATCATGTCTAGTGGCTACCTCTCAGGGGGAGCAGGTAGTATCATGTGTTATCATTGTGATTTTTCTATTTTCAAAGGAGAAATAAATGTAAATATCTTTTTCCTTTGCCATTGATGTCAAAGGGGGAGAGAAAAGGAAGAATGTGAAAAAAACGCAAAAAAAAAAATAGAGAGAAAAGGAAGAATGTGAAAAGAGATTATCCGATGATCTACTAAGGGGGAGAAATAGAAAGAAAAATCTTGAGAAATGTATTCAAAGCTAGTATGTTGTATTTGATGGTTTTTCACGTCATGTGTTGCCATTAATGAAAAAGGGGGAGATTGTTGCAAGAATGGAAGGAATGAAAGTGTTTTCATTGATGTCAAGTAGTCAACTGATTATCAACTCATTGCTATTGATTGTAAATGTCGAGGATATTGAGAAAATTGTATTGCAGGAAGATTGCAAATGTTTAGGTTTTGCTCCAGTTTTTGCTCCTATGTTTGTGTGGTTTATATATGTTGATCATGGTTGTTGGAAGATTCTATATCTAGATTTTTGGTTGTTGATTCATTGTTCAGTGCGAGTTGTGTTCACCAGTTGTGAACTATGATTCTCTGTGTTTCTGGTTGAGGTCCAGGAGAAATATTGTTGGTCTGAATTTCTCTTTGATGAAGTCTTATGACTTGTGGTTCTAGAGATGAGTTGTTTTGAATGTGTTGAAGATAATTCTGGTATCTGGAAAGTTTTTACTTAATTGTTCATTGTGTTTTACACTGGTTTCGTCGACCTTGTGTGGAATACTAATTTTGAAGTTAGTGAAGCATGTTGGATCTATTTTTGTCCTAATGAAGCATTTATTTGGGTCTCCCTCATTCTAATTCGACCCTAGGATGTTTTGGCGCTGACCTAATTTGAATTCAATATTGGATAGTCAACTTTGGATATGTTTCAAAGTTGAAGATGGTATAAATACAAGATGAGTTAGTGGTGATGACACACACAAGAGTGAAGAAGAGAGATAAGTGAAGAAAAAGTGCAGATTGATTTTATTCTGCAAGTGTGTGTGATGTGAGTGTGGTAGATCAGTGTGGAGCCTAAATGTTGAGTTTCCAAATGCAGTGAGCAGAAGGTGTACTCTATATTTCATGCATGTCTGTGAGTGGTTGTGGTGGATTTCTCTATTGCATTGATATTTTCATCTCTCTGTAACATATCTCTTGTATCTTTGTTGTATCTTTGTGGCAGTGAGCCCTCCGAGTTGTTAGCCCTATTAGATAGTGAGTCTTGTTCTAGATAGTGAGTCCTTGTTTTGGAAGTGAGCCTTGTTTCTCAAGAAGTGAGCCCTTGTAATTGATTTTGATATTCTCTATAGAGTGAGTTAATCCTCATCATGGTTTTTCCCCCATTAGGTTTTCCACGTAAATCTGGTGTTATTGTGTATGTGTAATGGTTTTCAGTTTCTACACTTGCACTTAATATTTAATCATTTAAGCAATGTTAAGGATTAGTTTTGGTAATTGGATTAAAGGTTTAATTTTATGATACCTGATTCACCCCCCCTCTCAGTTGTCCTATTAAACACTATTACAAGATCTCTTCCCACTTTCTACATTGGATTGAGATCTCTAGGGTTTATTTGAATGAGAGTGTGTGAAGATTGTTATTCTATCTCCCAAACATAGAAATCCAAAATAATTTTCTTCCTTTCATCTAATAAAATTAAAAAATGTTGAAATTGAAAATAATTTTTTTAATAATATTGAAAATGAAAATGTTAGAATTGTTATTGAAAATGTTGATAGCATTGAAAAATATTGAAAATGAAAATGTTAATAACATTGAAAACATTGAAAATGAACTTTATGTATCACCTAATTACATGAGAACCCCTAAATGGCTACTTGAAATAGATTGGAACATAATAGATAATCTTGATAGAAAAAGGTCATCACGAAAAATTTAGTTGTGGGCTACCAATTTGTTCAATCAATAATTTTTCAATAACATATTAATTGAACAATGTCAACTTTTTGTGCAATTTCTATAGTCCTACAAAATGAGATCATAATTAAATAAATTGAAGATTCCTATCACCAAAAAGTTTGAAATAACAATTATTGTAAAAAATATTTTTAATTCTCTAACTTCTATTGGAAAGACTATTAAGGAAAAATATAAAAGAGTTTCTCATAGAGTGGTCACAACCTCACTAGTAAGCCATCATTTGAGAAAGGCTCATTTAATGAGGCAAACTTGTATTGATTTAAATATAAATCATAAACATTGAATAGAGCACTCTCAAGAAGAGGAAGACTCAATAGTCCACTTCAAAATGATATGTGGGCTTTTAGTGGGAGGCTTCCACGTGTTGATAAGAAGCTAACTGATAATGTAAAGAATGAAATTGAACAATTTTGGCACTCTCAATCTAGAGTATCACTGAATGTACAGGATATTTTAAAGTTAAGAATTGGTAATCAAGATTGCACACTGCATCCTAAACATTTCTTGAAATGTATCTAAACAATATTGTATAAACAATTTTGTTAAGCACATCCAAATTTACAAATATTACAAAGGGATTTTGAGTCTTGTAAGCCATTTTATTGTGTATCAATTAATATTTGTAATATATGTTGTTGTAAATACCAATGTATCATGAATTACTATGCTATATTCATTCTACTATACATACTAACGAAATGTTGCAGGACTGTCATGCAATGCAACTTCCCAAGACATCCAGGGACTTGTCACATTCATTTTTATGTGTTAGAGGTGATGGTTGTATTTTTTATAGAATTACTATTTAAATAAAACATGTTTACAATGTGGTGGTTTATCGAAGTTTGTAACATGTTTCCATGAGGGCAGCGAACATGATTTTGCTAACAATATTATTGAGAAAAAAAGGTTTGCGATAGTCAAATATAGTTTGAAGAGTGGAGGCGAAGGTTCTAGATGTGAGTTGGTTACAAGAGAGGTAAGTGTTATCTCCAAAAATGTGCCCCTACTAAGTTACAAAACTTAGCACTTTGGTGTAACATTGGAACATTCCTAGGCCTCTGGGTTGCCTAAACTTGGAATGGACCTCCAAAGAAGGCTAGATCCTAAGGTAATCACCTAAACTACTCTAATGCCTTGCAAAGGAAAGGGTAAAAGGAATAACATAAACTGGAACTGAAACTTAAGGTGATGCACCAAAACACTAACTAAGAAACATTTAACACAACTTGCATACACAGTTTCAATCGATGACAAAACTTGACATACACAACTCAATTACATATTTTTCTTGCATAAATATTTCATAAGAAGGTTTTAATGCTTACACTTCTAGAAGGAAAGACACTTTCAACAACTAGGAAATATTTGTATTTCAACACAACCTACAACCTGCAAGATACATATTATTCTACAAAAGGTGCTACAATGAGACATAACCATAAGGAATTAGATAATTTCACAAGTCGACGCACCAATCAAACAAATGTACACAATTGAACAAAAAAATTGATAAGGTAAATGCTTATCTTCGTTGATCTCCAAGGTATAAACTGTTATACATGTTAAAATGAGTTACAAAATATACAGTCTTCTTCTCCCAAGGAATTCAAAGAGTCACAAAGTAGATACAAGAGAATAATCAAAACTAACTTCAAAAATTAAAGTTGAAGTCATTATAAGCTCTCCCAAATAGTTGCACCAAAATAGGGACCAAAAACCCCTTGGTCGTGCATAACCCAAAAGCCTAAAAAATAGCATCCAAATTCCCTCCAAAAAGACTCCAAAGTGGAGAAAAGGTCAAACGATGACCTTACCCACCATAAAAGCATCTAAAACTACTCCTAAATGCTCTCCAAGGCCTTTAAACTTAGTCAAAACCACCCCCTATATTCTCTCCATATGTTGGCTAGCCTCTCCAACCTCCCCTATATGCTTGGCATAACCATCAACAACCCTTATCCCTTTTGATAACTTAAAAAAAAGGAAAAACCTTTATATCTTGCAACATATGTAACATTAAATAAAGTGTTTCATAATTTCATCACTTAAATAATACTTTACATTTTTCACATTTGGTGCAAAATAAAGGTATTTGTCCATGTTTTAAAAAAAAATGCAAAAGTGACCATTATTAACTTGCAAAAAAATAAAAATGGGAACACTTGATAAAGTTTTAAAAAATGTTTCTAAGGCATAACACTTTTTCATGAGGAATTAGTCGATATTTGAAAAAGGTTAAAACAAAAGGCAAAAAATTCCTTGAGCTGTCAACATACTTAGGGTTTTGAAACCCTAATGAAAAAATCATGGCTAAGCACTCACTTCATTTCATTTTTTTACCTTTCACTCTTTTTTCATTCTTTGAAAAATTGAGGGCGCTGCCAACAAAGGGTTTTTGTCTAGAGATTTTCTGCAACTCATGGAGGAAAATCTTGCATATTCAATGAGAAAAGACAATATTGAGCTCAAGTAAGCTCTCTATTTTAGTAGACTTTTCTTTTCACTTCCATTTTTTGTAGAAAAATATGCTCCATTCGAGCTATGTTTGCAAAACAAATATGGATATATTTTTGTTTTTTCCTCATAATTATTTCTATGCCACGAATTATTTGTTGTCTCTGTGATTTTTCTTGACATTCAAAAGCCTTCTCAAGGGTTTATTTTATGTTTCATGGCCGAGGGTTTCATGATTTTCCATGGCTCGGCTTATGCTTATTTAGGAGGTTTTTTGGCCATGACTTAGAA
Organism: Sequoiadendron giganteum; assembly: GCA_007115665.2. NCBI lineage: Eukaryota > Viridiplantae > Streptophyta > Pinopsida > Cupressales > Cupressaceae > Sequoiadendron > Sequoiadendron giganteum. The sequence continues at coordinate 461,698,657 of CM021102.1, forward strand.
AACTTGAGCTCACCCTTGAATATAGGTCGAGATTCTATCTTTCTTCCTTACATCCTTACGCGGCCCTGGGCGCGGCTATGAACACTTTGGTGAAACAAAATTCAAAAAACCCTCAGTTGGGCTAGCTCCAAACTATCTAAGAGATCAACATTTTGAAGAAAATGGTAAAAAGCTTTAAAAAGTTGTGATTCCACCTAGAAAGCCTATGAAAACTCGAGATCTTTAAAAAACACTAGTCTTTGTTTTTCAACTTTTAATTGAACCTTCATGCACATTTCATAAAGGATTTTCCTCTTGTATACATTGCTTTTTGGGAAAAAAACCTATCAAAGGTCCAAAGCTTTGTTTTGTATCTACACTTTGTCCTTTAGAAGATATTTGTACATTTCTCAAGCATTCTATTCCTACATATTCACTTGGCAAGTATACATCTAGGTTTTAATCTTTTTCAATAGGTATTCGATGGTTTTATATTCAAACACATTCGTAAAATTTTGTGTAACCCCACTATAGACATTTGATATCTATGCTTTGTTCAGGCTTTTAAGATGAAGGTTTATGTCCCTGAAGTCTTACATTTGGGTTTCACATATTCACTCAAACACATGATAACTATTTGGCTTTACACCTTGTCACTATTCTTCAAATCCTTATCCTTTAGCACTATTCTATGATGAAAACACCAGCCTTTGTACTTTGATTTGAATATGGAAAGCTCTCCCTATGGTACTGCATATTCACTATTAATTTTCCTCATGTGTATAAATGATATTTTCACAGTTTATCATTCACTATTAGAGTGAGGCATGATCACTTGTTCCTTCAATGCCCTTTGTGACAATACTTTTTATCATGTTGAGGCTTCATTTCATGATTGTTCATCTCTTATCATGCCCCACTTTGAGCAAGTATGTTTTCATTCATGATATTGAGGAAAAATTCACTATTATAGGTGATGAGATAAATGTTCCAAATTGATGAATATGACTCTTTTACACTTATCCCTCTTCAAAACAAAGGGCAGCATGTTGGGCTCAACCCTTGTGGGAGCCCATTTTATTCCACATTTTGAGAAGTCAAATGAAAATGATCCAGCAATGAAAGATTCACCTATACCTGCACAGTGAACAAACATGTAAGATAAAAATAATGAAGCTCAAAAGCTTCCAATGATGGATGTTGATGATAACCTTCTAATTTTCTAAACATCTGTGATAATGCAACTATTTCAATGCCTTATGATAGTACATTATATGGTTGTTGAAATTGAGCTCTAACACCAAATTTTCTCAACTCTTGCGGGCATTTCTGGAACAACAATGAAATGAGCTAGAGATGCAATAGATCAACATCCATCCTCGCCACCCAAGAAATGATGGATACCTTTTCTTTTTATATGCTCTTCTTATCTTCAAATGTATAATCTAGTTTTTGTATTGCATTGAAGGAGTTAATCCCATTGCTTGTGTGAGACACTATACACTTGTAATTATTAATAAAATATAGCTTTTATGCAAACACCTTTTGCAATCTTCTCTTGTGTACATTTTCATAATAAAATGCAATCAATTTGATAATTCTTTGTGCATATAAATGGAAAATATCATAATTAAATGTGTACCTTTTATCTTTACTTTGAGAAACAATCACAACTCTACCTAATTGAGTTGGAAGCTAAATTAGGTAACATTTTTGGTGACATCCACTATATGTTTGCTTGCTAAAAATCTTGACCAGTTGCCTAAGCTTATCCATCGGGCATGGAGTCAATAGAAACTTGACAAGACTTGGAAAATAATCTTGCATATTACTACAACTCATTAAACAATGTAAACACCTTGAAAACTTATTCCATCTACCAAAACTCAAGCCAAATAGACTAAGTGTGCAAAAAAGCACTTAGAGGAAATAAAATTGCATCTAGAACTAATGTGTAGCAGCACTTATTGAATAAAAAACAAAGCTTATCCTAACCTATACTAACTAAGGAAAGGACTACTTAAACAAAACCATTAATTGGTTCATGAAATTATCTTCCCTTTCTTTGCAACTTTCAATGCTCCATATGCTTGTGAGCATCGAAGAGGAGGTGAAGAAATGATATATATTTAACCAGTTTTTGCAATTCCTCTTGAATGAAGAAAACAAATTCACTTACCCACTTATGTTGACCATTCATGTTACTTAAAGTGGATAGAACAACTAGGTATGTTTTATTTCATTAGAATCCTCATGTTTAAATGTAATAATGACTTGTGATACATTTTTGGTCTCCATCATAATTAGATTCCCGATAGGACATCCCCTTGAAAGCTTTGGACTAGTTGCTTATTTTTCTTCTTTTGGCTTGATGGTATCCTTCATTTTACTCTCATGGTGCTCTTTTGGTACAAGCAGCTGATTTGGAACTTCATGATTTTCTTCTTCTTCTTTCAAAGAACCTAAGAAGGCTGATATAATATTATGATGGTTGCATTCTTCAAACCTCTCTACCATTTTTTCATGGTTGTCCTATTTCATGACTAAGTTTTGACAAGAGATAAGACAATTTGAATGATTAGAAATAACATCATTACCTTCGCCTTGCATGATAGCTTTCCATGTTCATTCCTCCTCCACGATCAATGGACCATCCTCTTCCACTAGGTTAGCTAATGACTCATCCAAGCTATTAGCTCTTGGAAGGCTCTTAGGAACAGCTAGTCCAAGCTCAAATTCTTCATTATTACCTAATGAGGTATACTCCAAATTAGGATTTTCTTCCTCGATGAAGGAAGGAAAATGTTCAAACAATGAGATAGCCTCTTTCAAAAAAATTTCAATTGATATATTAGCTTCAAGATCTTTTGTACAATGGAAAGGAAACTCCTCCAACCAACTAAGATCTTGGAAATCAACTTCATGAGAAGTTTCTTGACTTGAGAGAATGGACTCCTCCTCATCAAGACCATATTCTTCCTCTTGATGATCAAGTTGTTCCATAACTGTTCTTGATGTGAAAAAACTCACATCTTCTTCATCATTTTCAATGAAAGAAGGTAGTTCACCCATCCAAACTGTAGAATGCTCTATTGATCAGCCTCTCTAACCTTTTCATCCTATTGTCCTAGCTGAACTATTGAAACATTTTCATCATCTTTTACCAAACAAAGAAGTTGATTAGTTATAACATTCAAGGATTCATCTGGAAAAGTGTTTTCTTGTTCAATCCTTTTCTGTTCTAATCTATATTGCTCCATAGCTAAATGGTAAGTGAGTTATCCTAGTCAATGGGATGCTCTTGAGGATAAGCTTGAACTATTTCAAGAATAGACTCTTGCAATAAAGGAGGTCTCTTGAAACTTAGAATATCAAATCTAGAAGGCTTAGGAAGCTCAAGAGGCTTACCTTGTTTGAAACATGGTATCTTGAACATGGGAATCTATTCTTCAAAGAATAGATTTATAAATGAAAGGGTTGATTGACCTTCCAACTTTTGAGATTGAGAAAACAAGAGCTTCTTCTCCTCCTCTTTTGTGAGCACCTCCCTTGCAAGCTCTTCCTCATGTTGTCTCTTTTATGCCTTCAATTTTTGCTCATCAAGATGGGCATTGTAAGCTAACTCCTCTTGTTGTAAAGCATATTCCTGTTGCCTCTTTATGTCATTCAGCTTCTTGGTCTAGTCTAGAAATAAGCTTTTTATATTAACAATCTCTCCTTGTTCATCATTTTGGAGTTGATTAGGATAAGGCTACCAAGATTACTATGCAGGGGTGGGTGGGTAGTAAGCATGACAAGAATGTTGATAACCTACTATTGGTGGGTCATTTGGGGCAAAACCAGCAGCATATTATGCTTGGTATATTGGATAAGGAGTTTTATAGGAAAGTTTTTCATGAAATGGAAGGTGGTGAAAGACATCTCCATGATATGAAGACATAATGCAACATCAAGCAAGTTGGAAATTTATTAAAAACCTTAAAAATCATAATAATCAAAACTAATTTTTGTAAACATGTGAGCACATACCAACACTTGGTCCTTCGAAAACCACTAGAATATAGTTGGAGTCGCTAGATATGCAAATTTAAACCTCTTAAAGGTCTAAAAATTGTTGGTTGCATATCAACACTAGCAATAAAGTATATTTTTTGAACTGTTTTGATTCAAATAGTCCCACCAAGCGTGCCAAAAACTGTTATCTCCAAAATCGTGCCCTTGCTAAGCTACATAACTTAACACTTTGGTGTAACATTAGAACATTCCTAGGCCTGTGGGTTGTCTAAACTTGGAATGGATCTCCAGAGAAGGCTAGCCCCTAAGGTACTCACCTAAACTACAATAATTCTTTGCAGAGGAAAGGGTAAAAGGAATAACATAAACTGGAACTGAAACTTAAGGTGATGCACCAAAACACTAACTAAGAAACATGTAACATGGATTGCACACATAGTTTTAATCAATGAAAAAACTTGACATACACAACTTAATTATATATGTTTCTTGCATAAATATTTCACAAGAAGGTTTTAATTCTTACAATCCTAGAAGGAAACACACTTTTCACAACTATAAAATATATGAATTTCAACACAACCTGCAACATACATATTATTCTACAAAAGGTGCTACAATGAGACATAGCCACAAGGAATTAGATAATTTCACAAGTCGTTGCATCAATCAAACAAATGCACACAATTGAACAAAAAATTGAGAAGGTAATTCTTATCTTCATTGATCTCCAAGTTATAAACTAGTATACATGTCAAAGTGAGTTACAAAATATACAGTCTTCTTCTCCCAAGGACTTCAAAAATTTACAAAGTAGATACAAGAGCATAATCAAAACTATCTTCAAAAATGAAAGTTGAAGTCACTATAAGCTCTCCCAAATAGTTGCACCAAAATGGGGACCACAAACCGCTTGGTCATGCATACCCCAAAAGCCTAAAAAATAGCATCCAAATTCCCTCCAAAAAGACTCCAAAGTGGAGAAAAGGTCAAACAATGACCTTACCTACCATAAAAGCATCTAAAACTGCTCCTAAATGCTCTCCAAGGCCTTTAAACTCAATCAAAACCACCCCCTATATTCTCTCCATATGTTGGATAACCTCTACAACCTCCCCTATATGCATGGCATAACCATCAACGACCTTTATCCCTTTTGATCACATCTTAAAAGAATAAAACACCTTTATATCTTGCAACATATGTAACATTAAATAAAGTGATTCATAATTTCATCACTTAAATAATGCTTTACATTTTTCACATTCGGTGCAAAATAAAGGTATTTGTCCATGTTTTAAAAAATATGCAAAAGTGACCATTATTAAATTGCAAAAACATAAAAATGGGAACACTTGATAAAGGTTTGCAAAATGTGTCTAAGGCATAACACTTTTTCATGGGGCATTAGTTGATATTTGAAAAAGGTTAAAACAAAAGGAAAAAAATTCCTTGAGCTATCAACATACTTAGGGTTTTGAAACCCTAATGAATAAATTGTGGCTAAACACTCACTTCATTTCATTTTTCTACCTTTCAATCTTTTTGCATTCTCTAAAAAATTGAGGGTGTCGCCAACAGAGGGTTTGTCTGGATATTTTCTGCAACTCATGGAGGAAAATCTTGCATATTCAATGAGAAAAGACAATATTGAGTTTAGGTAAGCTCTCTATTTTAGTAGAGCTTGCTTTTCTCTTCCACTGTCTACAAAAAATAATGCTCCATTCGAGCTCTATTTGCAAAAAAAAATATGGATATATTCTAGTTTTTTCCTCATATGCATTTCTATGCCACGGCTTATTTGATGTCTCTGTGATTTTACTCGACATTTAGAAGATTTCTAAAGGGTTTATTTTTTGTTTCATGGTCAAGGGTTTCATGATTTTCCATGGCTCAGTTTATTCTTATTTCTAGGATTTTGTGGCCATGACTTAGAAAACCCGAGCTAACTCTTGAATATAGGTTGAGATTCTAGCTTTGTTCCTAACATCCTTATGTGGCCCTGGGGATAGCTATGAACAGTTGGTGAAACAAAATTCCAAAGACACTCAGTTGGGCTAGCTCCAAATTGTTTAAGAGCTCAACCTTTTGAAGAAAATAATAAAAAGCTTTAAAAAACTATGATTCCACCTTGAAAACGTATGAAAACTCGAGGGCTTTAAAAAACCCTAGTCTCTATTTTGAAACTTTTAATTGAAACTTCATGTGCATTCATAAAGGATTTTCCTCCTGTATACATTATTTTTTGGAAAAAACCCCTATCAAAGGGGCAAAGCTCTATTTTGTATCTACACTTTGTCCTTTAGAAGATCTTTGTATATTTCTCAAGCATTTTGTTCCTGCATCTTCACTTGGAAAGTATACATCTAGGTTTTAATCTTTTGCTACAAGTATTCGAGGGTTTTATATTCAAACACATTCATAAAAATTTGTGTAACCCCATTGTATAAATTTTCTATCTATGCTCTGCTTAGGCACTTAAGATGAAGGTTTTTGTCCCCGACGTCTTGCATCTGGGTTTCACATATTCACTCAAACACATGATAACTATTTGGCTTTACACCTTGTCACTATGCTTCAACTCCTTATCCTTTTAACACTGTTTAGTGATGACACCACCAACCTTTGTACTTGGATTTGAATATGGAAATCTCTCCTTATGGCACTATATATTCACTGTTTACTATCCTCATGTGTACAAATGATCTTTTCATAGTTTATCATTCACTATTAGAGTGAGGCATGATCACTTATTCCTTCAATGCCCTCTGTGACAAGACTGTTTATCATGTTGAGGCTTCATTTCATGACTTTTCATCTCTTATCATGCCCCACTTTCAGCAAGTATGTTTTTATTCATGATAGTGAGGAAAACTTCACTATCATAGGTGATGAGATACATGTTCCAAATTGATGAATATGACTCTTTTACACTTATCATCCCTCTTCAAAATAGTGGGCAGCATGCTGGGCTCAACCCTTGTGGGAGTCCATTTTACTCCACATGCTAAAAATCCAAATGAAAATGATCCAGCAATGAAACATTTCCTATACCTACACAGTGAACAAACATGTTAGATAAAAATAATGAAGCTCAAAAGTTTCCAATGATGGATGTTGATGAATCATGATAAACTTCTGATTTTTTGAACATCTTTGATAATGCAACTATTTCAATGCCTTATGATAGTACATTATATTTTTGTTGAAATTGAATTGTATATGATGAGAAAATGTATTCTGAGCTCTAACACCAAATTTCTCAACTCTTGCAAGAATTTCTAGAGCAACAACGAAAGGAGCTAGAGATGCGGCAGATCAACATCCATCCTCGCCACCCAGGCAATGATGGATGCCTTTTCTTTTTATATGTTATTCTTATCTTCAAATGTATAATCTACTTTTTATATTTCATTGAAGGAGTTAATCCCACGGCTTGTGTGGGACACTATACACTTGTAATTATCAATAAAATATAGTTTTTATGCAAACAAATTTTGCAATCTTCTCTTGTGTACATTTGCATAATAAAATACAATCAATTTGATAATTCTTGTTGTATATAAATAGAAAATAGCAAAATTCAATGTGTACCTTTTTATCTTTACTTTGAAAAACAATCACAACTCTACCTAATTGAGTTGGAAGCTAAATTAGGTAACAATAAGTATTGCTGATTTTATTTTTAATTTTAAGAAAAATATTTTCTACAAGTATGCAAGGCATAGCCACAGGTCACAATGGTTGGATCAGAAATTCAGGATGTGTAAGGACTCTTTCTAGATTGGAACTATTATATCCATGGTTGATTTTTCTGAAAATCACACATTGCAATCATAGAATGAGGTAAAATCACAATATTACAATTCTATTCAAATTGCTAGTTTTGTCCACATAACATATAGACATGCCCTTGATAATATAAAATAGGACAAGAATATAATCAAGGAGTACCATTTTTACATGAGTGATGATAGATCTCATTCATCTGAGTTTGTGCAACATTGTTTTGAAAAAAAAATTGAGTTCTTGCAAGAAAAAGGTATTGCAATGGGCCGACATCTCATTTGGTCAGATAATTGCATGAGACAATTCAAGAATGCTCGTACATTTTATTGGTTGATTAGGATGCATGTATAAAGGAGTGTACCACATATTTATATTTTTTTGAAGTTGTACATGGAAAAGGAAAGCATGATGGCATAGGTGCATGTGTGAAGAGAGCTCTGGTTAAGGAAAAAATGAAGATCATAGGTGGTACAACATTTAGTGATGCATGCTCTATTTTTTATTGGTGTACTTATGCATTATCACGAGGGACACTTGATTCACAAGTGTGCAAGTTCTTTTGGTTGGTTGATGAGAGCACAGTGGGAGATAAATTGGAATGTCAAACAATTAAAGAATATTTAAAGATGCTTTCATTTCAAAGCTCAAATGTAGGTCCATCGACGATATGGACACATGAGTTGTCTTTTTTTGTTATAATTTTATTCAGTGTGATTGGGACCAATGCAAGTAAAGTGAGTGGGTAGATACATGGATTCCACAGTACTTAACCCCTTTATCTGTAGTACAATCCTCTTTAGAAGATTAAATGGAAAGTTCACTTGACTATGACCATCTTTTAGATCTTGTATAGCCAAGACATGTCTATGTAATTGTAGCACCATAGGGGAATGAAGAGGGATAAAAATATCGGTTGGCATGATGTGTACTAGGAAAGAAGAAGCTAACACAATCGATGAAAAATGATGATGAGTTCATATATCCTACAAGTTCAATTTTTTCTACCAAAACTTGGTTGTGAACGTATATGATTAGAAATAATGACATACCTACATTTGAAGACTATGAGAAACACAAAACCATTCTCATGTATTCACACCTTGTTATAGCAACAAATGCTAAGTTATTGAGACATCATGCCAAACCAAGAACAAAGGAACTATGGACAATTAGTAGTGTTGGTCATGATGCAATACTCGACACTCTGAAGATAAGAGATGACCCTTCAAGCACACTTGAGTAGTAGATCATCTATTGTATGGAATAGGTATGATATTTTTAATCTTATTTTGAGTCATGTTCATAATAATTAAATTGCTTGATTTGGTCACTATCCTTAGATATTAATCATATTCTCCATTTTGTATTATCATTTCATTATCATTTAAGTTGTTTAGACTATTATAGATTTGTTATTCTAAGCATCTTATCCATTTTTCATTATCATTTTATTATCATTTAAGTTGTTTAGAATAATATAGATTTGTTATTCTAAGCATCTTTTCTAGTTTGCATTACCATTTCATTATCATTTAGGTTGTTTAAAATAATATAGATTTGCTATTCTAAGTATATTTAGTTCATTATCCATTAAGTTGTATTAGTTTGCATTAGGTTCATTTCATTACATATACATTCATTTTCATTTTATTATGCATTCATAACATGTCACATATAGCAATTGAAAACATAAACATATATCATAAAATTCCATAATCGTCAGTAATCACCACCCATATCATATATTATAATATATCAAAAATTAACCAATAGTTCAAGTCACACACTCCCATAATCCATTTTCTCCATCTGAGATGAGTATCTACTTCAATTCTTTGTATTAAATAAAGAATACTTCAAAATTGAAAGGAGAAATCCGAGAAACATGCTTTCTTATTTCCCTATTTTCAATAAGAAATATTCGCGGCAATGATATATCGTAAAATAATAGAAAGGGGGGTGGCTATAGTTGGAGTTTCATCCATCCTTCACTGCTGGGAAGCCCTAGAATTCTCCTGGGGGTGAAGCCAGAGAGAAAGCATTTTATCTTGTCCTGCTTGTCCTCTCCAACCTAAGGCCTGCCTTCAACAACCGACCATATGGCAACTAATATAGTGGGTGGCTAAGGCCTACCTTCGGCAGCCGACCATATTGGCCTTAGGTCCCGAAGCAAGGCTGGTCGGTCCCAATCCCACCTGCCCTTCGGGACCAGGCCCCCCCTGCAGGGAGGTAGATTCTACTCGTGTTAAGTTTTTTGGAGAACAAAGGTATATTTTCAAGCGATTTAGATCAAAACATCCATAGTAGATCATGTAGATCGCTACATTTTCAAGGTACATATTTGATGAGAATGTTCAGTTCAAACTTTGTAGTTCATATTTCTTATCCTCAACATTTTGTCTCTATTTATATGTACGTTCTTCTTTGACCCCATTTCTAATGAGTATTCTCACATTCTCTCAATTGCTCATTTTTTGAAGGTATAATCCTCTCATAACTTTAAGAAATATAACTCTTAAGTAGAGACTTCTAGTTATCATTTGATCCATGTACTTCGCTAAGATTGAAGGGAAAGTTGAAAATAATGCATTTTGATCTTAAGAGACTACTCTGAAAAGAGCACCCTAGAATGATCGAGTGACTTGGGAAATAAATTCAAACCTTCCATAGTATTTACCTACCTACCTCGACATGTTCACACTTCCCATTCATCAAAATTACTATAAATTTTACATTCTTTTCTCTTAAGGCTCTTAAGACACTACCCCAGAAAGAGCACCCTAGAACAATTGGGTGACTTGGGCAACGGGGTCAAACCTTACCTAGTATTTACTTGCCTACCTCAATGTGTCCATGTTGCCCATTCATAAAATTACTATAAATTTTACAAATTTTGCATTTTTTGCTCTTAAGGCTCTTAAGACACCCTACCTCGAAAAGAGCACCTCAAAATGATCAAGTGACTTGGGAAATGATATTATACCTTCCCTATTATTTACCTACCTACCTTGACATTTCCACACTTTCCATTCATCAAAATAACCGAAAACTTGACAATTTTGCATTATTTGCTCTTACGACACTTTCAAGACTACCCTAGATTAATGCACTCTGGAATCACGGGAGGGATTGGGTGAAAAAAGGAGGAATTTCATAGTGTTGGACTGCCCAATTTTATGTGTTGGTATAGTTTTACTCCACTATGCACAAAACAAAAAAATTCTTCTTTGCATGTTTGCACTGCTTTCCACTGACAACTTTTGCAAGAATGCATTTGACACTGGAACACACAAACAGTGTTGATTTTAACCAAACTGAGAGTGGTTGGCTTGAATGGATTCTATATCCACCCATAGGTGCAAAAATATAATTCCTATCTGCCACGAGCTCCCAAAAAGACTTTGTCAAAGTTTGATAATTTTTGGCTTTCAAGTCTGTTAAGAGACTACCCTGAAAGAGCACCTCGAAATGATTGGGTGAATTGGGAAATGAATTGAGACCTTCCCTAGTATTTACCTACCTATCTCAATTTTTTTTGCTGCTCATTCATCAAAATTACTATAATTTTTTTTAAAATTGCATTTTTTGCTCTTAAGGCTCTTAAGAAACTACCTCAGAAAGATCACTTCAGAATGATCAGATGACTTGGGAAATGAGGTCAGACCTTCCCTAATATTTACCTACCTACCTCAATATGTCCATGCTTCCCATTCGTCAAAATAACTGAAAAACTTAACAATTTTGCATTATTTTCTCTTATGACACTTTCAAGACTACCCTAACTTAGTGCACTCCAAAATTTTGCATTGTTGTTCATGTTGTTTATAATCCATACTTTCCTAATATTTATATGTAGGAATTTCTCAACACAAGCTTTGATTAGGATGTGAGGTTCGATGGTAATGCATCTAGCATTGGATTTCATGTTGCTTTCATTGTTCAGTTACTACTTAGTAATTTTTCTATTTTTTAACAATTATCTTGTAATATTGCAATACAAATGTCTTTGGCAATAGAAATAATTTGAGATGTGCATTACGGAGCAGAGGTATTAACCTAGGAACATATTGGTTGTGTATCTAGGATAGTTGGTGGTAAGATGCATTGTTGTATTTGTACATGAAGACATCGATAAAATTATATGGGAATTCTTAGTTGTATTGATGATTATGTGTATGCACTTGCTTATGTATGTTCATGAATGTCACTCATGTATATATTTTCACATCAAAATCACTCACACATTCTTACATTGTTTCATGTTGGCAACTACTTAATAGTCGAGCAATGGCAAAGAATTTGGACTTGTCTATGAATGAAATCTTGAATGTAATGTATGTGAACCTTAATTTGACACACTAAAAAAATACCTCCTAAAAAAGTGATATGAAAAGGTTAAAAACAATAAGTGAATGGTTGGTAGAGATATGAAAAGGTAAAAAACATGCCATAATTTTTATCATTCTTCTAATTGCATAATATCAGACTAACTTTTTTTTTTATTTGACTATGGTTAGTATGAGATTTACCTTCTCAACAAGCATTATACAGTGTTTCTCATACCATTTTACATTGATTTTAGCTTCTTTTGAAAAAAAATCAGCTCCCCACTTCATTAAAGTAGTTCAAAAAACTAAATAATGTCACATCTAAATTCATTAAAGAGAGCTTTAAATCATGTGTATTCTTTTGTAGAAGAGTTGTTTGAACCCATTTAGTATAGAATTCTAATGTATTAAGTTATTTTTTATTACTATACTTTTTAGTGTTACTTGATGCAAGTATAAGTATTTGGTGTTGTCATTTATGTCAACTAGTAATGATTGAGAAGTTGTGATGATGCTTTGGTTAGTTTCATTATGTCGTCATTAGTAAGTTTTATTGGTGTCAACCTCTAGTGTTGCTTTGATAAGCTTTTGTTTATGGATGTCTAGATATGGTGTAGTTGGTCTAATGGTGATGAGGAAGTGTTTAAGATGATGAGAATGTGTTTCTAGTGCTTGGTTTCCAAGTGCTTTTGAGAAAATTTGAATAAAAGAGGAAACAGTGTGTTGCAAAGGTGTTTTGGTGTACAATGTAGTGTTCTAGTTTTCCTCTGTGTTTCTTCTATTTTGAAAATCTACTTGTGTGGTTTGAATGTGTTGGTTAGAGGTTGTGTGAGGGGGAAACCATAAAATGCAAACAAGATAAAATGCGATGAATTAAGAATCTATCTAATTCAAAACACTTAACCTAATATCTTATTCCATCATTCACAAAATGAATAATCTAAGCTATTGAAATTACGTAATGAAATCCTAAGACTAACACAATGAATTCAAAGCAAAGGAGAGATTACCATCCCATGTTAGAGTGTGTTCGCATGATGTTGGGTTGTCTATTTCACTATCAAGCATCCATAGTTCATGTGCAAAAGCTTGAAGAACTATGCCTTGGTTGGTTGATTGAAGAAATGGTTGAAGCTCTAATAATGGTGGTTGTGAATGTCAGCAGTACTTCGTTGTGCAAATGATGTTGATTCTCTGATCCTTTTTTGTGAGGAAAGAGGTTTGTTATATATAAAATGAGATTTGAAATGGATGATCAGGATCATGCTAGAGAATATCCAGATCAACGGTCAAAATGTGTTGACAGTATTTAGACATGAGAAGATTGTACAAATTTGATTGCACAATTTGTATGATTGAGGAATAGATTGGCTAGTTAGGATTTAGATTGATCAATCAATATTTAGATTGATCACTCAAGATTTAGATTGATCAATCAGGATTTAGATTGATTAGTCAGGATTTAGATGTCTTAGTTAGGAAATTAGATTGCTTAGTTAGAAAATTAGATTGATTAGTTAAGAAATTAGATTGATTAGTTAGGAAATTGATGGCTTAGTTAACAAATTAGATTGTTCAATCAGCAATTGTAATTTTCTCAATCAGAAAGTGGGTGAGGAATATGAATTAATTGATTTAATTAATTAATTCCCTTTTGGAGTTGAACGTGCAAATCAAGTTTGACTTTTGCAAGTAAAGTTGCATTAGTTTAATTTAATTATTCAAATTTTGGAGGGAAAGTGTCATAATTAAATTATTATGATTTAATAATTTAATCAACTTAGGGGAATAAGGTTTTTTAGTGACGTAATTAAATAATTGGTGTTTATTTAATCAATCAGGATGAAATAAAGTGAGATTAGGACTTCATTAAATAAATGTAATTTATTTAATTGGTCGAAATGATGAAACGTGAATTAATCAAATAATGTTTTATTTAATTAATAGCAAAATTAGGGTTTTTAGGACTCTATTAAATAAATGAAATTTATTTAATTTGTCATAAATGAAATTTATTTAATTTGTCATAAATGATGAGAAAGTGAATTAATTAAATAATGTTGTATTATTCAATTAACAGCTGAATTAGGGTTTTGGATGTTTTGATATTGTGTGATATTTTCTGAGATGTTCTGGGACGTTTTTGAGATGTTACGGGATGATTCTAATATGTTGCATGATGATTTAGAGATGTTCTAAGACATTGCAGGATGATTCTAAGATGTTGTGAGATGATTATGAGATGTTCCGGGATGATTTTGAGATGTTTTGAGCATTACGAGATGATTCTGAGATGTTGAAGGATGATTTCAAGATGCTCTAAGACATTACAAGATGATTTTGAGATGTTGTGGGATGATTCTGAGATATTCTGAGACATTACGGGATGATTCCAAGATGTTGCAAGATATTATGGGATGATTTTGAGATGTTTCCAAGATTATTATAAAATGTTTCAAGACATTACGGGATGATTATGAGATGTTTTGAGATGCTCTAAGATTTTTTGAGACATTTCAAGATGATTTTGAGATGTTTTGAGACATTTCGAGATGATTATGAGATGCTCTAAGACATTACAAGATGTTGCGGGATGATGTTTGATGTTGTTCAGGGTGTGTGATAGGTGTTAGGTCAATTTTACATGTCTACATTTTACCCCTCTTTGATACAAAGTACCGGTTGCTTTGTTTCAAAGATTTTTTTTTTTAAGATCATTTTAAAAAAAAAAAATATGCCCCACTATGCCCTATCATTCAATGGAATGATGGTAGGACTCTATGCTGCCCCCTTGAGAGGTTGACCAAAAACTTCAAGTTTTGAGGTTAGGATCTTGACACTATTGTATTTTAGTTTTGATGTACTTTGGATGAACTATTAGATCAATAAGTTCTTCATTTCTTGTTTTAATGTTTTCGAGAGCTTCTAATTTGAAAGAAGGAAGATTCCCTAAGTAAACTTAGGTTTTCCTAGATGAAATTAGGGTTTTCTTAAGGTTTAATATAGGCAATTAGTCCTCTAGTTAGCTCATTTGTCCTTTGATCTTTATGCTAATTCTTGTCTTTGGATTTCCCATTATATTAGTTGTCGAGGAGCAATGTTGAGATTTGAGGGAGCCCCGCATTGTTCATACCTTGTTTGAGAGTTCAAACAACCCTCAGGTTTCAGTGGCTCAGTATGTACCTTGTTACTTCATGTTTTCATTTTGTTATGTTCTCATTATGCATGTACATAGTTTCTTGAGTCAATGGCGAAGTTTTGGTGATATCTAAGCATTTGCATCATTTTCCTTGCATTTTCTAGGTGAGAACCTTGCCTTTGATCTTTAAACCCTCACCCTTGACCTAAAACCTCACACATGAGTTAAAACCTCACTTTCGATTGATGCACTCACTCTAAAAGCTCGCACTTAACTAAAAACCTCACTTTTGCTTTGTTTGGAGTTGTTTCCTCGCCCTTGCTTAAGAAGCTCGTACTTTCTTTAAAGTCTTGCATCTGAAAACCTACCACTTGCTCTAAAAGCTTGCACTTGCTCCTAAAATCTCGCCCTTGCTCCTGAAACCTCACTTTTGTTTGCTCTAACTTGTAATCAATACTTTTTTTACCTTATCTTCAAACGACCATATCTTGGTCATATGGAATCATTTTTTAGTTCTTTTTTTTTAAATGGGGTAGAATTTCATGATCTTTGCAATGGTGTAGGTGGTTTTTAGTTTTTGTATAGTTAAATTTTCCATTGGTGTTGTGAGCTTGCATTTTCCTTTGTTTCATTTAAACCTTGTTAGCATTTTCTTGTTGTCATCCTAAATTTCATTCGCCATCGTGTTTTGTGTCGTTTTATGTTGATTTACATGTTTAGAATGAAACCCTAACATCGTGACTTAAAATGATTATAGGTAGTCATTTTGTTAGATAGTCAGATCCAAATGGTGATCCAAAGCCTAGTACATAAAGTGTTTCCCTTTTTGCTAGGCAATTTACTTGATCTTTATTATGTTGTTGTTCAAAGACATATTGCAGACATGATTTATATATATATATTCATCAATCCAATCGAGGCCTCGTATATTATCATTTTGTATTATCCTATCACACTTTGTTTCACTGATGATGATGTACTATGACATGCTCCCTTTTTTGATGATGATATATATATGATATACCTTCTTCGACTCAACTTCATTTTATGCTTTATGGATGGTGATGTATGATGATATATGATATGGATGGATGAATCATACTTTGTATCATATTATGTTTTATTATGGATGATCAATATACCATTGTTATATGATGTTTATGTGGTGTTTATATATGATGGATGTATGCCCCATACATGACACATGATGTTTTTATTGGTTTATTATCATCATGATGTGTATTGACAACATTGTGGATGCAGGATGGATATGGTAGTAATGCATTTGTGATGCAGGATGGATGTTAGTTAGAAGAAATATTTGATGATAGATAGAAATTTGATGTTGTTAGTAGTGATGAGCTGCTTTCGCTTTGCTTAGAGGCTTTGCAATTTTGAACAATCATGTTTTATGTAGCAAACAGATACGATGCACTAGGGTATTAATGACCAAGGTGACTCTGTATCCATTACGTGGAATTTGACTTTACAAACAAAGAATACTCTTGCTCATACCAAACATACGAAAACTTTGTTTAAAGTATATAGTCGGGTTGTGTTAAAATAAATTGGACCATTTACACATAGAGGTATGAAACACCAAATATGCAACTACTACACAAATTTTGGACCATTTACATAGAGAGGTATGAAATACCTAACATGCACCTACTAAATGAATTTTGGACCATTTACATAGAAAGGTATGAAATACTTAACATGCAACTGCTACACGAATTATTTCAACACAACTTCCATACACTCAATAAAGCAAGTATTTGTCATGGTAGTTTAACAAAAATATCCAACAAACAGAAAATTTAAATGACACTCAATTGCCCCAATTCCTTCCTCTCTAAATCCTTATGGACATCCTCAAGAGATGCTGGGAATGAGTCAATAAAATAAATCACAAAGATAAGACTATAAAAAGATAAAACTAAATTGCAGTATCACTTGCCATATCTGTTTGGGGTGGGGCTATTATCCGGTGTTGATCATGTCTATCGTAGGAACGGATCCATTAAGGCATATCTCAGGATGTTGTTGGGACTTGTCAAAAGATAGGTAGCTAATACTTTGGCATTGTTTACATCTATTTATAGTCAGATCTTTTGTGTTTGTTTGCTTGAAATTTCTAGTTATTGATGGTTGCTTTGTTTTTTTTGTCAAAGGATGATTGTGATGATTTGTTTATTATGGGTGAATAGTTTATTGTGAATTTTGATGATGGGATGGGTCTTTTTTTTATTTTTTTGTTTTATGATGTTTTTTTAATTTTCAAGGGATGAACCTAGGGTCTCGAGGGCTCATCGAAGATAAGCCTTGTCTATGTTGTACACGCAAAGGCTCGTAATTCTCTTGGTTTGAGTGTTTTTGACCTTTTCTATATTGTGAATATTTTTGGATTTTGTATTTTTTGACTAAGTTGAAATAAAGCATTTCAGAAACCTAAGGGGATTGACCTAGGGTCTCAAGGTATATTAAGACTTTCCTATATTTTACATGCAGAGACCACGTAGTTTGACCATTTGACTCAAAGAATAAACTTGTTTTTGGGATAAACAATACTTGGATTGATATTCCACTTCCATGTCTAGAGGATGTGTTGCAGGAAATTCACTTGAACTAGTTGTAGGGTTTAAGCAAATGTTTATATCTTAGATTTTTTGAGTGAAGGAATAACCCAACAATGTTGTTTATTTTCGATGTTTTGACATGTTTTTTTATTTTTGGTGTTTTTAGATTTTTTTGGATTTTTACCCTTTTTTCTAGGGTGTAAGATGGTGACAACTTGGATTGATACTTCACTTTATTTTTCTAGAGGATATGTTGCGGAAAATATTACTTGAACTAGTTGTGGATTCCAACAACTATTGATATCTTAGAAGTTTTGAGTGAAGGAATAATCCATGTTGTCATCATCTTTGAAGGTTACCTTGGTAGTGCGTTGGTGGTACACCTTGTTATTAGGATGAACTAGGAAGGGTACCCTATGGAACACCTTATTGTTTGGACGAATTATTTTAAAGGTTACCCTGATAGTGTGTTGGCAAGATACCTTATTGATGGGATGATGCCTAGATCACACTGTGAGTTAGAAGACATAGATCAAGATTTATTCTGAAGCAAGATGCAAGCATTTTCCCCTAGTGTCTTGAAATGTAGGTGATGGCTTATATTGTGATAGGATAACATGCTGGGATAAACTATGCCTCTTTAGATAATTCCTTTATTGCTCAAATAATGTTGGATAGGATAGGATCAATGAACCATGTCAAGATCTTTTCCATAAGCAAGTGTAAAATGCATATCAAAAATTTGTCAAGATCAAGATAAGTTGGATTTTGGAAACAATGGCTTGGGTTCGTTATGGATAAGTTGAGATGCTTCTACCTGAAATGGTGCACGTAGATGCTTGATTCTACACATGATGCTTGTTTGCCAGGTTTTCATCATGTTACTTGTCCAAAGCACCGCCATAGTGGTTTTCAATGGAGGACATTTTTTTTCTTAACTATTTTTCTTGATTTTTTTTATTTATGACATCACACAAGATGCCTATTTACTAGGTTTTCATCATGGTGACACTTTTTTGCTCATGTTGAACCACCTAGTGGTGTTGATGTAGACACTGTTGATGTTGATGTACAAACTGTTGGTGTTGATGTAGACATTGTTGGTGTTGATATGGTTTTTGTTTTTGTCATGACGTGCCAACGATATCCTGCTTGGAGAATTTTTTTGCTAGGATATGAGTGCTTGAATGTAACCCCTATAAATTCTTATCTTCTTTATCAATACTAAAGTTAACCTTACCTTGATGTGCACATCATGATAAAGTTCCCTTAGAGTCCTTATGATAAAGAGTTGTTGTCAACACATGGTCAATGCTAGATTTCGATATCATGGATGGTGAAATGCATTGAGGGATATGATATGTAGATGGATCGGTTGAGTGTTTGGAACCTTTTATTTTCCAAACTTGGGATGATGAGAAATGATGGGTGGATATGGGGATTCAATTGGGGCCAACATATTGATATACCTTGTAGGTCGATCTTGAAGATTTCTTTATGCATTATTGGACATTTTTTATAGATGAACTTCGCTTTTTTATTTTTCCCCATAGTTTCTTTGACTAATGGATTTTGATAGGGATGATTTTCTTGCTTTTTCTTTTGTATCCATTTGAATTTTCTTGTGCATTTTTTTTTTTTTGATTCTTTTGCTTCAATGATTTGTTTCATTATTTGGTATAGTTTTTTCTCTTGTTGTTGGTCCCAATCGGATGGTTGAAATATATGTGGATGATGATTCATGATATGGCTAGTTGTAGTGTTGGTAGCAAATTCATCACAAGGACTCTTCATGCTTTCTGTGTTGATGCATGCATTAGATAAAGTTTCCCCCAGTATTATAGATGTATCCTTGATATGTTTAGATCCAAGACTTTGATGCTTAGGAGTTCCTATAGTTTGTACTAGTTCTAGGATACCCTATTCATGCAAGCATATTCCTTTGCCTTGATAATGAATCTATTGAGAAAGTTTATTTTCAATAGGATATGTCTTACCCTGGAAACAAGGTGCTAATCCTTTTGTGCTCTATTGTGGATATTCAAATGTGATAGCTTCTTCATTGATAGGATCCTTTAGATGTGGGATAACTTATTGATTGATATCTTTTTCTTGATGCTGTGAATTATTAGATTTTAATGTTTCTTCAAGAGATGTTTCTGATTTACTATCCATGTAAAAGTTTTCCTCATGATTCATTTTTGATATGTCTCCATAGGATGTTTCTGATTCACAACTTATATATAAGTCTTCTTTATGATCCATTTTTTATATGTCTCCATAGGATGTCTCTAATTCATAACTTATGTATAAGTCTTCTTTATGATCCCTTTTTGATATGTCCCTAGCTTCTGCTATGTCTTGATATTGTGTGCAGATGTTAAGAGTAGGATACTCTTGTTCCTTGGTGATGATTTCAAGAGTATGAGACTCTTTTGTTGGATGAAGATCATCTACATGTCCATTAGGAGTAATCATCTCATGGGTAGATGTATGTGTGCTCAGTATATGGATTTTTTCTCCTTTTGGAAAACATGGGATGTCTTGGAAGATAACTATCAAGTCATTATAGTATTTTGATGATAAGGATTTTTTATCTTGACTTTGTGTGGTATCATCTTTGATATTCTTTGGATCACATTCTTGACATGGATCAATTTCAAAGAATGGATTGCTTGTAAAGGATCATTGGCTTTCTTCAAAATGTGGATATATGGGTGATGACTCTTAGCTCAGATTTTCTGCATTGGGTATAAGTGTTGGATTAAGGGTGTTTTCTTCATCAATATGTACTACCATGAGGTTGGATGATTTCAATATATCTTGGATTGGATCATTGCTAGACTTGGTTGATTGAGTTGGATCATGCTTGGGATTAAATTCTTGATGTATGTCCTCCTGCTCACTAGATGATGTAGAGACATTGTCAATGTGATCAGTGATAGATAGCTCTTGATTGTTGTTTTCAACTTTTGAGGTTGATACATTGTCATTGTTTTCATTGGTATATGGACCTTGAATGTCATTTTTAATAGCTATTTATCCTTGATCAATAAGGTCTTGGATGAGATGTTGGAGTGTTGTGCATTTGTTCATTCCATGACCCTTGATTTTGTGGAACTCACATCATCCACACTAGTTATACCAAGGGAGTTTAAATTTTGGTTCACCGTAAGTTGGACTGTCATTGATATTGATAAGTTCTTGTTGTACTAGTGTGTGCATGATTACCTATAAAGTCTCTCCCAAAGGGGTGAATTTCCTTCCCGATCGGTAACCTTTCCTTTGTGGCTTTTCTTGATTCTTTTGCTCTTGATTTTATGGAACTCCTTGATACTGTATTTGAGGCACATTTTGATATTGCACATGAGGTACACCTTGGTGTTGCAAAAATTCTTGATACTATGATTTAGGTATATTTTGATATTGCACTTGAGGTACACCTTGGTGTTGCGAAACTTCTTGATATTGCAGATATTGGAAGTGTTGTTGATGTGGATATTGAGGTGTTTGTGGAATGATATCTATTTGTTGTGGATATGTAATGTTTTGACTTTGCACATGGCATTGGCAATACGCCGGATTTCAATTTCGTTTAATTTCCTCAATATATCTCTGAATTTTATTTAGGGCAATTTCATGTTTTGGACTTATTCCTTGATGTGGGTTTTGAAACCCTTGATGTTGTGACCCTTGATAAGAGTGATTTAGGTAATAGATTGACATGTTTTGGGGTGTTTTGATACTAAATACCCTATCAAAAGGTCACTTGGTAAATATCCTCATCGGCCACTTCTGCCATTTGTGGTGTTTGCTGGTATTGATCTTGCTTGCTATCATTTTCTTCATGTGTTGTGATATTGTAGTTGTCATAAACAACTACAAAGATTTTTGTGATTGTTTTTCGTAACTCCTAGCCTCTAGAAAAGACTTGGTCTACTAGTGCAAAGCGATAATAGAAATATTCTAGCTGATTTTAACTGGTGCAATATCTTCTTGAGATGAAACCTTTGGCAAACTTTTTTTGTAGGGAGGTTCTTTGAAAGCCAGAGTATATATTTCCGCTTAAGGATCTTTCTTTTTCCGGTCCTAAGGATATTTTTCTTGCAAAATAGCATGAGGGATGTATGTCTATTGCCATGCGGGTGGTGGTAACACAGGTCTTCTAGTTGCTATGTATGCTTTCTCTTCCTCTTCATCTAAAATTATTGATGCAGTGAGAAATTGGTGGGGTGTTTCATTCGTCTAAAATATGAAGGTTCTCAAACTACTTATGATGTCAGTTTGTTCACCTTCAATGTATGTGAGACTACGTTGAAGGATCGGTGCTACAAGGTCTGGTTTTTGAACTAGAGCAGTTAGTTGCCAGATGGTTATAAGGTGTAATGGTGTTTTTAGGTGGTTGCTATAAAGCTCAAGACCCTAAGGTTTGATTGTTCTTTTGGAGTGGTACTACTTTTCAAAAATAAAAATGTTGAAGAACTAGGGTTGATATTTCACTTCCTTGTCTAGAGGATATGTTGCGAAAAAGTTTACTTGAACTATCTGTGAGTTCCAAGTAACTGTTGATATCATAGACGTCTGAGTGAAGGAATTATCCCAATGGTTTGTTTGATTTTGATTTCTAATAAGTAGGATGGAAATAATGGATGAGGGACTATGTGACTTATCTGGTTTTCCAATTGTTTTATTCGAACAATGATCCTATAAACAAATTCAATTTTTTTCCCCAAGTTTTAGTAGAGTGAAGTAATAGTACTAGTTTCTAAGTAGAATGCACAAGACCGTGAGAAAAAGTGGCCAAATTTATCAAGTTTTCTCAATTTTATCTATGTTTGGAATGTGGCAAGTGATAAAAACAACAGTTGGACTAACTCATCAAGCATGGACTTATGTGACCATGTCTATAGCTTTAAGTTATAAAATCACAACACCCAAGCCATAGTTCCCAAATTTTTACTTTGATTAATGCAACCTGAAATAAAAGCCAAAATATTTGGAAACCTTTTAAGGAAAAATCCTTTCAAGGAGTACAAACATAGGGCTTCTTTCACAAGTATACACTAAGCCAAACTATTTGTAATTCAACCATCTCATTCAGTGTATGTTTGAATGTCTTCTTTTTCTTTAAATAAAGCACAAAATTTGATGTCATGATTGTTTTGAGTGTATATGGTGAGTTTAACATAAACAAGAAATTACAAATCTAGTGGATAGACACCATTCTTTTAGGTAGGATTTCCTCATGCTCCGAAAAGATGATTTTACCTGAAATTTATGGTTTGGGCCTGTAGTTGGACTTGGCAAGTAACTTCTCAAAAGTAAATTCTGATGCACCACTTTCAAAGAATGTTTTTGGATAATAGGATGGCTTCTAAAAAAATTTGGCTCTTAGTCATAACTATGAATGCAAAAATTTGACACTCACTTGCTGGTCACTTAAGGCTCTTTAACCATTCTCATTCCACTTAAGGCATGGGATTAGGTGCAGTCTATTGTCAGCATGACTTGAAGCAAATTTCTTATGATTTTGTAACCTTTGATATGGCCCGCCAGTAAACGTACTTCAAGACCTTACAATGAGTTCTCCAGCATGGGATATGTCTCAAAGCAAGCCCCCTCTTTAAGCTAAACTTTGAAAATAAAATGCGAAGCTCAAAAATGTTTTTTTTCGCTCACCCAAGATCACCAAAATGTGCGAGGGGAGAAGACAAAATACTTTACCTTTCCAAAAATTGAATGCCCAAAAAACACTTCATAGCAAATTGATTCATTTTAAACACCTCGAGCAGTGGTATCCCCAAAAATATGTGAATAACATAAACAACTTTTTATTTTTATTTGCACCAATAGGAAGTATTCAGGTTATCAGTCATTTAAGATAGCAATGGTGCAAGACAAAAGAAATAACTTGTTCATTTTTAAGCCCAAACTTGAGTGTTTCTAAGAAATTAGTCTTGGTCTTTAATTTGGTCAACAAAAGTACAACGAGCATGCGTCAACGAAAGAAATCGTTTGGCGTTTGTTTTTTTTATGCACTAAAATAAATGTTCCTAATTTATTTTTTATATTAAAAGGGGTAAAAACTTTATTAATAATCAGAGAAAACTATTACAGAGCAACAATAGGCCAACGCCCAAACCCATCAGAACCAAACAAAACACAAGAAACCAAATCACTCAATATTACTGACATTTCCATCTTCAGCAAGAATCCCCTCCAAGTCATGACAAAGCTCCAAAGAAACTTGACCCAACTCATCAACATTCCAACCGTCTATATGCTCAGAAGCCCAATGAGCCAAACAATCAGTAGCTCTGTTCCACTCCCTCTAGATGTGGATGAAGGATGCCATCTCCATCAAAGAACTAATCTGCAAAATCTGTTGAACCAACCTAGCCAACTACCAGTGAACACCCAACAACTTCCCATCCTTTAGAAAATTTATCATGACTTGTGAATCAGACTCACAAATAACCTTATGCCAGCCCAAAGCAAATGCTTGCTCGAATGCGTATAAGATTGCCAAACCCTCCATAAGATTAATGGGTTGCACCCCCTCATAAACAAAAAAGAGGAAGACTATCGATCCCAAAAAATCTCTGCCAATCCCCCCAATTGCAGCAGGCCCAGGATTACCCCGAGAAGAACCATCTGTGTTAAGCTTCAAAATGCCTGTCGGGGCGGGGGAAGCCATCTACCAACCCTATGAACCCCCTACCACTGGCACCAACCTTTCCTGAGGCCAATAGCAGCCAATGACAATCCTTGGATCCCTAATCTATACACCACCCCAGCATCCCCTTTCTCCAAGGGGAACCCAACCTCACATTTAGCAGCCACCGTTTCTTGAATCATACCCAGAATTCTTTGCTAGACCTGTTGCACGACCAACTTCTCCCCACAGAAAATCCTACTATTTCTCTCTAACCAAATCTGCCACAGGATGAAAGTAGGCCCCACAAACCATACGTCCTACAAAAAAGAGGCCACCGAAGGAGGCCTACCCAAACTACTCCAAAATTCAATCAAAGAGGAAGCATGAACATAGGAACTATTCCACACTCCCCACCAAAAATGCCACAAATGAGAAGCAAAGGAACAACGAAAGAACAAATGAGATGAATCCTCCTCTCCTCCACCACAGAGAACACAAACAAAGGGACCCTGAAAGCCTCACTTCTGAATATCGTCCCACTTCAAACATTTATTCTGGGCCAAGGTCCAAAAAAAAATAGTTGCACTTTGGCCAAGAAAACTTATTCCACACTTTCTTCCACCATGGCACCTCCACTCCTTCCAAACTATGAGATAACAACACCTGATACCTAGAAGCAATAGAATAAACCCCTTTTGGATTAGGAGACCAAGAGAGGACATCCCCATCCAGGAGAGAACTACAACACCTACTAGAGAGGATATTGTGAAGCTCCACATAGTCTTCATTCAAGCCAACAACAAGCCACTCATCAGGATGCTTCCATCTTGCCGTCACCAGCTGGTCATGGATAGAGAAAGCCATAAAATCACCCACCCTAGACCAATCACCCTTAAGAACCCTTTGACTCAAAGTCAACAAATTAGGGAACTAAGAACTAATGGGAGGAAAACCATCCCAAGAATCAGACCAAAATTGATCCTTTGATCCCCCTGCAAATCCAGAAAAGGCCATCCTTAACAAGCGTTGCACCTTTCTTAAGCGTATTCCAAATTATCAATCCCCTCCCCTCTAGGGGAAATCGAGGAATATCCTACCAAGCAACACCAGGGAAGTATTTATGAGATAAAATCCTGCCCAAATCTGATCCTGCTCCACGCACCACCTCCAATACAGTTTAGCCGCCAACGCCTCCCCAATCAAAGATGAGTGCCTTAACCCAAGACCACCAAACTTACAAGGGCTACAAATAGTATCCCAATTAACAAGGCTCCACTTCAAAGACAACAAGCTACCATCCCATAGAAATTGCTTGGCTAAAGAATCTAAATCCTTAACAAACCCCATCGGGGCCACCTAAAGCATACATTTGTAGAAGGGAAGATCCTGCACCACAGACTTGAGCAACTGAACATGACCAGCAAAGGACAACCACCTGTGGGTCCAATGATTAACTTTCACCCGAAATTTGTCTAAAATATTCTGCCATGAAGCCTTAGGTACCTTACCAACAGAGATAGGCATACCAAGATAGGTCAAAGGAAGAACCCCAAATTGAAATCTCAAGATATGGGAAATTCTCCATTGAATGGGCACTAGAGTGTTAAATAAATAGATAGAGGACTTATCTTCATTAATCTGTTGACCAAAAATAGTAAAATACACATCCAACACCTTGCGCAAGTTGGAATCTTCCCTAACAGTGGCCATGCCCATCAGAGTCATATTGTCCACAAATTGTAAATGAGATTACAGAGGCAAATCACCTCCCCAACACCATCCCTGAATATGTCCCAGATCAACATCCCTTCTGATCAAACACCCCAAACCTTCCACCAACAGAGTGAACAAGTACGGAGAAAGGGGGTCTCCCTGCCGCAAACCACGAGAGGCTCCAAAAAGCTCAGAGTGCTCCCCATTAGTTAACACAGAGAATGAAACCAAAGTAACACAACTTATAACCCACTAGATCCATTCAGGACCAAACCCAAAAGCACCCAGCATCTGTTGGAGGAAAGTCCATCGGACATGGTCATAAGCCTTAGCCATATCTAGTTTGATGAACATCGCCTTAACTTTTGAGCCTGCCATCGAGTGAATAGTTTCTGAAGCAATAACAACCCCATCCAAAATTTGCCTACCTTCCACAAAGACACTCTATTCTTCCGAAATCAACATTCTTAACCACTTTTTTAATCTATCAGCAATTAATTTAGAAATAATTTTGTAAATCACATTGCACAAAGAAATCAGCTGAAATTGACTTAACCTATCTGCCCCATCACACTTGGGTATGAGGGAAAGGAAAGTAGTGTTCAATGCCTGTAAAATTTTCTTATTCTTCTGAGACTCCTGAACCACAACCAGTAAGTCCAACTTAATAATATCCCAAAATTCTTGAAAGAATTCAACCGAGAAACCATCGGGGCCAGGCGCCTTCCCTTTCTTCATCTGGAAAATAGTTCCCTCCAACTCCTCCAAAGAAATGTCACTCATGAGATGCTCATTCATTTCCCTTGTGACCAAAGAAGGAATACAGGAAAGAACTTGAATCTCCTCTACAAAACCTCCTTGTGCATCCTCCCTAAATAAAGATTCAAAATACTGCACAGCTTCATTCGAGATTTCTTGAGATGAAGAGAGTTGTTCACCTCTTTCATTAACCAGAACCGAAATAGAATTACCTTGCCTTATGGCTTTCACCGAATTAAAGAAGAAAGCAGTGTTTTTATCTCCTTCCTGAAGCCACTCAATTCTGGCCTTTTGTTTCCAAAAAACTTCCTCTCTCAATTCACACTCTTCCAGCATCTTTAGGGCCCTAGCCTCATCTTGAAGCAAGTCATTTGTCACTCCCTCTTCCTTGATCACCCTTGTGATACCATCCAATTCAGCTTGAGCACGAGCCTTATCATGGAAAATATTTCCAAAGCACTATTCATTCCAATGTTTCAGCTGGTATTTGGTAAATTAGAGCAATTTAGCAAAAGTATACATCGTCGTACCAAAATCTGGCCTACCAACCTTCCACCAATCAACCACATGGACATGTAAAGATGGGTCCCGCAACCACATGAGCTGAAACTTGAAGAAAGGAGACCGAGGCACACGAGCAGAAGAAATGGCAAGCTTGATAGGCCAATGATCTGAACCCCTCCAATCCAAGATTTCAAAGCAAGAGGTCCACATGCCACCAATCCAATAGCAGGAGACCAGGAAGCAGTCCAACCTTTTAGCAATGCAATTATCCCCCGTCCTTCAATTGTTCCAAGTGAACCGACCGTTACTAGGAATGATGTCAACCAGATTCAAAGCAAAGATGTTGTCCTGAAGAAGAAGCATAGAGGGATCCAACCTTACATTACCTCCCCTCTACTCAGACAGCTCAGCAATGGCATTGAAATCTCCAGCCAGAATCCACAGGTGAAGAGGAGCCATGCTATGCACATACCTAATATGGGACTAGAGCAACTGCTTGCCAAGAAGGTCCACAAGTGCATAAACATTAGAGAACATAACAAAATCTCCTATTTAAAACCAAGAGGCCACCATAGAAATGGAAGACCTATAGGACATCCACCAGAGAGGGCAAACCTTCTGAGGGTTCCACGAATAGGCCACACCCCCAGCTGAACCAAGGGCCCCAATGCACTAGCACCCACCACTCCCCCACAACATGGGCATCATACCAACCATACCTTCGACTAAAAACTTAGTCTCCTGTAGGAAAAGAACATCAAGAGCATTACTTCTAATCAAATCGCGAACAACTTTTTTTCGAGGGCCACTGTTCAATCCCTTCACATTCCATGATAATATAATCATTTCGAGGGATTCGAGAAATGAGAATCTAGAGTCTTGACCGACCCTGACTCCACCAAATTTTCCCCTGTTAACTTGATCTTTTCCAAATCCTTTTTACGGCCAAGCTTGGAAGATTTCTCCCCCACCCCTTTTTTAGAATCCTTTTGATGAAGACCCAAGGAAGAGAGAGATTTGGCACCCCTCCTGATATCAATACCAACATTCAAACCCAGGGAAGACCCATCCCCACCATCCTTCTTCAACTTAGCTATAGAAACCGATTCCACCATGACCCCCATATGAAGGTCAGTGACCATATCAAAAACACTAACACCTTGTGCATCTTGGGTAGCCTCAGAATGGAGACCTATCTGGCCTGTACTCGAATCCCCTGATCTAGGTTAACTAAACCCAGATTCACTTCCTACTGGCCGAGATCATCTAACACCTCAAATCTATTAAAAGTGATTTTATCTTGTCTCTCTTTGAAGGTCCTCTTCTAACCCCTATTCCTGTTACGGTCTCTAACAGGGACGAAACCATCTGAAGCATCCCTAGCACCAGGAATAGGATTCTTCCCCCTATCAGCCATATGAGGGTTGTGTGGAGGCTAAGAAGATGGGGGCTCCATAGGCCTCACCTTAGGACATCGTCGCAACAAGCGATCATAATCATGACACAAATGACATTAGAATGGGAGAATCTCATAATCCAAATGTTGCACCCAAGAGTAAGAGCCTATACACATATCCATAGAATCTGGCAAGGGTTTACCCAAATCAATTTCAACATAGATACAGGCATAAGTCATTACCTTTCTATCCAAAGTTTGTTGTGAGGAGCCGACCGGTTTTCCAAGCAAAGATGCTATCAACTGCAGGACATCATCACGACAAAATTCCACTAGAAGACGAGGCAACCTGAACCAAACTGGAACCCAATTCAGAAGCTCCTTTGAAGGGTTGAAACCCGCATGCCAGGGTTTGATAAACAACCCCGCTTGGTTATGAAAATAGGGACCTCCCTCAAAAACCCTATTTCAATCAGCCATGTAGTCAAAAGTGACCATGAAGTAATTGTTACCCAACAACATAATGTCCATTTCACCCTCTGGTGACCAAGTCCATCGGGCCCAAGACACCAAAAATTGAGAAACCCTCATCCCCAAAAATTTGCAATATAAGGAATGCTTGGAATAATATTCAATATCTTCAGCTACCATCTCCGACGGAATGACCAGTTTGGGCCTCTCTTTACACCACTCAAGACATCCATTGTCCTTGGTGATGTGAGGTCCCTTGAACATGCGAGCACCACCTTCTATGGAATCCTGAAAGAAAAGGCTATTGTCAATAACTTTTGTTGCATGCAATGGCGGCTTTGATCCAATCGCGGAATGAAATTCCATTCCCACCAGACCCTGTGAAGAATCCCCCAAAGACATTGAGGCTCAAGAGACGATGACGACCATACAAGGCCAAACACTACCCACACTACACTACCACACAGGAAAATGGGGAAACAACGACCCCTTCCCTCTGTACACCCCAAATCCTACACTCCCCTAGCAGTCAAACCCAAGCATGCACTAGCATGCATCACCACCGAGGCCCCAAGAGCAGGTGCATTGCACAAAACAATAGGGAAACCCCATGCGCCCAAAAACACAGACCAAGGAGGATCGCTGGCCACACACTCAAGTGACACACAGGAACAAGAAACAGCCCCCCCGAGACAACAAGCAGACCCCACCCCACACGCACAGGCACAAAAACAGTCTGTTCACGAGCTAGGGCTCGGATGCCCTAGCTCAGCTCTTGGAAGTGCAGGCACACCATCATTCATCAAAAGTTCCTAATTATGAACAACTTGGAAAAATTTATTTTTTAGAGCACCTTAATTCAAATTTGTAGTTTGTAGGGTTCTTTTTAAGCTTTGAAATGAAAATTCCTAACTTAGAAAGCTTTAAAATGGTTTATTTTATAGCACCAAAAATGAAGTGTTCATTTTTGTTGTTCTTCTTAATCACCAAATAAAGATTCCTACTTTAAGAAAGCCTTGAAATTGTTTATTTTAGAGCCTTTAAACAAACTGAGTTTGTTCTTTTTAAAGCACCCAAAATAAAATATTCCTAGCTTAAGAAAGATGTTTTGTAGATCTAGAATTTTTCGACCATCCATCTTCCCTACAGAAAACAAGTTAATGTCATTAAAATCTTGCATAAAAATATATTAGCACCTATTACACATTCAAAAACAAGCACATGTTAGCAAAATATCAAATACAAAGTTACAAATTTCGTGCACTGGTTTGTCAGAGCAACTGCTCAGGAATTTTTGCAAAAGTGCCCCTACCAAAATTAGATGCTTAATTCTTAGAGTAAATCCTACCCCTATTAGAATCAAATGCAAGGTTCTTGGAGCAGATGTAGAGATATTTTTGCAAAAGTGTAGTTCCCATGTCAGATGCTCAGTTTTCAAAGCAAGTGCATGGTTTTCTTGACAAGAAAGTGCAAAGTTCTTTTGGGAAATGCGTGAAAACTTCTTCAAATGCACTTCTGGGACCTGCAACTTCAATTTAAACTCATAAAAACACTAGTAGTGAGGACTATGGTCCCACCAGGAATGCTAGAATGTATGAGGGGTAAAATCATATAATGCAAACAAGACAAAATTCAATGAATTAAGAATCTATCTAATTCAAAACTCTTAATCTAAGATCTTATTCCATCACTCATGAAATGAACAATCTAAGCTATTGAAATTACGTAATGAAATCCTAAGATTAACACAATGAATTCAAATCAAAGGATATAGATTACCATCATATGTTGGAGTGTGCTCGCATGATGTTGGGTTGTTCATTTCATTATGAAGCCTCCATAGTTCGTGTGTAAAATCTTGAAGAATGATGCCTTGGTTGGTTAATCAAAGAAATGGTTGAAGCTCTAACAATGGTGGTTGTGAATGTTAGCAATACTTTGTTGTGCAAATGATGTTGATTCTTCGATCCTTTTTTTCTGAGGAAAGAGGTTTGTTATGTATAAAATAAGATTTGAAATGGACGATCAAGATCATGTTGGAGAATATCCAGATCAACGATTGAAATGTGTTGAGAGGATTTAGACATGAGAAGATTGTGCAAAGTTGATTGCACAATTTTCATGATTGAGGATTAGATTGGCTAGTTAGGATTTAGATTGATCAGTCAAGATTTAGATTGATCAGTCAGGATTTAGATGGCTTAGTTAGGAAATTAGATTGCTTAGTTAGCAAATTAGATTGGTTAGTTAGGAAATTAGATTGATTAGTTAGGAAATTGATGGCTTAGTTAACAAATTAGATTGCCCAATCAACAATTGTAATTTGATCGATTAGAAAGTGGGTGAGGAATATGAATTAATCGATTTAATTAATTAATTCCTTTTTGGAATTGAACGTGCAAATGAAGTTTGACTTTTTCAAAAAAAGTCGCATTAGTTGGATTTGATTTTTGATAATTGATTTGAATAGTTTGATTTAATTATTCAAATTTTGGAGGAAAAGTGTTGTAATTAAATTATTATGATTTAATAATTTAATCAACTTAGGGGAATAAGGTGTTTTAGTGGCGTAATTAAATAATTTGCATTTATTTAATCAATCAGGACAAAATAAAGTGAGATTAGGACTTCATTAAATAAATGTAATTTATTTAATTGGTCAAAATGATGAAACATGAATTAATCAAATAACAGTTTTTTATTTAATTAATAGTAGAATGAGGGTTTTTAGGAATTTATTAAATTTATTTAATTTTTCAAAAATGATGAGAAAGTGAAATAATTAAATAATGTTGTATTATTCAATTAACAGCCGAATTAGGGTTTTGGATTTTTTTTTATATTGTTTGATGTTTTTTGAGATGTTCCGAGACATTTCTGAGATGTTATGGGATGATTTTGAGATGTTGTGGGATGATTCCCAGATGTTTTGAGACATTACGAGATGATTCAGAGATGTTGTGGGATGATTCTGAGATATTTCAAGATGATTTTGAGATGTTTCAAGACATTATAGGATGATTATGAGATGTTGTGAGGTGATTCTAAGATGTTTTGAGACATTATGGTATGATTATGAGATGTTGTGGGATGATTCTGAGATGTTCTGAGACATTATGGGATGAATTTGAGATGTTGTGGGATATTATGCGATGATTTTGAGATGATTATGAAATATTTTGAGACATTACGGGATGATTCTGAGATGTTTCAAGATGCTCCAAGATATTCTAAGACATTTTGAGACAATTTTGAGATATTCTAAGACATTCTGAGATGATTCTAAGATGTTTTAAGACATTACGGGATGTTGCAAGATGATGTTTAATGTTGCTTGATGTTGTTTGATGTTGTTTGATTTTGTTCGATGTTGTTCGGGGTGTGTGATAGGGGTTAGGTCAATTTTACATGTCTATAGAGGTGTTCATAGATGTTCTATCCAAAATTTCTTGGTCTAGATCGTTGTGTAGAGAAATTTGTGTTCACCAATGTGTGAACTATGTTGCAATGTTGTCTGGGAGAAATGGTTTTGCTTAGCATTTCTCCACACTTTGGTTTATAGTCTTGATATTTTGGAAGTGTGTACATTCTTCAGGTGAAAGTTGTTCTAAAGGAATTTTTTGGATTTTAAAGTGTTTGTGGAATATTCCAAATTGTATTCAGGTTTGTGTGTGGTTTGTGAGTTGCCTTTGGATTTGAGGAAGTGTGTACTTAAATTTTAATGGTGTTTACATAGGTTTGGTCAACCTTGGGTATTCAGCTTAGAAATGATGTTGATATGTTCTTCCTCAGGCCAATTCAAATCTGGTTGCACAATAGGTAAAGGTTCATCTTCCCATTCCCTGGTATCTCCAGGAAGTACCATTTTGAGAAAAAATAAATTGAACTTAGAAATGTTGTCACCTTTCCTTGTATGTAGGTTCACTTAACTTTGGTGATGAAGAGTGACCATTTATTCACCTCAAAAAATGTGCCAATCTGTTACTAAATTTGTTCCACCACCTTCCTTATTTAAGAGCTTTCATTTCAGAGGATTTTAAAGATTGCGTTTTAAAAGTGGAGTTGGCATTTTAAAATGTATGAAAATACATCCCCTTAAAGGTGTCATATGGCTCATTAAATGGGCTGACACTTTGAAAGTTGAGCATCTTGTTGAGGTCGCTTCATCACCAAGGGATGGAACTTTATAACCATCTGTCAGAGGTTCTTTAGTTTTAAGAACCTCCAATACACCAACTGCATGGGACATCATGGGATAAGGCTTCAAACTTCAAGAGATAGGAGTAAGTTGGGCGATCGGGTGGTTTCGAAACTTCAGAACCTGACGACTTGGTTGGGAAATTTGGTAGGGCCACAACCAGGTTATAAAGCATCATCAAACTCATTAATGAAAGAGAGAAAAAATAAATTTTTGAAGTGAAAAATTTGGCAGGTAACATTGGCTCCGATTGGGGACTGAATTTTTGAAGTAAATGTAGAGAACTCCAATACTCTAGTATAAACTATTTCAAGTCCATTGGGCAACGAAGTTGAAAGAAATTTAGGAGAACTGAGTGCTGCTTCATAGATGGGGTTGAGGGGAATGAGGAATAGACCAAAAATGGGACCAAACCCAAAGACTCGAAGTAAAGTGACCTAAGACACCCATGCACTTAGAAAAAGTGCAGCACTTGAATCCCGAAGGACTATGCAAAACCATTGATTGGTAGGGAGAAATAAATTCCATTGTGAAATAGGGACATCCATGCATGAAGCAACCATAAAATCATTAATATATTAAAAATCTTGAATATAAAGTTGAAGCTTTTGAAATGGAGTGATTCATAAAGATGCCTATTGAACAACCATTTTTCATAAAAAAAATTTGAATCTTCTTGATCTTTATGATGCTTGCTCTATTTATTGTTGGTAGTGTTTTCATGGCTGAATAATAAATTAGAAAATAACGTCTTTCTTTCTAATTTCCTGTGAAAATAACCAGGGTTTTCAAAAATAACAGCTACATCACTTCCTTTATCAGACTCATCATGCATAGAACCACTTTTGATATATTGATTCCCTCCCAGTTTGATAGGAATATGGGCCTCATAAAGCATGGGGTCCATTTTGGTTATAGAGAATTCATCATCCTTCATTGCAACCAAATCAGAGAATTCTTTATCTGTAGTTGAAGGAACATCTATAACTGAGGCTTCAAAAAGGGAATCTTCTCCTTCAATAAATGATAAAAATTGAAGTACAATTTCTTCTTCACAAAGAGGATCGTCATCTAAAGCTTTTAATTGTTTTAGAGTCGGGCCACCCTCTGGTTTTTCGAGAATTTCTTTCTCTTTTATGATCTCATATCTAGGAGGGTCATTAATTAGACAGACATTCACTTTATTTTTTATACAAAGCTTGTTCCTCAAAGCTATAAAGCTAAATTTCCTTCATCTTCAAAATGAAATGACTCAAAGGTGTATTCATTAAATTCCTTTCTATCATCTTGATCATGAAATTCAAAAAATGCACTCTGAGTGAATATAAAGACTATTATTTTCCTCAACAGTATCAAAATTAAAGATCTCTAACTCTAGAGTAGAAAGAAATCTTAGCAATTCATTTTCATTTTCTTTTTTTCCTAGTGATGTCAAATTCTCATGAGATTTGGTAAAACCCATTTCCTAAGCATCAAAAGTTGAAAAGGAAAGAGGACTAGAAAGACCTAGAGAGTCATCATTATTAACTTGAAGTTCCTCTTGGAGTTGCCTTATTTTTTTCTCCTGGGCTTGCAGAGAACGCTTTATTTCTTCAAACTCCTTTAGTTTGAAAAACCTAACATGGACACTTCTCAACAAAAGTGCAGATTTGTGATCCTCTTCAATACTCAAACCAACTTTTGCAGCTTCGGTAATGCTCTCTTTACAGTGTTCCCAAAATTTATGGAGAACCTTATCATCCATAGCAAGAACCTTCGGGATAGTAGGGTTGGGTCTTTCCTCATTTATTTGAGGTTTCTAATTTTGTATCATGATCTTTCAAAAATTTCTGACAGAGTCACCAATCTCCCTACACATAGAGATATTTTCAAAAGGATGAGAATAAAACACTAATCTTTCAAATCAAGATCCCCAGCGGAGTCACCAAAAATATGTTGGTTAACAATTTTTTCATTTTAATCAATTTACTCTGGCCCACACAAATGACAACCTGGCCAAAAGTTGAGTCACTTGCAGTGATAACTACAAGTGCTCTGCTTATTTTACAAGGCACAACTACCTTTGAATAATTTGCAATGAATGAAGACATTGGGTATGCTTTTAACTAGAAAGTAGGAAAGGTAACTGACATCTACTCATATCCACGAAAATAGATGCAATAATTTGGTACTTAAGGCAAAGAAAGTGTGAATAAATGATGCAAAGTTCACTTATCCCATTTTCACGAATGTTATCAAAAAAGGATGAACAACAAATTCACTTTACAGGTGGATTAATCTGAATTCAAAGATCTAGAGATAACACAAACATAATCTCATAGAGCAAGGTAAACAATGAAGATTAATTACAATTATTCAAAGCTCAGTTGTAATCAAAAGAAAATAGTGACAAATGCACAAATCGAAAACACTTTCTTTATTTCTTCAATGCCAAAATTGAGTTCAAAACCTCAAGTTCCCATACCATAAGACTATGTCCCCTAAAATCTAGTTGATCCCCCCCTTTATTACATTCGAAGGTCCCTATATATATACACACCAAAACTATTACATTACAGAAATAACAGTCTTGAAAACGATCGGAATCAAGAAGGATTTTGAAATGGAAACAGTTTCAAAATAAGCGCTATCATTACATGCCACAAAAGACTCCATGCATGTGATCAAACCGTTGGTGGTGTCGGGTCTCTATACAGTTCTATCTGCATCTCCATAACTAAATTTTGAAGTTCAGTGTGTTCATCATCTAAAACGAAAATCACTCTGTTGTACTCGACATAGCTGGTTTTCTCCTTCCATGCCAGCGAACGTAGCTCCAAAATGATGTCGATCTGCTCTTCCTCAAGCCAATTCAAATCTAGTTGCATGACAGGTATAGGTTCATCTTCCCATTCCTTGATATCACCAAGAAGTACGATTTTGAGAAAAATTCTAAACTTAGAAATGATGTCACCTTTCCTCGTATGTAGGTTCACTTAACTTCGATAATGAAGAGTGACCATTTATTCGCCCCGAAAAATGTGCCAATCTATTACTAAATTCGTTCCACCACCTTCCTTATTTAAGAGCTATCATTTCAGAGGATTTTAAAGATTACGTTTTAAAATTGGATTTGGCATTTTAAAACGTATGAAAATACATCCCCTTAAAGGCATTGTACAACTCATTAAATGGGCTGACACTTTGAAAGTTGAGCATCCTATTGAGGTCGCTTCATCATCGAGGGATAGAACTTTATAACCATCTATCGAAATTTCTTTATTTTTAAGAACATCTAATACACCAACTACATGGGACATCATGGGATAAGGCTTCAAACTTCAAAAGATACGAGTAATTTAGGTGATCAAGTGGTTTTGAAACTTCAAAATTTGACGACTTGGTTAGGAAATTTGGCAGGGCCACAACTAGGTTATAAAGCATCATCAAACTCATTTATTAAAGAGAGAAACAAAAAATTGAAGTGAAAATTTTGATAGTTAACAAGCCCTTATTTCTTTTGGGAAGTGAGCCCTCTAATAGTGAGCCTTTTGTATCTAGTGTTGCTATTACTTTATATTGTGAGCTAATCCTCACTATGGTTTTTCTCTTCTAGGGTTTTTAAGTAAAACTAGTGTTCTATTATGCATGGTTATGATGTGTTTCAATTTTTTTTATTTTCTTTCATTCTAAATCATTCTAATATATTAAGGGTTAATTAAGTTGATGTGGATTTGAATGTTTATGAGGGTTTTGATATTTTAATGTACAACTGATTCACCCCCCTCTTAGTTGTCTTGTGCATTCAACAATTGGTAGTAGAGAAAGGTTCTTTGGAAGAAAGCTTAACTACTTGAGGTAGATATAGGATGACGCACAAGTGGGATGCTTCTTTGTTTGATGGATCGAACTATGGTTTTTGGAAGACAAGGATCAGAGGTTTCTTGGTATCTCTTGGATTTGGAGTTTGGAATTCTATTGATACTGGATATACTATGCCTATTGGTGGTTCGAGTACTAATGATGAGATCAATACCTATGAGAATAATGGTAAAGCAAGGTATGCTCTTTTCAGTGGTCTTTCTAACACTAAACTTGTAAAAGTTACGAGTTTAAAATTTGTTACAGATATCTATACAAAGTTGAAAAGTATTTATGAAGGAGATGATAAGGTCAAGCAAGCTAAGATGCAGAAATTAAAGATCACATTTGAGAACCTGTGGATGTTTGAAGATGAAAACATTACAAGCTACAAGTAGAAGGTGGACGAAGTTTTCAATTCCATCAGAGGTCTTGGTGGAAAACTTGAAGAAGCGGTAAAGAAGGTACTAAGAACTCTTCCTAAATCTTACAGTCATAAAGTTTATGCTATTAAGGAAGTTCAAGATTTAAGCCAATATTCTAGAGATTAGTTGTATGGTGCTTTATCTGCTTTTGAAATGAGAGAATTCGGTCCAAGTAATGCAAAAGTTGAGACTTCTTTTAAGGCTAGCAAATAAGAAAAGACTGGGGAATCAAATTAGGAGGATCTTGATGATGTTGAAACAAACTTTGTAAGGAGAATTAAAAAGGGTACTGGTATATATAGAGGTAAGTTGCCTTTCAAATGCTTCAATTATGGTAAGATAGGTCATTATGCTTGAAAATATCCAAACAAAGCTTTAAATGACAATAATAAGGAGAAAAAAGGTAAAGAAATTAAGAAAAGTTATTATGTTAGAGAATATGCCATTATATATGATGATGAGTTTGACTATGAGGATGATGAGGATAGTGAATGCTTGTTCATGGCTATGAAATTTGAGTCTAATTCTACAAACTTTGAGAGATGTGTAAAGGAAAGTGCTTCAAAAGTAGGTCACAATTCTATGGTGACTGCTCTTCATGCTAGAAAGGAGAAGAGCTACTAGATTGTTGATATTGGATGCTCAAATCATATGACTGGTGACAAAATTAATTTTGTTAAACTTGAGAAATATGAAGGAGGTCTAGTTAAGTTTGGCGATAATACATCTGCTAAAATATGTGGAAAAGGTTCAATAAGTTTTGATGGAAAGCATAATACAGATAATGTTCTTTATGTTAAGGGTTTGATACATAACCTCTTAAGTGTTGGACAAATGTGTTGGAAAAGATATAATCATATGTTTCAGGATGATGGATGTGAGATCATAAAAGGCTCTGGAACTGTGGTTGCTGTTGGAAGAAGGACAGATGGAAATGTATCAACTTAAAGGTGTTGATGGTTATTGCTTTATGAGCTAGATTAATGAAAGTTGTCTATGGCATAGAAGGATGTGTCACATTAATTTTGATATCGTAGTGAGGATCAATTCATTTCAAAATGTGAGACATCTGCCAAAGATTACAAATCCCATCAATTTTGTCTACAAGGAATGTCAAATAGGGAAGCAAGCAAGAAGAAGTTTCAAAGTCAAAGAACAATCTACTACCTGACTGTTGGAGTTGGTGCATATAGACCTTTGTGGACCTACCAGAGTAAGAAGTCTTCAAGGTGATAGGTATTTCATGCTATTGATTGATGATTATTCTAAAATGATATGGGTTACTTTTTCAAAGAAAAATCAAAGGCTCTAGATAAGTTTAAAGCATTCAAAGTTATGGCTGAGAATGAAATAAACACAAAAATCAAATGTTTGAGGTCTAATAGAGGTGGAGATTTCACCTCCAATGATTTTAATATTTTTTGTGAGAATCATGGGATAAAGAGGCATTTATCTGCCCCTAGGACTCCTCAACAGAGTGGAGTGGTTGAAAGAAAGAATAGGACTATTCAAGAAGTTGGAAGAACAATGATGAATGAGGCAAACTTACTGGAAGTATACTAGAGAAAATTAATTCATACTATTGTCTACATTCTTAACAGAGTTCAAGCAAGAGAAAACAATGCAAAGAATCCCTATGAGTTGTGGTATGGAAAGATCCCTACTGTCAAATACTTTAGTGTTTGGAAGCAAATGTTATATCAAAAGAGATGAAGAGAACTTAGGAAAGTTTGATACAAGATGTGATGAAGGTATCTTCCTTGGATATTCCACAAGAAGCAAAGCTTACTAGTGCTACAATAAGAGGTTGAAGATGATTTTTGAGAGTGCAAGTGTCAAAGTGGATGAAGACTTACATAAGAATTTTGTGGTGATAGATGGATATGAATTAGATGAGTCCTCTTGCAAAGAAAATGACAAAGATGAAGGTAAGAAAAAAGAAGTTCATATTGAAGAGGAAGAAGCTCTGGAAAGGATCCCTAAGACTCCTAAGTATGTGCAGAAGAATCATTCTGAAGATCAAATCATTGGTGACAAAAGAAAAGGTGTTTTGACAAGGAGAAAAGCTATTGAAGAACAGGTAAATCTATGTTCAATTTATAAATTTGAACCTAGAATAGTGTCTGAAGCATGTAAGGATGAGTATTGGATCAAGGCTATGGAAGAAGAACTAATGCAAATTGAAAAGAATCAAACTTGGGAACTTGTCCTAAGACCAACAAACAAGAATGTGATTAGAACTAAGTGTTTATTCCGAAACAAAATAAATGAGAATGGAGAAGTGGTAAGAAACAAGACAAGACTTGTGTCTAAGGGCTACTCACAGGTAGAAGGAATAGATTTTGAGGAGATTTTCTCTGGTGGAAAGAATGGAAGTTATCAGAATGTTTTTGGCTTTTGCAACAATAGGATTTCAAGGTTTATCAAATGGATGTGAAGTTTTCTTTTTTGAGTAGTGAGTTGGAAGAATAATTATACATTGATCAACTAGAAGGATTTCATTTATTAGACAAACCATATATGGTCTGCAGATTGAAGGTACTTTATGGATTGAAGCAAGCTCCCAGAGCTTGGCATGCAAGATTGGATAATTACTTGATACATCAAGGGTTTAATAAAGGTAATGTAGATAGTAATCTTTATTTCAAAGATGAAAAATATCAATCTTGATTGCGGTTGTGTATGTTGATGATATAATCTTTGGAGAAAATGAAGCTATGTGTAAGAAATTTATAGAAGAAATGCATAAATAGTTTGAGATGTCTATGTTTGGAGAGATGAATTTCTTCCTTGGGCTGCAAATCAATCAGACAGAGAAAGGTATATTATTTTAACAATCAAAGTATGCCAAGTAAATGTTGAAGTTTGGAATGGTGGATTTTAAACTAGTATGTACCCCTATGGCTACTAGTTGCAAGCTAAGTAAGAATGGTGAATCTCTTAAGGCTAATTAGAGAAAGTATAGATCAACAAGATTGCTATATCTAATTGTTACTAGACCGGATACCATGCATGCAATTTGTCTTGTGGCTAGATTTCAAGAAGATCCTAGACAATCACATGTTGCAATAGTAAAGAGGATATTCAGATACTTGAAGGGCACTCTGAAACATGATTTGTGGTATCCAAAGGATACTGATTTTTCTTTGAGTGCTTATACAAATGCAAATTGGGCAAGATGTGTTGATTACAGAAAAATTACAAGTGGTGGTGCATTCTTTCTTGGATACAAATTGGTGTCTTTGCTAAGCAAGAAGCAAGATTCACTATCTTTATCTATTGTAGAGGCATCTAATATATTACAACATCTTGTTGCACATAAGTGTTGTGGATGAGGCAAATTTTGAAGGATACCAAACTTGTATATGATTAACCAATTTCTATCTTTTTGTGATAATACAAGTGCTATTAAAATTTCAAAGAATCTAGTGATGCACTCAAGGACAAAACATATCTCAATCCAATATCACTTTTTGAGAGAGAAGGTTGCAAAGAATGAAGTGAAGTTTGAGTTGTGCCTACAAAGGATCGGGTTGTTGATGTATTCACTAAGGCTCTTCCTAAGGATACTTTTGAATATATCTGGGAGAAGATAGGGGTTATTACCAATCCTTTGAACTAGATGCATAAGGATATGCATCAGTCTAGTGGATCTCAAGATTCATTATTTATTATGGACTGATGTTCGAGCTTACCTCTCAGGGGGAGTAGGTAGTTGCTTTGTTGGTTGTTGCAGTCAGGAGGAGTAAGTATTGGTGTAGGTTGGTATTGTCCTTTTTTTAGATGTGTCAAAGGATATATGCAGTGATTGCTGGTTGATACAGTGTATTGTGTGCTCCTAAGGGGGATTATGTAGAGCAGTAAAAAGAAAAGCCAGTTGTAAAGTAGTTGTTGTCCCTTATAGGTATTGCCCTTGGGAGAAAGAGAAAGTATGTATGTTTAATGTCAAAGGGAGAAAGTGATGCAAATATGTTTCCCTTTGTCATTGATGTCAAAGGGGGAGAAAGGAAGCAATGTCAAAAAGATTAGTCGAGTAAGGGGGAGAAAGAGAAGCTAAAGGAGAGAAAGTAAAAGAGAGAGAGAGAGAGAGAGAGTTGGTATGGAGCAATATGTTGGTGATCAGAGCTGTTATGTTTGTTGTTGGTGGTTTTTCACATCATGTGTTGCCATCAATGACAAAGGGGGAGATTGTTGCAAGTATGAGTATTTTTTGTTGTCATTGATGTCAACAAGCTTATTTATGTGTTTATCATTTATGTCAACCGATGATTATTGAGAATTGCGATGATGCTTTGATTAATTTCATTATGTTGTCATTAGTAAGTGCTACTGGTGTCAACCTCTAGTGTTGCTTTGATAAGCTTTTTTTATGGATGTATAACTATGTTGCAATTGGTCTGATGGTAATGAGGAAGTGTTGAAGATGATAAGAATGTGTTTCTAGTGCTTGGTTTCCAAGTTCTTTTGAGAAAATTTGAATAAAAGAGGAAATTGTGTGTTGCAAAGGTGTTCCGGTGTACAGTATGGTGT
Source organism: Sequoiadendron giganteum (assembly GCA_007115665.2). Lineage (NCBI taxonomy): Eukaryota > Viridiplantae > Streptophyta > Pinopsida > Cupressales > Cupressaceae > Sequoiadendron > Sequoiadendron giganteum. Next base: position 461,740,979 of record CM021102.1, read on the forward strand.
TCTAGTTTTGCTCCACATTTCTTATATGTTGAAGATCTACTTGTGTGATTCGAATGTGTTGGTTAGATATTTTCATAGATGTTATATCCAAAATTTCTTGGCCTAGATCATTGTGCAAAGAAAGTTGTGTTCACCAGTGTGTGAACTTTGTTGCAATGTTGTCTGGGAGAAATGGTTTTACTTTGCATTTCTCCAAAGTTTTTTTTCTGGTCTTGTAGTTCTGGAAGTGTGTTGATAAGGTTCATATTAATCTTTAGATGAAGTTATTCATGGTTTGGTGCTCCACAAGTTGATTTATTGAGTTACAGTGTATGGAAGGTTGTTTAAGTGTACTAGGTGTGTACATTCTTCAGGTGAAAGTTGTCAGGAAGGAATTTGTTAGATTTCTAAGTGTTTGTGGAATATTCTAGATTGTGTTCAAGTGTTGTGTGTGGTCAATGAGTTGTCTTTGGATTTGAGGAAGTGTGTACTTAAATGTTAATGGTTTTTACACAAGTTCGATTGACCTTGGGTGTTTACACTTTACGAATTTGCTTCAGTGATTGTGGAAATGTGGTGTGGCGTGTATGAGTGGATTTAGGTCCAAGTTAAGGTGTGATGTGGTCTACCTTCATTCCTTTCCACCGCATGGATGTTTTGGTGCCAACCTAATTTGAATTTGCATGATTGAGGTGCATTGTTGACCTTGGAGAATGTTTTCAAGGTTGAAGAAGGTATAAACAAGTGTTTTGTTGATGAATAATTTGGGGTTTAATGTGTGTAATGTGAATTGTAGAATTGTGAAGTGTGAAGTTGTGAACTGCAGTGCAAGCTTTAATGAGTTAGACTAGACTGGAAGTAGTGAGAAGAAGGTGTCTACAATCTTTAGAAAGGTTATGAATGTGTTGGTGATGCTGTGGTGGAATTTTATGTTGCTTTGAGATGGATTTATCATTGTAACATTCTTCTTTCTTTTTTTCTATAATCTGGAAATGAGCCCTTCTTTTTTTTGGGCAGTGAGCCTTTTGTATTCAATGTTGCTATTACTTTATATTGTGAGCTAATCTTCACCATGGTTTTTTCCTTCTCGAGTTTCCACGTAAATTTGGTGTTCTATTGTGCATGTTGTTGATGTGTTTTAATTTCTATTATTTTCTTTCATGCTAAATCATTCTAACAGATTAAGGGTTAATTAAGTTGATGTGGTTCTGAATGTTTATGAGGGTTTTGATATTTTAATGTACAATTGATTCACCCCCCCCTCTTTGTTGTCTTGTGCATTCAACATTACTGATGTCAAACTGAGTGTTCAATATGCAACTAGAATGCCAAATTTGACCTAGAGCTTCCACATATCCACTATGAGCTCAACATTCGGAAAATAGTGATAAAATTTGGTGATAATATTAGATAAATGGTCATAAAATTTGGTGAAGTTTCCAAAGGCAACCAAATTTAACACTAGCATAGATGGATTACCAATTGTAATTCATAAGTTCTATTAAAATGCAATTTCATTAATCTATAACATGTTATTAATCATAACTTTAAACCATTCTAAATTGATTATACATTCCAATTTTAAGTTTCAAAGTAGAAAGACATGCACACGAGGAAAAAATTAGATTGAATATCAATTCTTATATATCAAATTGTAGAATAATGTGTTTTTGCATATACAAATTTGGCATATATTCCTACTCTAAAAAAGTTTTACAAAATGTGGCATATATGCCATCTCAAAATCTATATATACCATATACATGCCAAATAGCTATGTATCAATCTCTAGCAAATCCTAATCTTTTGTTGGATCATCAAAATCAAGCCTCCTCAAAGTATTTGCTAGCTCTAAATTTTCCTACACAATAACAATTCAAACCACAAATTAGATTAATTATGTCAATGGTTGACAAGATAGACTACTGAACAGAAACTTATATACTATAATTTAGAATTATCAAATTAACATCAAAATCACTATATTAAACTATAATATATCTAAAATGGAATTCTTGATTACCTCAATTCTTGCTCTTTTTTCTACAAGACGTTTGATGAGAGCCAATTGTGTCCCATTTTATGCCACATTTTAGCCTATTTCATATACCTTCATATCCACTTCCACATTCCAATTTCATTCCATATCATACCATTTCGCTATTTTACGTTGCATATGATTAAATATATATAAGTGGCATTTAATATAGTTTTTGGATAAAATATGGAAATTAATTATGGATTGTCTTTACTAATAAGCATTGTGATTTTAAGCCTTGGAAAATATATCTTGCAGCATGCAGATTTCCTGCCATCAACATACAGACTTCCTGTCACGTTCTTGACAGGAACCTGCACAGCAACAAATAATTTCAGCAAATAATTTTATTTTAATAACTATTTATTGTGCTACTCTTATAGCACGAAATAGCATATATTATTTGTTGTTGTAACTAATAAAATTATGATGGACGAAGGAAAAACAAATGGCTATTTTGGTGGCACAACTAAATCCTATTTTTATAGCACAACAAAATCCTATTTTTATGGCTAGTTTTATTCCAACCCACAAGCCATACATAGTGCCATAAAAGAGGACAAGAGAATAGGAGCAAATAGTGCCATAAAAGAAGACAAAAAAATAGGAGGAAATGCAACAAAATAGGTTGACACAAAAATATGATTGGTGGTGTAAAAAAGCATATGCATAATATTAAAAAAATAATGCAACAAATTTACATATAGAAATAAGAGGAAGAGTGAAACAACTTGTAATTTGTTTCACGCCTTATAAGGCAATGTAATAAGCTATAAAGGGGGTGAATTAGCATTTTAGAAAAAAGGGGCATATATAATTTTGCAGCAAAGACTTTGTATCAAATTGTTGACGAATAAAATAATATTTCACATGATGAAGACAACAACGTAAAAAGGATCTCATCCCATCTCACCTGCAAACCACGGAGCAAGGGCCCACTCCTTGGTGAAGCATGGTGACATTTATTTATTTTTACTGTTAATATTTTGTGTGATTTATTTTCAACAACTTTAGAACTGTAGTAGTTGTGTGATTTAAATTCCAACATCTGTATTATAGTTTGGTATGATAAAAGACATCATGTTTTAAGTTTCATTCGTAATATATTATTGAGATTCAATTTTAGTAGGTATGTTTCTCTTTTTATTAATAAACTGTTGTTGTAATAGCTCATGTTGCAGGAAATGACAGTTCCGAGCACAATTACGATAGGAAGACAAACAAGAATTAAATCAGATTTTTACTTAGGAAATTCACGTGTGTTTTAGCTGCATTCATTCTCCCTTAATTCAATGCTTTCCTCCCTTCAGGTATACTGCCACAACACTTCTCGCAAGCTACAATCCCCGGGTTGACACTCTTAGACCAAGCTGAAATCTTTCTTATTATTTACCCTAGTTTGGGCCTATCAACGTTCTACATATGATTGTCCCATAGGACGATCAAGAGTCCTAGCATATAGAAATGGTCCTGAATTCTTCACAATGTTGAATTGGGCAGATGACTATAGCAAGTAAAATAAAATTGATACAAATTAGTATATAATTGTTGACAAATAATATTATTTACTAAACATATATCTACTCCTATCTAAATGTATATATCTACAATATAAACTAAACACATACTTCCTGTGATGCTTGTACACTTGTTGTAGACGGGCTCATGATGGATGAACCAACTAAAATAGTTTCCTATATAAAAAATAACAAGAATGTAAGACAATTTAATTGCACATGTACACATAATCATAATGTTGAGAATATAAAGAAAATATTTACCTATTGTGATGTTTCTTCCAATGTGTCAGAAGCAGTCATCATGGCTGTAAAAGTACCAGATTGCTGCAAAAAAAGATAGGAATACATAAGACTATCAATCTATGTACATGTATTTAATCATAATAGATTTCAAAAATTAACATCTAAATCAAAATTTAAATGATATGCATATACAATAAAAAAATTGTAAACATGTATTTGCAAAAAAGTATACCATATACTAACTCTCTAGGCCAAATGAAATGGCCGATTGAGTAGCCTCCTGGACTTGTGAAATTTGATCATTTGTCAACAATTGTTAAAAAAATTGGCACATAAATATATATTAGTACTAATATCTCTTATAAAATATGAGAAAATATAAAATACACTATGAAATTAAAGGACCTTACTGGTGCATCCACATCATCTCTCGCACCCAATGTCTCTCATGGAAATGCTCTACTCTGTGCTCTCTCATCTCCTACATCTAACATATGATGGACCTCATAGTCGGATGTATCCATTGGAGCCTCAGTAGACTGTCGAAGAGGACCCAAACATATATGGTGGCACATAATGCAATAATGGGGCACACAAATATGTGGTGAAGAGGAGGGTATACCAATAGCAGCTGATGCAACAAGTGTATCACCATCATGTGGTTGCAAAAAATGTGAGCTTTATGTGATCAAATTGTCACTCAAAGCATGTACGACCAAAATACTCTGATTGCCTGCATCCACAAATGAGTAAGGTATTGGAGGTGGAGAAGCAATAGGTGGAGCGAGGAGAAGTGGGGTTACTCGATGTGCCCTAGGTCTATCCTGAGGCATTCCTCTACCCACACCTTGGAAATCTCACATATCAAAGTAGTTGACATGCTTACCTAAGACAAACTCATCATATAGTTTTCACATAAAATATTGTGGGACATCAAGATTGTTGTTGGGTGGTTTATCAAAAACCATCCACCAATTTTGCTAAAAATTATCTAGGATACCTCGATGTGTGCATCATTTAATTGAATATTTAGGCTTGCGCACATCAACGGGTTGTCTAGTTTTGGGATTGATAAATAGTTGTGCTAATTGGGATTTCGTAATGTCAAGTTCCTTCACTTCATCATACGATAAGCCATTGGCATAATGTTGCCTCATGGACTCTCGCCACTCTACAAACCTAATATGCTAGTTTGTGAGAGTTTCAACATTGAAAATTACTGTTTCTAATGTGGTTTTCATTTCAGGTGAGGGTGTGCCTCGTATACCCGACTTATGTTTCTCAATTCATTTAAATTGCCATGGATAGTGGGTCATGTTTTGTAATGGAGAATTTGTTTGTGGAGGAGGATTTGGTTGGGTAGGGTTTTCATCTAGACCAGGGTTGGGATTCTCAACCAATGTTTAAACCTATTTAATGTTGAATTCTTTTAAAATTAACAATTTTTTTAATGCAAACTTATATGCATATTCAAAAACCTATTTTTGCACTAAAATTGAAAAAAACATTAAAAATCCAACATACCTATGATTAGTGGGTGATTTTGGGAAAGAAATGCACTTGCAAATGGATATTTGGGCTGTTTGTTTTCTTTTCCTTGTGCAACAGAGAATAGGGCAAGTAAAAATGAGTCTCGACCTCCTTTTTTTTAACACACACAAAACGGATATAAAATAGGTCGAGTCTACCTTGTCCCTTATTACTAAGGGACAACATAGACCAAACCATATATAAATGGTAATATATATTTATAATATATAATAGTATTATATATCAATACTTTATTTATATGATTTGAACTAAATAGATATCCATTTTGGTTTGGTGCTTGCCATGGCAACATGTACTTTCTACCCAACCCTAATAAAAGTCAAAGTAGAATTTTGCATTTTTGGGCAAGTAGAAAACACCTTCTTTTTTTTTTTTCATATTGCCACTTTTTGGACCCCCATGATCCTCCAGTGACCCCTCTATTCTATACATAATAAAAAAAATCAATTAGTTTTCTTTAAAACTTAGGGGAACACACTCATTTTTTGTTTTTTTTAGGATGTGTCCACTTTGAAAATTAGAAAAAAAACACATATTCATTAAAAAACTACATGGTGTTAGCTTATTTCTCATCGAAGTGATTTTTTAAATACTAAAATAAGGTTAACATTTTAGGGCAGCACACCAAATGTTATATTATGTTTTTTTTATAGAAACGAGAGTACTTTGTGTGCTCCCCTTTTTGAACCCCTTAATCTCCACCATTTTCAAAAAAAAAAAGTAGTTTAAAAAGTAGATTCAAAGCACTACAACTCTTGTTCTTATTGAGTCTTCAAATTTTGAGTGTAAACTATCTTCAATTTCTTATCCAAAATTATTCTTTTTTATTTTTTTTAAAAAAGTGGCCACTTCAGACCCTTTTTTGGTCCCTCATTTCCATGCATTTTCCATATAATAGAAAAAAAGAAAAAAGGAAAAACTTGGGTAATATAGTTAGTGTGACTAAGGCTATAATCACTTTGTTTCATATATTAGAGTTTTTTTATTATGAGATTTTTACTTATGTGCATTAAGAACAATGATCTAAGTTAGATTTTAAAGCTAACATATATATATTTTTTGGTTATGGTGATAATGTTAAGGGTTACAAACTTTGGAATCCCTTAGCTTTGAAAATGGCTATTTTAAAGATATGATTTTCAAGGAACTTAAAGTTAAGTCTAATCAAGTGCAACAAAAAAGAGAAGAAAGCCACACATTTTGAAATCAAAATAAAGAAGCAAGGAGATGCACAGGAGAAGAATCAAAGAGATGCATAGGTGGAAGAACATTAGGTTGGACAAGAAGATGCAAAGGTAGAAGAAGGTTCATATTTAGTGTTTAGAGTAAGAACAAGAGGATCCTCTTACTACACCATAATAATGTATGGAAGTAGATGTAATTGAAGATGCAATAATAATGAGTAAATGACAAATATATGAAAAATGATGTAAATAAGAATTGAACCATGAGTCAAACTCAATACAAGAATATACCACTTGTCTATTATTAAATTAAAATAAACTACCAAATAAACATAAAATTACATTAAAAATAACAAAAATGTACCAATTTCACTATTACAATAAACATATCATATAATTGATAAGTAGAAGGTTTCTTCCACAGCGTGTCAAATTATGATATTGCTATTAGGATTCAATCGTGTAGTTTTCGAGTCAAACTCATTGACCCATGATTCATGAGTAGTGGTTCACAAGAACCCATCTCTCATAATAATGAATGGTCCACTTAGCACTCATTGCATCCAGGTGATAGCAATATCATAATATCAATAGCAATATCATAATATCATATAATAGTAAAAATTTAATAAATTCCAATAAAAACACAAAAAATTCCCAAATATTTTATCAATAGCAATATCGAAAACTACGCGGTTAAATCCTGATAGCAATATCATAATATCATATAATATTAAAATTTTTAATAAATTCTAATAAAAACACAAAAAATTCCCAAATATTTTATATATAGTGGCAAGATAACCTAAAAACACAATCCAAACTAAAATTTACAAATTTTCCCAAAATTTTTTGTGAAACCTTTTCAAAATTAAACCCTAAAAGCCCTGTAAAATTAATCCCTAATCATGCTATTAAAGGTATGGGACCAGAGTCTTTAATGACGATAATTAAATATGACTGTGAAGGGCTCAACATACTTAAATGGACACTCCACCGGATTCTTAGTATACTGAAAATGCCAGTGACCCACCTGAAGGACGATGAGATGATTGAATCACCAAGAAACATGGCCTCCTATCGACCCGGTGCTAATGGACTGTATGCACGCTGCTCCTCTGCTTGACCCACCGTTGAATCAACAGCTTCCCTCAAATTCCTTCATTCCTCCGCAACAACCCTTTCGTTTGGGCCACCCTTGGCCGCCATGCATAAAAGAGAATCGCACAAAACTTCTTCGATATTAGGTCACAGGTCGGGGCCGCCCAGCCCCGCCTCCCACCGCCAAACCGACTTTTGAAAATACGAAATCTTCCGCACACTTTCAAAATCTGATAAATGTTTTTTTTTTTTATAATATAATTTATATCCTCGCATGGTCCGTTGTACACTGCTGAGTAAAAATTTGGAATAAAAGAGGAAGGGAAATTTTTAAATGTTAAAAATAAATATTTTGAAGTTAGTGGTGGGGAATGATGAGCTGTTGATTTTGAGATTTAGGTTAATTTTGATGTATTAGGTGTTTATAGTGGTTATGATCATGTTTTGAGGTATTGTATAGATTTAAATTTGTTTTTATATATATGATCATGAAGTATTTTCAAATAAGATTGAATGATGAAATTAAATTTAACTTTATATTTTTTATGAATTCTATTTTAATATTAAATATATAGCATTTTGTTAAATGAGATAAGTGAAAAAAATGATAATATTGATAATAGGATTTTTTATACATATATGATATTCAATATTAAATTTATTGAAATATATATGAAAAAATATGTTATTAAAAAAATCAATTTGTACTTGAAATAAAAATAATTTGAAAAGAATGAAACAAACTACACTACAAAACTAATGTAGACATGTATAAGTGTTGGGATATACCAATATAACATTAATACTAAAATATAAAAAAGGTTTGAAAAGTATTTGATCACAAGAAAGTTTGGAATACAAATTTAGTTTAAATTAATTATTTAAAATTTATTAAATATATAATTTTTTAAATGTGATAATTGTAATTAACTTAATAAAATATTTTCAAGAAAATAGAAAGTAAAGTAGGGTGATAGCTAATATGATATAATGTTGCATAAACTATTAAAAATTTGAAAAGAAAACATAAGATAGTGTAAATGAATTTAATTCTACTTTTTGGTATACAAAGTTTCTCTGCATTAATTTAGATGTAAAATCAAACAAATGATACTTACATTCCAAAGAGAATCATTCTTAAATTATATTTGGTGGAAGTGGGATTATAGTGATATTTCATTATGGATTACTTTGCATATAGTGACATTTGAGCCAAGCATTAATCAAAATTGATTAAGGGATGTGAGCTTTTTACCTTGTGTTTTTATGTTTTTGAATTATTTTTTTCTCTGAGCAACATCCCATATGAATTAGTCACCCAATATCAAACAATGCTCTAGTATTTTAAATTCATTACTAACATATGATTTTTTAGGTGAAATTCTTTGAAATGATTTTTTATTAGTGATTAAACTAATATTGATATCATAAATATGTATATTTAAAAATAAATCTAGATATTATTTGAATTTATTTTATTTAAAATATTAATATTTTGGTCTGGAAATAACCCTTAAATTTAAGATAAAATTTATTGTTAACACATTCAAACCCATGTACTCCACCCTTCACTGCCATTGTTTGAGACTATTCAGACTTACAAAACCTGACTTTTATATAATAAATTAGAACATTATTAAAGAACATACATTTAAATAAAAATTCCTTCTTTGCCTAAACTACCAATCCCTTAAAATATATACTTGCCATTCTTACTGATTGAACTCAATCTATTAAACTATGCAAGAGTACTGGTGGAGTCTAAATAGAGCTAAACTCTGTAATTGATAAAATATTGAATCAACTTTTACAATTAAGAAAAACAATGGCTCCTGCCACATCAGGAGGGAAGACACCAATGAGGAGGAGACGGGTATACGCCACCTTTACTAAAAGCACACAAAAACACTAGCTTTAACTGTGAGAGGAGAAGAGAAGAGAGAAAAAGAGGGTCGGCGGAAGTTCTTTTCTTTCCACTTCCAGCCTCCTCTTCCTCTTTCTTTTTCTCTTTCTCTTTCGCCTTTGAATTCTAGTGCCGCGGCTTTACAGTCACTTGGATTCGTTTATGCAATGCTCCACCATTTATCTATGCATATTTCCTCTTTTTGCCAGGAATCCAACCCCAAGGAGAAGCAAAGCTGATAAATAAAGCAGGGGAAGGCGGCCTTCAAATACGTTGAATGCGATTGTGTCTGTAATGCAGTTGGACGAGCAGACCCATGAATTGGCGTCGATTTTTTTAAGACGCTAACAAACAGAGGATTATTCTTTCGCCCGATCATCAAAGCTCGCGGCCATTCTTTTTTCCTAATTTGTTTGTAAATTTGTACGAGAAGACCAGATTTTTTGGATCCATTTGGGTGCTGACTGTGCTCTTGTAAAATGGTGAGTTCTTTCATTTCAAATGCACAAAGCGATTTCTGTAGCAATACCTGGAAAATATAATTATACGTTTCACGAGTCCAAAGAAATTACTTATATCAATGGTGCACGCTCCCTCCAAATTTCGGGGTGGATAAGCACCGTCGATGTGGTGCAATTTTTCACGGGTTTGAAATTTTAATTAATTGATGATTAATGAAACAATAAAATGTCTTTGTTTCTTAAAGAATGTTAATGGCGGTGTTGTTTGTCTGGTAGTTGTCTGTCGTACAAGTACCCTGCATCTTCTAGTATTTTTCATGTTCTTATTACCTTTCCATATCTGCGCTGTGTGGTAAATTTCGGGCAAGTTATTGACGCTCACAACTGTTCGATCAGCATATTCAACAAAAATATTTATTAATCGATGAATTCACATCCATCTTTATAGAGTTAACTGGGGTGGCTGTGCATGGTTGTGCTGATGATTGCTTCGGAACGATGTTGGTAATACTGGATTGAGCAGAAAATCTCTGTATTTTCAAATTTCGAATGATCAAAAACTTTAAAATTGGATATGAGATTTCAGGGTGTTAATAAATATATATATCGGGCATTCTAGGAACTGAATTTGCTGAGTTTCCTACGTTTCGATAAAAATTATTAAAGAAATAGCTCCTAAATCAACCTTGTGTATCCTCTGCTTGCACCAAGCTTGGAATTTGACTGGAAAACTGCCCCACGAAGGGTGTTTATAATGCAAGAAGTGGTAAAGAGTTCTTGGCCATTCGAATTGAAAGATGACCATCTCAAAGGGAGGGGAAAATACGCCCACGCCAAATTTCTGTCAATTTTCAACTTTGGCGAATGTAAATGTAGGGGAATTGTGAGAGTAGAGATGAACACCAAGCTGGAGTGATTTAGCTACCATCCAGTGCTAAGGAAAAAACAGAGAAAGTAACTTTCCAGCCATGTATGAATCTGCGTATCAAAAAATTAAAGCTTTCTGTGAAATTTACCTTATACCTATTTCCCTTTTCAAATCCCTTACCTTTCATAATCCCTTTTCATTTTTCCTTGTACTCCTAATCAAATCTGGAAACAACAGCTGAAGAACATCTATCGTGACTCAAAACTTATTAAATTAGCATAAAGAACTAGAGAAAATTTATGAGGGCTGGAAAATTGGACAAAACTGTATCTTACTTCTTTTTTAATGTCTTCAAGGTCTCGCTTCTCTTTTCTCGTTACAAATATGGGAGGTATTTGATATCATCAATTAGTAGCACTGATGTTGGGCACTGGTTGATAAAGAGGCGACTACAGGGTCAATTAGTTAATTGTCAAAAGCCTTAATCCATCCACTCATTCAAGATTCAACATCTGACACACACTTCTCCTCTAATTGCTAACTGAATAATCTTTATACTGAAATTTGCTCAAATACTACCATCAATTATAATATATTTAAAAGACAAACTAATGTTTCCAAAGTAACGTGTTGGTGTAGACTATTTTTTATTATTTCAATATGGCTATTAGGAGGTCGCATTTCCAATCCAAGCTTATCTATAATGAGAATCAATCTAATATTATTTATTGCAAACAGGCTTACAACATATTGATTCATTGGATGTTTTGCCAGCAAGCCAAAAACTGCAACATAAAGACTCTCATAGATTTTAGCTTGTTAATATCTTCTGGAACTATTTGCATATATTCTTGATTAGTATTAGAAATATAATCCCTCATTGGAATCTTTGGCTTCAAACAAATTATGCAAAAAACTATTGACTTAATGAACTTTGATGTTGACTGGCTTGGTATAACTTATTCTGAATGCAGGCAAGTCGAGTTAACATTGTGGTGGGATCCCATGTATGGGTAGAAGATCCTGAAGTAGCCTGGATTGATGGAGAAGTTGTTGAGATCAATGGGCTTGAAGCTAAAATTCAAACAACAAATGGAAAGAAGGTAAAAAATTTATTTGGCATACAAGGATCTTTTGGCATTTTGTTAATTTTATATTGTGCTTGAAAGAAATGAAAAGTTTGTACCATGAAACATTCAAAATTAATAGATCATGGTTCCCATGTGTTAGTGGTAAACAGTAATACAAATTCTTATTCCTAAGCTAGATTATGCTGGTTGAAAGCATCTGTGCAATGTGTGTTTTGCATCCTATCATCCATGATCAAGGGCAAGTGACAGTAGTAGTGACCTCAACTGTTTGACCATAAAATTTGTTCAAGTTTACTTGCAAGAAATTGCATTGTGACAATTTCCCTTTAAGAAACTAATGAGCCTCTTGAGTCTCTTGTATAGTTTTTCTATACCCACAGTCCTAAGAGAAAAATTCAATATATCATATTTGATTTGCATTGCTTCTCATTTTTACTTGCAAAGAAACAATGATTGAAGAGCACTTAGTATTATATTAAAATGTGTACTAATGAACAGTGTGGCCTCTATCCAGGTGGTGGCCAACTTGTCGAATATTTATCCAAAAGATACAGAAGCACCAGCTGCAGGAGTGGATGATATGACAAAACTTGCCTACTTGCATGAGCCAGGGGTTCTACACAATTTGTATGCTAGATTTAGTCTTAATGAAATTTATGTAAGTGCCTTTGTTTACCATGCTTAAGAATAATATCTAGAGTTAAATCCTAATTGCAAGCAACTTAAGAAATAACCATGCTTCTTTTGGTTAGAAAGTTTCATATCCTCTTTATTTCTTGAATTGTTTCCTTTTTTAAGTTATCCTTTTTGAGTCATATAACTAAACGTAAGGGTATGAATCTCATTCATAGCAATTTTGGTCTGATGTATCATGTCTCTTGTTAACAGACATACACTGGGAATATATGTATTGCTGTCAATCCTTTCAGAAGATTGCCGCACTTGTACGATATCCATATGATGGAGCAATATAAAGGGGCAGCTTTTGGAGAGCTAAGCCCTCATCTTTTTGCAGTGGCGGATGATTGCTACAGGTATTCACGAATTTTGCAATTGCTGAATTTCTTCAAACGTTGGAGAGATTTCAAAATGGAGAGCAGCCTTATAGAATGAAATATTTCTTTTGTTTGCAGAGAAAGTCAAATGGAATTGACCTATTTCTTAGAGGCTTGTTATTAGGTACTAATTTCAGTATATTTGTTTGCAAAAGGGCCATGATCAATGAGGGAAAAAGTCAGTCAATCCTAGTCAGTGGAGAAAGTGGAGCAGGAAAAACAGAAACAACAAAAATGCTTATGCGTTACCTTGCATTTATGGGTGGTAGATCTGGAACTGAGGGAAGGACAGTGGAGCAACAAGTCCTCGAAGTAAGAAACAATTTCCTTCAACCTGCTATATATTTCAGCATGGAACAGCCCCCAGCGGTTTATGGTGCACTTGCATTACTAAAATAAGGTGTTATTGTTGTGATTACAGTCAAATCCTGTTCTAGAAGCTTTTGGTAACTCTAAAACCGTCAAAAACAACAATTCCAGGTGGAGTATATAACTTTCATCATGACTTAATCAAATAGTATTATCAGATTATTATCGAAGACTTAATGTTTGAGTGAATCTGCATGCAGTCGTTTTGGTAAATTTGTTGAACTCCAATTTGACAAGAATGGTAAGATATCAGGAGCTGCTGTCAGGACCTATCTACTGGAAAGGTCACGTGTTTGTCAGATATCTGATCCAGAAAGGAATTATCATTGTTTTTACATGCTTTGTGCTGCACCACCAGAGGTACATCTATTTACTTATGCCTAATAGTGGCATCATAAATGATTATTATCTGTGATATTGACAAAGGCCTTTCTTCTGATACACTAAATAAACTTTTACAATCTATAGACTGGTCATTAATTAGTTTGCAGCAGTGTTATGCCAACAATCTCAAAGTTTTGAATCTTATCAAATTGTTCCTGTACTCTAGGAAGTTGCAAAATACAAGTTAGGAGATCCTAGAACATTTCATTATCTCAATCAGAGCAATTGCTATGATGTGAGTACTATAAATGATGCTAGAGAGTATCTCGAGACTAGAAATGCAATGGATGTGGTCGGAATCAGTCCAGAAGAACAGGTATTCTTCGTAGATGTCCTTATTAGACCCTGTTCAAATTTATGTCTTCCTCTACAACAGTAGTTTCTTCCTTCCATGCATCAGTTCATGTATCCCATGAACACAAATTATATGGCAACTAATTAATGGATTCTGGATCTTACAGGAGGCAATATTCCGGGTTGTTGCAGCTATTCTTCATCTTGGTAATATTGAGTTTATCAAAGGGAAGGAAGCAGACTCTTCTCAGCCAAAAGATGAGAAATCAAATTTCCATATTCAAACAGCATCTGAACTTCTCATGTAAGCTATGCAATTCAGGTGGACATATAGTTTAGTTGTTGGTCATTTGTGTACATATTTAGATAGATAGGTATATATCACAGACAGCTGATTCACTTTTGTAAAACACCCATACAACTTGTTTCAGGTGTGATGCACAAGGCCTTCAGGACTCTCTTTGCAAACGAGTTATTGTAACACGTGATGGAAATATAATCAAAACACTTGATCCATCTGCTGCAACTTTAAACCGAGACGCGTTAGCAAAAACAATATATTCCCGGTTATTTGATTGGTAACAGTTTTTTCCCAAATGACTGAAATGACCAAACTGTAATTGAATGTACTTTTTTCTTTTCTAATCAAGGTTAAATTCAATAACATCTCTTCATGCAATTATGTACAGGCTGGTAGATAAAATCAATGTTTCAATTGGGCAGGATCCCAATTCAGTATATTTGATTGGAGTTCTTGATATTTATGGATTTGAATGTTTCAAGGTCAACAGGTATGTTTCCAACATAGTGGAACTCATTGAAATTGTTTTAGCAAACATCAGGAAAAAACATTGCAAGAATTGAATCACTTCTTTTAAAGTCTTGTGAGAAATTGCGACTATTTGAGAACTTCACATAACTACTTTTTCTGCAACTACAATTTTTGAATTGCAATGCTCCTTGCCTTTAGGAGAAACTGATGAATTTAGGGGAATCTATTATTTTTTCAGGAATGTTACATTATAGTAATCAGCTAAACATCAGCCATTTATGAAAAGTCAGTGTTTTGTAAAGTATCAGATGTTCTAGTTTGTATATGAATATTTAAGGAAAACTTTTCTTTTAATTAAATAAAAATGAACTTTTTTTCTGTGTAGTTGAGATCCACATTCCTAATCTTTGCTTCATTCACTTATTTTATCATATTTTTATTTTGTGTATGACAGTTTTGAGCAAATGTGTATCAATCTAACAAATGAGAAGCTGCAAAACCATTTCAATCAGGTTAGGAAGCTGTCTTATATGTTTGAGCTCTTTTCATGCCCACAGTGTATTCTCCAGCAACTCTACTCTGCACACTGCAATTAGAATTTTCAGTTCTGATGTTATATTGCATACTTTGATGCAGCATGTGTTTAAGATGGAGCAGGAAGAATACATCAGAGAAGAAATTAACTGGAGTAGTGTAGAATTTGTGGATAATCAAGATGTGTTGGATCTTATTGAGAGGGTTATTACTGTTCCCCATTTTTGTGATGTTAATTTAGTTTTTTCCTTACCATATGACCTTTATAGATATTGTGAATTGTTAGAGATGATGAATTTTGTATATTGACTGCCAAATGGGGTCATTTTTCATTTAGATATATTATTGGGGGTTCAATATGGGGCCCAGCCAATTAAATAGAAGTATTACACAAGGCTATCCATCAGCATAGAAACTACAGATAAAAACACTACCAAGAGCTACATACAACTAGGCTAAAACTAACAAGACCATGATCAGCATACTGCCACAGCCATCAACTACCAAACCCCAAAAGAGCCCTCTAACTATGAAAAAGAATTACGAATGTACAACCGCCCAGGAGAAAAAGACAACACTGAAACCATGAACCCATAGCACTTGCCACTAAAGCACTCCTTGCCTCCATGCATAACTTGGCTAGTTTCAACCACTTCCTCCACCCAAGGAGCATCATCATTTCCAGCCTGACCTCTTCAATTATCAGCTAGCGTGGAAAACCATACATCATAACAAATTTCTTTATCAACACTGATATATGTGTATAGAGGAACCACAAAGAAAGGGATAGTGTAATTGGTACCCAACATCCAAGCGACCAAAGAAGTGATGGACATGCAGCCTTAATAAAACTCTGCCACATTGCCACACTAGGCTTACAAAACCCAAATTTCTTTGTGCAGATTGTTCAACACATTTAGCAAATCCTCCTATTGTGAAGGGGTTGACACCAAGCCAATTCCCTTAGCCTTGACCACTTACACCTCCGACCCACCCCCTTGATTAGTATCTAGCACCATCATCCACACGAGTTGATCAAAAGGGAATATTTTGAGAAGCCAAAGATGAACTTCAACATTGAGGAAATAAAGCACTAAGTTGGCAAAGGAATCTTCTCTATCCAACTCACCCCAGACATATTGAAAAACCCTAGCATAGCACCCTACATGAAAAAATGCATTGCAATCTATGGTTTGAGATGCCTTCTTGGGATAGAACCACCCCATCCTGACATGTTGATGATAGATATTCCGTACCTCAACAAGATATGAGATACCATACCAAAGAAGCTATCTACATACTACACCAAAGCCCTGCAAATGGCACCTTTCGCACTTGCAAATAACAACACCAACTCTTTATAATTTCGAGCATGGTTGTCACCTTATTGCAAGACATAAAAGCGATGTTAGCCAAAGTTTCTTGGACAGCGATGGCAAGGGATGATAGGGAACGGGGGAACGAGTTTTGCGGACGATTTTGTTTTGGGCCATTTGTGGGGACAGCAAGGGATGGCTATATAAAAAATAGGGAAAATTTAAAATATACAAGGAGATTTCAAATGTTTGTATGATAACATTGATAAAGCATTCATCATCTACATTATAGATCCTTAATACATAACATAATATTTCTAACTAGCCGGGTGGAGTTTTGTATGGTTTGAACTTTGAAGCATCAAAAGGTGTGCCATAAGCTGACTTGTTTTTCTCCTTTATGCTAGCTGCACTTTACTCATGTCTTAGCCAACATTTCTTATGTTCTAAGCACAGATTCAATATGGTAGAATCAAGAGGAAAGTGTGCCTCACTTTGAGCTTATATCACTTCAAAATGCCAAGAGCAGATCGCTAAAGTATTTGCATGTTTAATATGCTTGGCAGAATTACTGAATGGAAAAAACCGCACCAATTAAGTCTCTCTTCTTGTTGGCAGAATTTGAATTGGTTCAAACCATCAAAACATGTACCTCATTGCTGTTAGTTATCTCCCTTCCTAGCTAGCACATTTTACTATTGACTCCACCACTTTGAAAAAATGTGCCATGAGAAAGTGCCAATCTTCAGATTTTTCTCTCTTTGAGTGGTGACTGAAATAATATTTTACTACTTACTGCCCTGTTTGCATCTGACTGATATTTCATTATTGCAAAATCCTTAGGGATTAGGGTGATCATCTTTTCCCTACAAAAGCTATTAGTAGGAAAGAGCAAGAAAGGACACTTGCAGACTGATTGGGAGGGCTACAAATTGAATGGATTGGCAAACAAGTGATGATAAATTGGCAACAAATTTTACCCTTAATTTATCTATTGACAAGAATTTCAAATATTTTTTTAAAACGTTACTTTTTTATGGGGACGGCAGGCCAAACCCTTTAATTTTTTGGGATGTCCCCAAATTTTCAGGACATCCCCTATATTTGTTTCCAATTTTAGGATGGCCCAGGGATGTCCCCTAGACATCCCCATATCCCCTAGGTGCTCCCACATCCTTGGAACATTCCGAAAATGGGGACGCCCTAAAAAACATTGGGGACGTGTCCCCAGGTTTCCCTACATAAAAGGTCTATGTAAAGACCAATCATAACCATGCTCTCTAAGCATCACTTGAGGCGATCTCAATCCTTTGCATACTTCACAAGCTACCACCTCCTACTAATGATGGAAATTGGTTGGTATATTAATTGAGCAAAGCCAGCTTCTAGGTTACTCCCACAGCATAAACCAATAGAACTACTTCAGCTGATTGTTGGGAATGATGCACCATAAGAGCCATTAGATTCCGGCATTACCCTTCATTTCCCATTCACTTAAAAAGTTAAAACAATATCCAACTATATTTATCCAATCACCTTCATAGCTCTTAGCATACTCGAGACCACTACTTAACTAATTATATAAATACTTCCCAGAAGCTACACTAGCGCCCATCCTATATACACAGCCCCTCCTTTACCTAAAGGGGCTAGGAAAATGTTTTAAATCTGTTCCAGACCATGTATTCGATATGTGACTATAAATTGTCATTATCAGTGTTTGTTGTACTCCTTAATCTGCCAAATAGTCTTCCATAATGTTAGGATTCCCTTCACAATGAATAAAAATGATACGTATTAGTTTAGCTTCCATCTCAGACACATTTACTTTAGCATTGCATTAATCACAACATTGAATCCCCTTACACTATCAAGAGCTTAATATTTTGCAAGTTGGTTGCTCCTAGCCCTGCTATAAATGCTTCCCATCCTGCCTCATTATTAGTGCATATACCTAGAAATAGAGACCCTCCACAAAGCAACTCTCCTTTCAAGTTATGTAACGCAAAGCCTCCTATTGGCACACAATTTTCTCAGGCTACCCCATCAAAATTCAACTTTGAGCTCCCTTCCAAGGGTGGGGACCAAGAGATAATTTTACAGCTCTCTTAAGTCATTTTCGTGTTATTACCTTGATATTTGGAGCTCATTATCCCTTGACCAAGAAACTACCAAATGGAGTCACTAAGAGATGATGCCAATTGTATTTTGTTGTATGTTGAGAAAAATAACAAGTCTAGTGTACTTTATTATCCTTTTTCAGCATTTACTCTGTTTTCTCTTGGAAAATTAAATGAATAGCATATCTGAGGGATATTTTATGGAACTTGGACGCTATTTTGACAGTTGATTATCTTGTTTTGTTGTTGCAGAAACCTTCAGGGATCATTGCGCTTTTGGATGAAGCTTGGTATGCATGTATTCCCTATATGTCTTCAGACTCTTTAATGGGTTTTATTTTGTTAATGCTTTGGTACAAATGTAGTTGTTGTGCTAGTCATTTGGAGTTGAAGTTATCCTATTATTTCCATTTGATTTGACATATAAAACGAAGAGGAAAACCTTAATAACAATCACCTTAGAACGATCAGCATATTTTGTGCATCTATTCTATACATAATAGGTAAGACTATATATTTTGTATTTCTGTTATGAGAGATGTTAGAGGTTATCATGTCCCTAATTTATCTTTTTTTCTTGATTTTGCAGTATGTTTCCAAAGGCAACACATGAAACATTTGCCCAAAAGATGTATCAAACATACAAAAATCATAAACGTTTTTCCAAGCCAAAACTTGCTCGTACTGAGTTCACTATTAATCACTATGCTGGTGATGTAAGGGTTTACTCTCCCTGGCCCAACAATGTAGCTTAAGTAGCACTTTTACTATCAACTAATTGCGCATATCTGCATTTTATCTACTCTGTAGGTCACTTACCAGGCAGATCTTTTCCTTGAAAAGAACAAGGACTTTGTTATTGCGGAGCATCAAGCTCTGTTGAATGCTTCCAAATGTTCCTTTGTTGCAGGTCTCTTTCCTCCTTTGCCTGAGGAATCATCAAAATCGTCCAAGTTCTCTTCCATTGGAACACGTTTTAAGGTATATTAACACTGTAAACTATTTTGTATGTTGGTGTGATGTTCTGTGTCCTCTAACTGTTTATGCTACTCCATACACTTTCTTGTTTTCTAGACATGTATTCCAAAGCTTTTGAACCATTTAATACCACTGCATGTCATGGTCATTTATTTTTCCTTTGAGGAAGTATAATCCCTACCTTTTAATGTTACTGCATTGCATTTCTTGTTATTGCTTATGCTTATATTCAATACTGTTTTTTTTGTTCACAGCAACAACTGCAATCTCTAATGGAAACCTTGAACTCAACGGAGCCCCACTACATCAGATGTTTAAAACCAAATGGTGTCCTCAAGCCAGGGATTTTTGAGAATTTCAATGTCTTGCAACAACTACGTTGTGGTGTAAGTGTTTTTAAGTCGATTTTCCTCCAAGTTGAGCTAAAATGCATAAATGCATTGGACACATTGGAAGAAAAATCAAACATACTTCATGAATTACATTTGGTGAGATTCTTATCTTCTGTTAAGCAATCAATATTGACTTTAGCTACAATTTTTTGGTGGAAAATCAGGGTGTTCTGGAGACAATTAGGATAAGTTGTGCTGGATATCCTACTAAACGGACATTTGATGAATTCCTTGATCGTTTTGGCATGCTTGCTTCAGAAGTTTTGGAGGGGTATGTTTTTGTTAGTTTCATTATTCCATCAACTATGCATTAGTTTTCCTTCTCAAACATTTTCAGAGTATTTATTAACTTTTAGCACATGACAAACCTGAGACTTTGCTATTTTGACATCTCTCTTCCATGTGTTGCAGCTATGACGAGAAAACAGCATGTGACATGATTTGTGAAAAAATGGGTCTAAAAGGTTATCAGGTTTGTATGGAACATTTTCCTTGTTAAAGACTGGTCACTATCATTAGCAGCTGGGTTATATTACATTTGATGATTTGAAACTAATTTCTCTGGAAAAATCTGAAACGTTGGTGTTCTAGTCTCAACATCAAATTTGATAAATGATTTTGCAGATAGGGAAAACAAAAGTTTTCCTCAGAGCTGGACAGATGGCTGAGTTAGATGCACGAAGAATTGAGGTATTGGGACAGGCTGCCAAACTCATCCAACGCCAAGTTCGAACACATCTTGCTCAGAAAGAATTTATTGCCATGCGCAAGGCTGCAATCCATTTGCAAGCTTTATGGAGAGGTATTTTTTCTATTCCAAATTCATCTTTTTCTTTGGTATTTGTAAGTGAAATGAATTATCCATTTCTTTTTGTCGATATCTCACTATTACAGACATATTATGTTTTATTTTTCTTTTATTATCAATCTAGCATGAGTAATCATTCATTCCATCTAGTTTCTACGAATCAAATTTTGCAGGAAAACTTGCTCGTAAACTTTATGAGCATATGAGGAGGGAGGATGCAGCAGTGCAAATACAAAAACGGGTGCGTGGATATCAGTCCAGAACAGGCTATGTTAAGCTCCGCTTGTCATCTATTCTTATTCAAACAGGATTTCGGGCAATGGCCGCTCGGAATGAATTTCGATTTAGGCAACAAACTAAGGCTGCAATTATTATTCAGGTATGCCGAACATTGTTCACTAGGCTAGAGGGTTCCAGTTGCAAAACAGTGCTTGGTGCTTAAATTACTCTCAACTTATTTCACCTGCAGAGAGGATATAGGATATACTGTTAATGTCATGAATGGTTACAGAAGTAAAGAACCAGAGCCTTTACCATCCTCCATAGCTTGAATTTTCTGAACAATCTTTTAAAATTTTCCTGGTTTTGCATGGCTAGGTTTTAACCAAAAGTTTGAAGGAACAATAGGGTTGCTAACCACTAAATAAATAGTCCACTTTTCTGATTCGTCAAGCTTCAGCTTCAGAGAAATGGATTAATGGTAATTTTTTGCAGGCTAAATGGCGTGCACATAGAGCCCTTGAGTCTTACAAGAAGATGAAGAGAGCAGCAATTGATTTGCAATGTGCCTGGAGGTCAAGGATTGCAAGAAAGGAGCTTAAAAAGCTCAAGATGGTGAGCTTCTAATCATATCTTGCTATTTGTTCTCTTATGGACTTATTCATGACAATATTTCTTATCTAAAATTATAGACATCACACAGTTATTAGGAGTAGTTTGCTTCAATATATTGTTCTTTTTATCTTTCTTTTATTTTCTTTTTTCATAAATAATGATTATTTAATAAGAGTATTCTGGGTTCATTGTTGTTGTTTTTTGGTCTTATGATATTTTAACTTTTCTCCCATATGCTTCTAAAATATGTCTCAGCAACATCTGATTTCCTTAAGCATTGAAATTTTCTAAATGCAGGCCGCAAGGGAAACAGGGGCATTGAAAGAAGCAAAGGACAAATTGGAGAAGCGTGTTGAGGAGCTTACATGGCGCTTGGACTTGGAAAAACACATGAGGGTAATGTTTATTGATATTTGGTCAGAAGCTCATTCTATTCTTTCTTTGAAAACACCACAAGAACAAAATTGGTTGAGTAAAGGCAAAAACTGTGTCAGCATAATGATGCAGCATGTATGTAGTGCTTTCAGCTCAAGTAATTTTGTATAGAAATTTAAATAAAATAAAATAAAATTATCTTATGTGTAAAAGGAAGATTGCTACATTTGTCTTGAATTCAGTCTAGAAAGTCCATCATATGTTGTTTCTGGGTGCTGTTCTAAATTGTAGATTAATTAGTACTCTTCTAAAATAAGTTGAACACGTACAACATAATCTGCCACAAAACATTCTTGCAAGAGATTATATGCATAATGCAAGTCTTGTCATTAGCTCAGAATTACAGGGCACATGCTTAACATTTTGCAACCTTAGGTCATGCTATGTCCTCAAGTTGCAATAATCTCTAGTAAAGTATAACTGTATTTAAATTGTTCTTATACAGACTGACTTGGAAGAATCTAAATCACAAGAGATTGCAAAACTACAATCAACAATAGAGAAGATGCAAGCTCAAGTGGAAGAAGCCAATGCCATGTTGGTGAAGGAACGTGATGCAGCCAAAATAGCCATACAAGAGGCACTGCCAATAATTAAAGAGGTAGCTGTTGTAGACACAGCTAAAGTTGAAAAGCTTACAAATGAAAATGAGGAACTGAAGGTGGGAACATCGTGTCTCTAGAACATTGAAATATTCATTTTTCTTTTTTGATGGAATAGATATCTGTATTATGATGTTTGGTGAAGAATGTATGAAATTTGATCCCTCTTAACATGATCAAGAATACAACTAAACAATGAAGATTTTACAGGCTTTAGTAGAATCACTAGAGAAGAAAGCAGATGAAACTGAAAGAAAATATTCACAAGTCCAACGAGAAAGTGAGGAGAGATATAAATTAATAGAAGATCAGAAGTCAAAGATAGATCAACTTCAGGACTATTTACAAAGGTTTATAAAGACCTTCTATCTTGTACTCAGTTTGATCACATATGTATACTTTTGATTTTGATGCTTGCAGATGAATGTAACACAGTGTAACTTCACTGCATTTGTATTTGTGTAGACCATGTTCTTTCTGAACGTAGTAACTCCTAAATATTTCATGCTATTCTTCTTACAATTGTGTCAACTGGCATAAATGTTGTTTCTTTATCCCAGCCTCAAAGAAAATCTGTCAAACATGGAATCAGAGAATCAAGTTCTTCGTCAGCAGGCCTTGAACATCTCTACGGCCCAAGACTTTTCAGAAGAGATTAAAGTGTATGTTGTTTCAATTCCTTTCATCTTAACATGCTAGTTTAGTTAGGTTGATTTCTTGATTCTTGAGTTTTTGGCATATACTGCTTTGGTTCATTTATATCTTTGTTGTTGACAGGTTGAACATGTAGCCTATTCTTAAACTGTGTTTCTCTATTTTCATTTTTATATATTTTGATTTCTATTTAATGTTTCAGGCTTGAAGAAAAGGCGGCAAACTTAGAATCTGAGAATCAAGCTCTTCGTCAGAAGCAGACCATAGTTTTGACAATGCCTGAAGGCCTTCCAGGACCGACAAAAGCACCAGTCATAGAGGTAATTTGTGCCTTCTCTAAGAAGCCTACAAATGATAATAATTAAAAACTTGGATATACTTTATCTATTATACTTAACTAATTTTCTTTGAAATTTTTTTCTTGCAGAAGATTCCAGAGAATGCTCCCCTCACAAATGGGGAACCTATAGTTGTAGAAGTAAGTTGCTGGAACTACTTGTGATCTTGTAAAATCTTAGTTCATCAGATTTATGTATGCTTTTCTTAATCTTCAAAATGTAGCTATTCCCAGATGGAGGTTACCATCTTGTGATCCATGAAGTGATTTATTTACAAGTACTATGTGCAGAATATGCCATTTGTTTCTTCTGCTGTGAAGAGACCCATGGAAAGTGAGTTGACACGACAGAGATCTCTTAATAACAAACAACAAGTATGTGTTACTCAACTCCTGCAGATGTCTAATCAGCATTGCTAGCATATTCTAGAGAGCATATCCATCAAACATAATGCTATGTAGGATTTTTACAAATATTTTTAACACTTTGTATTGTTTTGATTTAGGAACATCATGATGCACTTATCAAATCTGTCTCCCAAGATGTTGGCTTTAGCCGGGGCAGACCTGTTGCAGCATGTATTATCTACAAATCTCTTCTTCAATGGAGGTCTTTTGAAGCTGACAAAACCAGTGTGTTTGACCGAATTATCCACATGATTGGTTGCACAATTGAGGTGATAGGAAATGTATTTTTGAAATGTAAAAATGTTACAATTCATTTGTTTGAATCTGTGAAATGAGACAGGCCCTCAACTCTTAAGAGCTCTGCATTTACTTACTGCTCAATTGTATGGCACATCATCTAATGCAAGTACTCAAATTTTATTGAGGCTTTAACTAGAAAGATGATAAAGATATCCTCTTGCAATTGAAATATATTTTTGCATTGCAGAAACAGAATAGTGTGGATGTATTGGCCTATTGGTTGTCAAATACATCCACTTTACTATTCCTCTTGCAGAGCACACTGAAAGCAAATGTTGCAGCTGGCATAGCTTCTCAGCGTGGCAGACTATCATCTGTTTCTTTGTTTGGGAGGATGGCTCAAGTAAGTTACAACTATTTCCATACAAACTTTAATCTGATATCCCTGTAGGTAGTCTATTGCATCTGATACAGTATTTTAAGAATTAAATGTTTGAAATCTACTAAATTGTACCCAGGGATTCCGATCATCCCAATCTGGCATGGGTATTTCCAGTGGAAATGGTGGGATTATAAGCAGGCTGGATGTTTTACGTCAAGTGGAAGCCAAGTACCCAGCCTTGCTTTTCAAGCAACAGCTTACAGCTTATGTAGAAAAGATTTATGGCATGATTCGTGATAATCTGAAGAAGGAAATATCTCCCTTACTTAGCTTGTGCATACAGGTATACTGTTTGGTACACTATTTTCTTATATTACCATTTCAATCAGAATTGTGATTTATATTCCACCATAATTACATCAACATCATTTTATTTACTAGGCACCAAGAACAGCCAGAGCACGCCTGATTAGAGGGTCTTCTCGATCTCTGCAAGCAAACGCAACAGTAAAACAAGCACTAAGCAGTCACTGGCAAAGCATTTTCAAAAGCCTAAGCGGTGTCCTCCAAACTTTGAGATTCAATTATGTGAGTGCGACTTTAATTTAATTTGCAACTGAAAATCAAGATAGGGAATTGAAGCCCAACTTGGGATTTTAAGCAAACAATAATTTTTTAAAGCTGTCTCTTTAACTTTTCTCTTTGCTATTTGTTAGCAGTACAGTGCTTTGATTTGTCTTATGTACTTTTTGGGGGGCGGATTCTAGGGTTTTCTCTTCATAGAACTTTCTTTTGTTAATTGCTGCAAACTCTAGTTCCATTGACCCACTTTTGGTCATCTGTTGGCATTAATACATTTTTTCTTTCTTTCTTTCTTCTGTTGCAGGTACCTCCTGTTCTGGTTCGTAGCATCTTTACACAAATATACGCTTTCATAAATGTGCAGCTTTTCAACAGGTAGAACACTGTTTGCCTTCTTTTCAGCAGAGTCTTGGTATCTTGATGCAGTGTTTATGGCGCATAGTTTTGGAGTGCTAATTTAGTACTCTGGATCAGTCTATGCAGTTTTTAGAGATTGCCTTTGTCAACTAGTTCTCCTGGATTTGATTTTCTTTACACACAGAAAATAGAACAAGAAGTTTAGATCTCTTATTGCCTCTGGGAGCTCAATCTAATACTATTTTCCTTTTGAAATTTTAGAAGTATGAACTGCAGTACATGATGTGTTGTTTTTTGGCAGCCTTCTGTTACGCCGTGAGTGCTGCTCCTTCAGCAATGGTGAGTATGTTAAGGCAGGGTTGACAGAACTAGAACGCTGGTGTCGTGAAGCAACAGAAGAGGTTGGCTTACTGATCCTCCATTATGTAAAGTTGTATTTATAGTGGCTCCTTGGCAGTTCTGAAAGCTCATTTTGATTATTTTTCAAACTCTCTCATAAACATTGCTGATTGCAGTACGCTGGCTCAGCTTGGGATGAACTCAGACATATCAGGCAGGCTGTGGGGTTTCTTGTAAGTATACTGTTCTGAGTAACGCAGAACTGTTTTTCGTTGCTCTTTCAACTTTTAAAACTGAGATTACTCAATTTACGTTTCATATATGTAAGTTATGTCAAATATTGTCCTGAATCTTCCAATTGATATTTGAAGGTTATACAGAAGAAGACACAAAATTCCTTGGAAGAAATTACCAATGATATTTGTCCGGTGAGAGAATTTTCATGTTTGACAATGGTTGCTAGTACAGAGTCTGTACTTGTATCTTGTATCTGAAACATTGTTTGGCCTAAATTATCCTTGTGGCTTTCAGGTTTTAAGCTTACAACAAATTTATCGTATCAGTACCATGTTCTGGGATGATAAATATGGCACACACAGTGTGTCTCCAGATGTAAGTCTCAAGTTCACTTCTTATCTCTAGGTATAGCTTTGACATATAACACAGGGAAATTGGTCTTCAAATTGTTTTTCCAACTAAAACAAGAGGCAACTCATGTTTCCCAGGTTCTCGCCAAGTTGAAGGTTATGATGACAGAAGATTCGAACAATATGCAGAGCAATTCTTTCTTGTTGGACGATGATTCCAGGTAAACTTTAATGTCTAACTCAAAGTGTGAGATGATGATTTTGTTCACAATATATTCAATTTTAGGTGAATGATGAGTAGAATATTGGTGTATTTGATAACAAGTTGTATGAAGATTGATACGGAATTCAATGATTTAAATGAGTGATGACAATAACTAAATCTACCTTTTTGGTTGCAGCATTCCCTTTTCAGTGGATGATATATCAAAATCTGTACAAGATATCGCTCTCTCGGATGTTGAGCCACCTCCTCTACTCCGTCAGAATTCAGCATTTCACTTCTTGTTACCACGTCCAGAGTAATTTTGATGCGTGCCACTTAAGGATTGCCACCTCTTCTATTTATACCGTGACTATTTTTTGTCAACACAGATTGTCTAACATATTAAAAAGAGTGCTTACCCCCACAATTTTTTACACCGCAAGGAGATGTAATTCTTTTGTTTTCTGGAATGATTATTTGCATGCATTTGCTGTTTGTTTCGATGTGTCCTGCAAGTCAGGTCCGTGGAAATTGTGTACATATGGAAGAGTAACTTCTTTTGAAAAACCAAGTTTTTCATGCCCCATGAGATAACTTACAAATGCGACAGTCTTGGAGCAAAGCAAAAGTGTGTTTCGCTCAGGCGCGACGTGTGCTGCCATGTTTCAGTGACCAGTTAATTCTTTGCTAGCTTGCAGTTCATACTATATATTTGTTCGAATATGCTTTGAGGTTTATATTTATGTGTAATTTCTGCAGTTCAAGCTGCTGGCAATGTGCATGGAAATTCCCAGCTTGAACATTTTTTTATGTATGTAGTATTTGAGGAAGCCATTACTTTTCTTCCCTGAAAGAAACGATACATGAGTGTTTTCATATATAATTATGTGATGATTTTTCAACCAGTTCAATTTATGGGATTGATTCTTGGATTGTCATCTTATCACATGTTTTACAGTTTGTTTCCCCTAAATCATTATGTATTATATTTATAAATGACCCAAATTTCAAAAAGAAACACAACTAAGGTGACAGACTATAGTATCATTTCTGGTGTAACTAAACATATATAGTCTCCAAAACAGATACACTGTAATTGGAAGCTGACATAAGCATCAGAGGATACAAATCATAAAAATGCTATACACCATGAGATTGACCCTAAATAGTCATTATGCATTATGATTTATAGAGGCAAGCATTTGTAGTAGTACAGTTGGAGAAGTTTGTTGGAAATAATGTAAGCGTTGCAATTGCTCAATGTCACTCATCATTGTTGCAAGTTGAGGTAAATTCCTAAATATCAACTTCCACTAAATGAAATGATGTAAATAGATAGTACTAGATTCCATTAGTGTAATGCTCAAGTTGCACCTTCAGACTTGCAAAATTCACAACATAATAGTGGGAAACCAAAACACTATTCATATGTGGATCTCATCAGTATGAAAAAGAGAAATGGTGAAGTAAATTTCAATTTTACGTGAATAAACTAGAGAAGTAACTGGGCTACTCTATGTTGGAAATAAGCCACACCCAGACCGGCGATGGGCTGGCCACAAGGGGCCAATAGCTCAGTTGGTAGAGCACTCCAACAGCAAATGGAAGGTCCTAGGTTCAAGTCCTAGCTGGTCCAAATGAGCAGCAGCTCAACAAGTGGTATCAGAGCCAGGCTAGGAGCCCCAAGCACCCGTAGTGTAGCTTAAGGGGGGGTGTTGGAAATAAGCCACACTCGGACCGACGATGGGCTAGCCAAAAGGGGCCAGTAGCTCAGTTGGTAGAGCACTTCAGCAGCAAATGGAAGGTCCTAGGTTTGAGTCCTAGCTGGTTCAAATGAGCAGTAGTTCAACACTCTACCACTAAACTACTAGAATGTGGATATTTCTAATAAGCCTTCCTTGTCTAACTACTAGTCATCTTTTCATTTGATATATCATTTGTCGCATATATCATTTCTTGAGAAGCCTATTAATTGGAATGACTACCATCAACCTAACAATAGTCAAAGACAATTGAGTGATGGAATTTTGGAACCTCCATTGTAAATAATTTGTGCAAGGGATACAATGACAACTCTTCACTAATATGTACTAGAAAGAGCTTGAAGTACCCATTGACTTGGTCAAGAAATCCTTTGCAATAGAGCTAAAATTTGATGTCTTAATGACTATACTTAAGTTTCTTAGTAGTTGTAGACATGAAAAGTGCATACCCTAACACTTTTCCCTCTAATTTTCCCTCTCATTTTACACCATTTTGGACACATTTTTATGATCTTAAAGGGGTTCTTCTAGAATTAGCTAATTTGGACACATGTTTATGATCTTAAGGGGGTCCTTGTAGAATTATCTAAATTGGACACATGTTTATGCTTTTTAGGGGGGCCTTCTAGAATTAATCAATCTGCATACATGCTTATGTTCTTAGAGGAGTCATAAACGGTTGAGTTATGTGCCTAGGGTACATATTTAAAGTAGTCACCCCTATATCTTTAGATATCACATCAAGAGAAGAAATTACATTACATGCATTGAGGACAACATGTTGGCATATCTATCTAACATTTTGCGAGTTTAGATAAACTTCTTTCAGCTACACCAACACTTGACATCCAACTCCACAATCTCTTTTACACTCAGCATCAACCTAGTCATGGGTCTTGACCAAGGCACACTAGGGAAGTTAGCACATTTCCAAACCCTAGCTTACCAAGCTTCATGGCGCTTCTTAGCATCATATTTTTCTCATTCAAATGGTGATAGGTGCAAAGGTGAGAAGGGGGCAATGGGGAGATAGATATTTCTTTCAAAAATACTAATTATAGGCATAAATCAAACAAATGAATTTAAACTATTGCTATAACAAATAAACAAATATTTGAACTATGAATATCTAGCATAGGAGGTGAGACTAAAAATACTACTTGCTACTTCAACCATAAAATTGTAACATGCCCATTGTTCTACCCAATAATTTTTTTACTATGTTTTTCCCACAAGTGAACAGTTTATGTTACTAACATTTGTAACGGGGAAATATAGCATAGGAAAACAACAAATTAATTCAAAACAAGATCAAACTCCAAAACCCATACTCATGAAATGAAGTCATAAAATAATGAAATAAACAAGCAATGCAATCATAAAGATAACATAAATTGAATTCACGAAACTGAAACATTAGCATCCCATGTTGAAGTGTAATTTGTATTGATGTTCAATTGAGTTTGAATCAATATGAAGCCTCCATTTGTTGCTTGCAAAAGCTTCAAAGCATGTGTTAATGGTGATCGAAGATATGTGTGTGTTTGCTCTCAAGAATTCGAATGTTAATTTAGCATGACCTCCTTGCATAAACTCTATATTCTTCAATCATTTTTTTAGAATGAAGAGGGTTGTTTTATAAATTTCATGTTTTGAGATGAACAATCGAGATTCCATTGTAAAAGATCATGATCAATGGTTGGGAAACCGTTGAAAGGAAATAGATTGGAATGGTTAGTGGAATTAGATTGGAATGATTTGGGGGATTGAAGAAATCAGGTTGAGTGGTTAGTGGGATTGACAAATAGATTGAGTGGTTAGTGGGATTGAAAAATAGTTTGGTTAGTTAACCTTGATTAGAGTGAGAAATCAATGGTAATGATTTGTTCAATCATAAGAGGGGTGAAGATAATTATTTATTTGAATAATTTAATTAATATTTGGAGATGAACGTGCAAGTCATGTTTGACTTTAACAAACAAAAATGTATTTGTTTATTGATTATGTTGAATGATTTTGAATAATTGATTTAATTATTCAAGTTTAGAGAGGGGGAAGTGATTTAATTAAATTATTAATGATAAAAAATTAATTGATTTAAATAGATAGGGTATATTAGCGACATAATTAAATAATTGATGTTTATTTAATTAATCAAGAGGAATAAAGTTAAATTAATGATGATATATGAATTAATTAAATAATTAAAGATTATTCAATTAATAGAGGAAAATAGGGTTAATGATACAAATAATGTGAAATGTAATTATATTAATGATAATGATGTCAATAATGAAAAATGTCATTCAAGATGTGTGATATATGTTAAGTCATTTTTACATGTCTATATTTTGCCTCTCTTTGAGACAAAATATCGGTTACATTGTTTCAAAGAATTCGATGTTCAGATCAAGATTTGAAATTTTTTATATGCCCCACTGTGCCTCGACAGTCAAGCTTGCAACAAGGTTCGTTGTAGTTCAAATACATAGAGGACAGAAAAATCAAGCTATAAGACCTACGTTTATGGTTCAAATGTTTTAGGGTGCTCTTATTTTTAGCCTAAAAGGGTTTCCAAGGTAAAAAAGTAGGGTTCATTTTTCTTCATTTTGCACTCTTAGCTTTAATGAATTCTTGCCTTTGGAGATCTTGTTTCGGTGATTGTCGATTTGCAATGGCGAGGATTTCAAGTGCCCCACACCATGCATAAATAGTTTGTTCTTGTGAGAGGTCAGCTGGTGCAAGCATCACAATATGTACCACTTCCTTTCTTGTTTTCCTCTTTTCACGTTTGCATAATTAATGCTCAAAAACTTTTTAGACGATAGCAATAATTTTATGTTTTTACTGCTTTTGTCTCAATTTTTTTTAATAAAAGTGGAAAATCCACTGAACATATTTTATTTAAAATAAAGGAAGTTTACATCAGATGGTAAGAGCAGAAATATCATGCCAAACATTTGGCAGAGAAGACCTAATCAAGAAGAAAACAGGGGCAATAAATTGTCGATAACAAAAGGAGAACATACAAAATCTCCTTTGAACACCAAGGCATAAAAGCCGAATACAAAAGAAGAAACAAAGGTAAGACGACCCTCAACCAAAGAGAGTGAAAAGAGACTTCTTCCAATCTGAGAACACCGAAGTGAGAAGCTCATCGAGAGAAGCCAAGAAGCCTGCAAACAAAACCCAAGAACCACAAATCCTGCAAAAACCAGATTTGGTGAAGCCAAAACACCAGATAACAAAACACTAGAATGAGGTCGAGTGGAGCAGGAACCACTACCAAAAAACCAAAAAGTGTGATCAAAATGTCAAAAGATGGTGGAGATCTTCAAGTGGAGCTTTTCTCTGAGGAAGCCAAGTCTGCAGGTGGCGAGAAGAAAGGTTCTTCACGGGGCTCATAAAGGGCATGTCTAATCAGCATACAGACTACATCATACAACCCATGGATGCAGTCACAGACATAATTTCCATATTGAGCCCGAAGTCTAAAAAGTCGATAGTTGAATTCTCTTGGACAATCACTTAATAGTCCATTAGCCATGGAGGAGAGCAGTAAACTAAACCACCTATCAGATAGTAAGTGTTGTCTACAAAATAAACCACCAACCGTGTTCGAGCCCTGCAGGATGTCGTAACTTTTCAACACAGACTGTAAAGAGGAGAGTGGGCAGATGTTTGGAAGGAGATAAGTACCTGCAAGATATTTTACCATCTCCACACTCCAAAGAACATCCATTAAATTTGAGACAAACCACGAAGCAACTTCATGTGGAAGAATTGTTACACGAAGATACAACCAGTCATAGTCGAGCACCACCTCAATTTCATCATGAAATTGTTTGCATTCAATTGCAAACGTTCTTCTCAATTTTTCTAATGTGAACATTGAGCAATCTCGGACTTCATGGGTCTGTGGAGGAACAAGCACTCTAAACAAATTATCCATTAGAGCGGTAGAACTAGAGAAGTAGCAACAGTAGAAGATGTGAAGAGAGTGCCACCCAATTTTCATTTTTATAGAAAGACAGAGCAACTGAAGCACCAATGTCAAGAAATCACACACAAATGTAATTAATGAAAACTGAACTCCAATTGTACCTCGAAGAGGTGAGGAGGTAAGTGAGGAGGTGATATGTCATCACTTCTTGGCAAAGCATGTACCTAAAAATACTTGGAGAGTGCCAGGTGCCAAGGCTTTGCATACACCTTGGGAAAGACAATAATTTTAAATCATACCACCAGGAAAATAGAGGACCTCTACAAAACTTCAGCTCCTCTAGTTTTTGTCGACGAGAATAGCTTCTTGTAGGCGGACAAAAGAGAAGAAAAAATATTCTTTCCAAATTTAGCCAAACGTGTTGGAAGCCACTGAATGAAGAAACCAATACCAAGCCCACCATGAAAACATCGTCTCCAATGCATGAAGTTTTTCGTAAATTCCTCAAGCATGTTATTCATAAAGAAACGAGTTCTTTGTGGTGGAGACGGTTGAGGAAGGGGGGACATGTGTCAACTCCATGAGCTATGAGTGTCAAATAATCACACAGGTAATAAGATACACAATCAAGTATGCAAGTGTGAATATAAAAACATGTACAAAATATAGGGGAGAGGGGCCAATAGTCGTGCGGGCTAACTTTGTCAACATATAGCAATTGACTGGAATATCGTAAAACTTTTTTTTTTTTTTTTGAAATGTAGACTAACCTCTTATTTATCTATAACTAAGGTTTGGAGGTGTGACTCATCGTGCAACTCGCCACATTAGCACATCTATTGAAAAGTGTTTAAAATTTGGCTTTTTAAAGGTTCGACCAAAACTTAATCATAGGAGCCCTAATAGTTGAACAAAAAAATATCATTTGTTGCTTGTAAAATATCATATTTTTATTTAAAATACAATTAATATACAATTTAAATAGACCAAATATTTATGGATAACCATAAATTTTTGATCTCTATCTTTTATATTAAACACATATGGACCAATAGTTGAACACAAAAAAACTGTTTGTTGTTATAAAAACAACAGATAATTATTTAAAATACAACTTATATCGAACAAAAATGGACCAATAGTTGAACACTATTTTTTTTTAACTCCTTTACATTTAATGAGAAAATACATGTTATTTGTTGTACTCACCTTTTATATTTGTGATAGCACAATCTATTAATATAAAATACTTCAATGCTTATCCATTGCTACCCCAATAGTTGTACACATAAGAACAATATTTTTTCACTATAATAACAATATTTTTTTAAATGAGTGTCTTATTTTATTAAATGATACATTTATAGTGGATAGTTATGATATTTTATTTGAGACAAAAAAATACTTATTTCACTTCTTCATGAATGTATTTATGTTTTTTGTATATAACATTTAGAGGTTATCATGTGTTCAAGTATGGGTCCATTTTTTATCAACATTTGATTATTTTTTTATTTACATTTGAACTATTTATTTACAATATATAGTATAAATATGTGATAAGACTAGATATTATAATCACGATTGACTGCACGACTATTGGACCCAACACGACTATTGGCCCCTCTCCCCTAGCTACCACCAAGACAAAACATCAGATTAGGTTGTTAAATGCGATCACATGGAGCCCAGATTGTTAGAAGAGATGTAGATTGAAGTACACATGACATAAATAGTCATTATGGTAGAAAGGCAACACAAGAGAGGACAGTCCCAACAATATTCACCATGGTGAAGACAGGTGACACAAACAAGTCCCAATAAGCATGAAAATAGGTCATGTGTGATCAAATATTCCAACCGAAACCCAATAAGCATGAGACATATCCAATATAATACAAATTTAATAAATTGATCTGCAGATCGAAAATACCCCCAAGAGAAATTTGAATTTGAAATATCATTAGTTCTTATGAAATAATTGATCATATTCCTCAGCCAAAAATTATTTATAGGGAAGTGCTTCATCAATTGCCTTATTTGCAAGGATATCAGCATATGCATTCGCTTCTCTATAGAAACGAGAAATCTAAATACTTGGAAAAAAACTCAAGTTGTTGGAGAATGAAAGCAAGAATATAATTCAAATGTCAAGAGTCAGAGCTTCTCATCTTTAAAGCCGAAATTACTATCATTGAATCCCCTTCAATAAAAAGAAAGGAAATGGAAAGTTTCTTCACCAGATTTAGACCAATTCTCAAAGCATTGAACTCGACAACATTATTGGTGCAACCAAGAATTTGTTCACAAATAGCTCCAATAAAGCCTCCATGCCAATCCCTTAAGATTGCATCTATACTTGACTTGCTTGGGTTGCCTCTCGAGGCCCCATCAAAATTTAGTTTGACAAAAAAACTTGGAGGGGGGTCTAAGAAATAGAATTTCTATTCACTAAAGGTGCCTTGGTTGAAACAAAACTCATTCTAGGAAGTTTAATCAATTGCCAATTCTTCATGATGAATGCATCTAGGATGAAAATATTCTTTTTGAATTGGATGTTTTAAAAAGAGCAGCTGAAGTCAAATCAGAGATGGAGATCTCAATTTTATTCAAAACTTGAAGCAAATTGGAGGCTTTTTTTCTAAAAAATATATTATTTCTTTCGAGCCAAATATTCCATATGACAATAAAAGGGGTAATTTCCCAAATGCAAGACAGAATTGAGGAAGGAAAAATGAAAGTTCAACTATTGAAGATTCATAGAATGGAAT
Source organism: Sequoiadendron giganteum (assembly GCA_007115665.2). NCBI lineage: Eukaryota > Viridiplantae > Streptophyta > Pinopsida > Cupressales > Cupressaceae > Sequoiadendron > Sequoiadendron giganteum. The sequence continues at coordinate 461,776,379 of CM021102.1, forward strand.
TAGGAAGAGGGCTAGAACAACCAAGTTTATTCATAACGCGGGTCCAACAATGATCTAGGAAAAGTCACATCTAATTAGGAGATGACCAAGAGATTCAAAAGAATTTCCACAATATACACATGAAAAAAGAGGAGTGATTCCCAATCTATCCAATCTCATACCTATAATAATTGTTTTTGATAGTAAGCAAAGCAAAGGCACCTGATTTTGGAAGAACATGTGAACCCCAACACAACTTAGAAGGCCAAGGATTATTTGTGTTTTGACTTACCAATGAGTTATAACCTTCTCTTACATTGTATTGACCAGATTTATATTTTAGCCAAATAATCTCATCTTGTTTATTGGAGAGAAGAAAATTGTCTCTTCATAAGATTTGCTTGTAATGCATGCTTTTCAAAATGAGGAACTTGTAGAAAATAAAAATCCTTCCATTTAACAAGACTTGGATTTGATGGATCAATCTCTAAATAATCTCTTACTTTACTACCCCATCAAGCTTTAAGAAAAGGTTCAATACATTTCCAATTGCTAAGAGACCTAATAGGTTTATGGCCATTCCAAGGATCTTCCCAAAAGAGGGCCTTTTCACCATTATTAATAACCCAAGAAAGGTGAGGAAGAACGATAGATCTACAGGAAGCGATAAAATTCCAAATCTTGGAGCCTTGTGGAAAATATTTTTGAGTGATGATCCTCTCTCTCTCAAGAGAGTCTAAATATTTATACGACATGATTCGACAACATTTGGTTTCAATTTTTGAATAGATTTTTCAAACAATTTTGGCACCTAGAGCTTTGTTTTGAAGGAAAATATCACGTAAGCCTACACCACCTTGGGGTTTAGGGCTAAAAAAAGGGACTTCCATGCAACAAGAGACAATTTATTTTTTGAAGAGACATTTGATGACCATAGGAAATCTTTTAGAACCTTCTGAAGATCACTTCCTTTCCCTTTTGGTAGTTTTAAAACTAACATTAAATAAATTAAGAGGGAAAATAAAACAGATTTGAGCAATACTAATTTCCCAACAAGGGTTAGCCATTTCAATTTCCAAACTGAAATTCTGTTGGAGATTGATGAAACTATTTTGTCCCAAAAATCATGTTTCTCTTTCCTAGAGATAAAGGGGATGCCCAGATATTTACATGGAAGGGAATCACATTTAAATCCCCAAAATTGTAAGATCTGGGATTTAACAATGGAGTTGACATTTAAGAAAAAAATTTAATTTTTTGAAATTATAAAATTGACTTGAATGCAAGCAATAATCAAATAAGATATTTTTAATTACTCTAGCTTCTTCCATAGTCGTCTAGCCCAGAATGAGAGAGTCATCTGCAAAATGAGAATGAGAAATTGGAAAGGGAAAAGGTCGAACAGTTATACCTTTCCAAGTACCCAGATTTTGAGCTACAATGATAGATCTGCTCAATCCTTTTGCCATAAGGATGAAAAGAGAGGGAGACAAAGGATCCCCTTGTCTCAAACCTTGTGTCAAAGCAAAGAAGCCATTAGGAGTTCCATTCACAATAACCAAAAACCTAGCTCCAGAGATGCAAGAAAAAATTCACTTGCACCAACTAGAACTGAAACCATTTTTTTAAGGATGGCCATCAAGAAATCCCAATTTACTATGTCGTATGCTTTTAGTATATCCAGTTTAAGGACAACAATAGGGGATTTATCTAACATGATTGAGTGAAGCACCTCATGAGACAAAATAGCACCTTTAGGAGTATCTTTCCCAGTGACAAAACCCCCATGTTTTTCTAAAATGATTGAAGGGAGAAATTTTGCAAGTCTAGACACAATAGCTTTGGTAAATATCTTATAAATTGAATTACAAAGGGCTATTGGTTGAAATTCAAAGAAGGAGGTAGGATTAGATTTTTTTGGAATAAGAGCAAGGAAGGTTGCATTTAATTCTTTTGGTATATTTATGTTCCTCCTTGACTCTTCCAATGCTAAAATAATATCATGCCCTACAAAATCACAACATTTTAGAAAGAAAAGAATAGTAAAACCGTTTGGTCCAAGAGCTTTTTCAGCTTCCATTAAGAAAATCACCTTTTTAATTTCCCCCAAAGAAAATTTGGCCATTAGAGAACTATTATTTTCCTCAGAGATTAATGAAGGAACATTATCTATAATTGCATTATTCTTAAGTTATTTGTGTTGTAGCTGGAGATAAGATATTCTTAAAGAAGTTTACTACTTTCAATCCAATTTATTTTTTCGTGCAAAGAAGCTCATCTAATGAGGATTGAATGGAGACAATTTTGTTATCTTGTCGTCTTAATTTGGTTGAGGCATGAAAGAATTTTTTATTTTTATCCCTCTCATTTAGCCAAGTCTCCCTGGAATTTTGTCTCTAATAACTTTCTTCATGAGCAAGAATCTCTTCAATTTTAACTTTTAGATCCTTTTCTCTATCGTAGAGGTTATTATCCATACATGAATTAATTACCACCTCGTAAAGATCAGATAATTATGATTCAATTAATAATTTATTAGAAAAGATATTTTTAAAATGATTCTTGTTCCAATCCTTTATTTTGTTTTGAACTTACTAAGCTAAAACATCCTCATTCCTTCAATAAAAGGGTAATTTTTCCTCCAGTCCTTAACTAGATTGATAAAATTAACATCTCTAAACCACATTTCTTCAAGTTTAAAAGGACTTTTAAGTAGTTCCCTATCATCAAATATGGAAATAGAAATTGGAAAGTGATCAAAACCAGCAAGAGTGTGAATAATCGAAGTGAAGTCCCAGGAAGCATTTAACCAATTATCTGATAATAAAAAACAATCAAGAGTTTTAGCAATTTGAGACAAAAAAATTGTTTATTTGCCCAAGTGAAAGTGTCATTTTTGAAAGGACAATCATATAGATTATTGGCCACAATAAAATTATTGAATTCCTCCATGCTTGATGCTAAAGGAATTACACCTCCATTCTTTTCTGAAAGATTTCTTATTGCATTCAAGTCTCCAGTAATAATTTTAATATCGTTATTTCCTTTCACAAAGAGAGAAGATAGATGATTCCAAAGACGTATTTTCCATGTTGTGGAGCAAGGACCATAAACATTAAAAATCCAAAAGTAGTTGTTTGTTCTTAAACAAGTAGCCTTTTCCTTAATCCAATTAGAAGAAGAATCAAATTGGTCAACTTTTACAGAATTTTTATTCCACAAAATCAAAAGGCCTCTCAAGGCTGCTTGAGCCAGAGAAGTAAAAAGATCCCAATTTCTCCAAGAGGAATTTTTTTTCAAAGAAAAATTAAGAGATAATTTTGTTTCTTGTAGAAGAATGATATCTAAAAAAATACCATAAATTTGATGCTTAATTAAGCATCATTTGTCAGGGGCGTTTCAATCCCTAATATTCTAGGATAAGATCCTCATTGTGCTAGAGGAGAGATAATTTCTCCCCTCGTTCTCAGATTTATTTATGAGGTTTTGCACCCCACAATCGAATCAAACTGGGAAACTTGCAGATTCTAAGGGGGGGCCTATCTTCACCCTTCTTTGCAGATGAACGAAGGTTCATTTCCAGAGTCGACTATAAACCAACATCGATTTCTAAATTAGTTTTCTTGTAGAGGTATTTACGCCCTCACTTGCTCTTAGGAGTGATGAGAGCTTTGTAATCTGACTCTAATTGGGAAATCGAGGGGGAGGAGAAGGAATCCAGAGGGGTGGAAGTGGAAATTTCATGAGGAGAAATAGGGGAGACCTCAAAAAAATCTAATTTTCTTTTCGAAGCTGATTGAGAAATTGAGGGATTAGGGGAATTGAAATCAGAGGTAGATTCTGCCAGAACTTCATCAACAATTTATTTAATGAGGCCTTCCACAACTTTCAACATTGCTTCATCCACGGATTTCATTAAATCATCATTTGAACCATTAAGCAGATTCTCATAATGGGAAATAATGTTATTCTGACAAGTGAAATTATTAGCTTGAGGAGTAGAGTCATTCATTTGGATGACCAAAGTGGAACCCTTGGTGGAAGAATGTAATTCCAAAGTGTTGGAGGGCCAAGAATTTGATTCCCCAACGCCTTTGGTGACATTGTTTTGAGAAGAAGACATCATTGAGCCTTTAGCCCCTTTATTAAAATTCTCAAGAGATTTTTGTTTCAAAAGAGAAGGGGAACAAAGCAGTTGAGTACTACAAGAGGCCATGTTGGTGTCTAAGCAATGATTAGAAGAAGGTGGCTCAAACTAAACCTTAGAGGATGTGGATGAAGAAGCACAACCTGTGGAATGGATTGCACCCAATGAATGAGTAATAGCAGAGAATTCCAAAGTATCATCTCTAGAGAAGATATCTGAATCAAAATTGATGTTAGCCTATTTCCAAATTGATGATCTTTACATTTAATCATCCACAACCAATCACCTTTCATAGTTTAAAGCTACACTTTACGAGGTAGGACTTTAGAATTCTTAATGAGGGACCAAACCCTAATAACAAGTTTTCCATTAGTGATTAAAAATTCACTCTTAAGGAAGTCACCAAAATGTGAAACAATTTGTTTAACAAAGGATGTTTCAAGGTATTCCACCAGAAGGGAGGGCATGCAAAAGAAAACCAGGAGAGGTGACATTTTAAGAGACTCTAAAGACATATTTTCCCTCCAATTAAAAATACCCAGAAAAGTATTGCCACACCAAAATGACCCTTTACGAAGAATATTGCTTTTAATAGTAGCATTCTTAAATAGAATGAAGAATGATGAAGCTGAAACAATAATTAAGTCAAAAGCTTCATACCGATTTTCTTTTATCTAGGAAATTTTTTCTAAGAGTGGTTGATCTTCTCCCCAGATTTGGACGAATAATCCATTTTGTTCGCAGTCAACATATTGTGCCTCCAAATGGATAGGTATCATTGGAATTGGTCTCCATTTTGGTTCGTGTTTTGGTGGAAACCCATTCTCAAAAGTGGGTCTAGGATTTTTTGTACTTTATGTAGAAGTCACCTGGTGAGAGCCATTTCTCGATGGCCAAGAACCTTTGTTGCCTCCATGAGTTTGAGTTGTGTGGTTTCTTTCAACCCTAAAATTAGGGTTTTTGAATCTTTTTTCCCTCATGAGATTCTTCTCCTCAGTGCACCAAATTGAGAGGGGTGAAAACCAAAACCCTCATTTTCTTTATTGTTGAGATGTTGTGTCCTTCGATTAAAATTCTTTTGGTGATTTGAACCATGGGAGCCAACCGTTTGATGAGGGTTTCTAATGCGCCAAATTTCCCCCTTGCCCAAGCTATGTTGATGAGGGTTTTCCCGACCTGATGAAGCATACTAGTTAGGGTGACCAAAATGGCGTCCAGACAAATTTTTGGCATGATGTGAGTTGCTTGGGTTAACATTCGTCTTGGGAAGAATGCCCTTATCTTTCCAGGGAAAAAAAGTATTATCTAAAGGATATTGACGCCTGTTAGATGAAGAGTTTTAGTACTTGTCATCAGATACTAGGGGCCAAGAAAAATCAATATCATCCACCCAGTGTACCTGTTTCGCATGTGGAGAACGAGCCATTGTAGACATTTTTTAAAAAGAAATCTAACCTCGAGGAGGTTAGGGGAAAATTCCATTCCTATACCCTGGGTCAAAAGAGAAAAAACTGGCACAATATTACTAACCATTGCCTTTCCCACTAAAAAACAAAAATATAACCTCAAGGAGGTTAGGGGCAAAGTCCATTCCTATACCCCAGGCCAGCAGAGCAGAAACTAGCACAATATTACTAACCCTTGTCTTTCCCACTACGAAGCGGAGTTGAATCTGTGACCTCGAGGGATGCAAACCCCAAGCCCCAGCCAACTTCGCTACAAGTTTTACCACTATTGTCATTTGTGATTTTACCACTTTTGCAAAACTTAATCGTTATAGTTTTTCTTGTCCGCTATTGTTAAATCTACCTACTACTGTTTACCACTTGTGTAAAATTTGCTCGCTATTATTTTTTTGTTTATAAGGTAACCATTTTTATAAATTTTGCATGCTATCATGTAAATTAACCACTTTTGTATAATTTAGCCACTATCATTTAAAATGACCACTTTTGTTAAAAATAGAGCCATTATCACAAAATATTTCCGCTATCATCCAAAAATGGGTCACCATTGTCAAAATTGAATGATTTAGCTAGTTTTGTTGTAGTCTTAGGTTCGTAATTTAATTTTCTAGCAAATTGTTGATGTTGTGAGTTGAATGTTTGCAAGCAGTTCTCATACTACTATATTCTAGGGAGTGACGGCCATGACAATTGTTAAACTTGATTGTTGGTTTCTTTGAGGTGGAGAGAGACTTCCTTTATGTTGTGGGGTTGCTACACATATGCTATATGCCCAATATATGATGATATAGGGCAATGATGACCACACTTGTAGAGAGATGGCATTCTAAGATGTTGTCTTTCCACCTTCCCATTGGCGAGGCAACGATCACAGTAGAGGATGTTTGGAGGATTCTTCAGATCCACATTCACAACAAGTTGGTCACATATGATGTTAGATAGGGTACCCTTTCCATTCAGTGAGTACTTGGCATTCGATGATTACAGGTGATGGATTAGAAGATAGACTTGTCTCTATTTGTCGATGGTGCAGATCTAATATCTATGGTTTTAACCAACTTGATTATGGGGCCTCTAGTGCTCGATTGCAAAGGAAAGAATTTTCTTGTTGACTATGGCATTTGCATTGAGTATATGATGGAGCATGGGATCAGGTTGTGTCTTAGCACATTTGTTTCAAGAGATGCATGAAGCTATTTATCACGGCGGTAGTGCCATCTTAGCTAGCATGACCCTTTTACATGTATGGCCTAGGAGAGGATCCTAATGACAAGACTAGATGGTGCTCTTGAGCGAGGTGTTGAGGATCCATTTTCTTATAGATATTTAGATTTTATGCATTACACCTGGCCTGGAAGGTTACACTATTGGCGAGGCGTTTTTGACAATATGGTTGAGTTTGTTTGGAGGCCTTGGATAGGTTCTGAGGCTTGACATGATGACATGGAGTAGCTATAATTTTTTTGGTAGACATGGTGACTAATAGGCCGTGTGGATACTATTCTAGTGCTATCTTCCTAACAAGGTCCTTTGACTATTTAGAGAGATATAGACCTATTTTGTAGATGATTACCATGCATAGTTCAACGGACGACCCAAGAGGTCAAGGTATGGGGTCCAACAACCTCTTCCACTGATGTTGATGCAGATTTTGGATGAATTGCCTCATTTAGATGGGGATGGGTAGTAGGTCTAGCAGACCTTGGCACCACTTAGTATTTTGAGTAGTGATGGGCATGCCATATTCCACTATGGTTTACAGATCCTGTTGGCGTTGGGCTAGTCATGGGATAGGTCTAGAGAGTGGCGAGTATCCCAGGTAGGAGGGTGAAAGGTGAGGCTTCTGATCATACTGGAGCAGCTGGACAAGGCTCCAAGGTAGGATGATGGGTAGCATCAACAACATCAGGATCAACCTCATCCAGGATCAACAACCTCAGGACTAGCAGATACCATAGGGTCCTCCCCACAAGGGGATGCAATAGCAACAACTCAAATAGCCTAGTTGACTATGGATAGGGATGCACACATTATAGAGTGGGATGTTGAGATTGCTCAGAGGAAGGCTAGAGAGGGACAAGTGGCCATTATTATTGTTGAGAAAGATGGTCTCTGGTATGAGCGATATGGTTTGAGGCAAGAGTTGGCCACAAAGAGGCAACTGAAATTAAAATTGAGATATCACTAGCCTCTTCCATTCCCATGGCTTAGTATCAAGATGAATGGGATCGACTTATGCAATAGAGTACATATTACTAGACACTATATGAGGCCTTTGTTGTGAGGGCTTAGAGATACTTGTGTTTTAGAGAGCCTATTGCACAGACATATGCATAGTCTAGGGGAAAATCAATTAGACAACCTCAGTGATCTCTTATTATTTTTACATCCATCTCCTCATCAAAGCTAGAAACAACATGGATCCCCACCGTGAGACAACCAACAGGGCTAATTTTTACATGATCTAATATGATATTTATTTCTTCAGATACTTTATACAAACATTTTATTTTGTATATATATTCATCGGCCCAGTTGAGGCCTCGTATATATTTTTTTTGTATATTTCAATATCACACATGATACTTGATGATGTATATGACATTCTCATTTTTGATGATATATGTGATATACTATGTTTCAATGCAACTTATTATGTGTTATGAGATGATTATTATGAGATGATTATGAATGCTTAAATGTGTTGATGATTTACACATGCTAATGTTTTGTACTTTTTTCTAATGCATTTATATGATTGGATGGATGTATGATTTATATATCTATGTGATGGACGATGATATATGATGTATGCGATGGCTGATGATATATGATGTATCATATTTTTCATTTTATTATGTTCATGATATGTATTGATGAATTTGTGGATGCAGAATGCATGTTGTACTAATGATATTGTGATGCAAGGTGGAGTTGTTAGTTAGAAGAAATTTTAGTGTGATTTAGAGATGGATAGAAATGTGATGTTAATCATTGATGAGTTTTCTTTTTCTTTCATAGAGACTTCATATTTTTAGCAAACCTTATTTATGTAGTAAACATACACGATGCACTAGGATATTGATGACAAAGATGGCATTGTATCTATTGTATGGACTTTGAATTTGTAAACAAAGAATATTCTTGCTCATACTAGACATACAAAAACCCTATTAGAGTGTATGGGTGAGAAGTTTGAAAACATTTCAAACCAACTACATAGAGAGGTATAGAGTACCTAACATGCAACTACTACATGAATTTCCTCAAAAGAACTTCCACACACAAAAAAAAGCAAGTATTTTTCATGGTAGTATCACAAAAATATCTAACAAAAAAAAGTCGACAATCGATATCTCCATTCCTTCCTCTCTAAATCTTATGGATATCCTCGAGAGATCTTGGGAATGTGATATTAAGATAAATAAAAAATATAAGATCATAAAAAGATAAACAATGTTGAAGTATCACTTTCCATAGTTGTTTGATGTTTCAATATGTTATCCATTAGTGATGTCTATTGTAGGAACATTTTATCCTTTAAGACAATGTTAGGATGTTGATGATGAATTATCGATAGGTAGGTAGTTAATACTTAGGCATTGTTATAGTCTTGTAGTGATCCAATCGTTTCAATATTTTACTTTGAAAGTTTTTGATTTTGATGTTTGTTTTTCCCATCGATTTCTTTATCAAAGGTTCAAGGCAATTATTTATTTATTATGAATGGAAATTTTATTTCGAATAGGCGACAATGGAGATAGGGCCTTTTGTAATTTTTTGATTTATTTGATGATGTTTTTGTTGTTTTTGTGAGATTTAGAAACAAATAGGGGGACCTAGAGGGAATAACCTGGCCTTGAGGTTTGATCAAAGATTAGCCTTGTTTACACGATGAACACAAAGACATCGTAGTTTGACTGTATTGAGTAACAATATTTTTGGAGTTTTATGACTTTTTATGAATCCTTTTGGATTTTGATAAGATATTTGTATGTTTTTATTTTGGGGGACTATCTTAGGGCCTCTGGGGCTCATCAATGATGGCCTTTCCTACGTTATACATGCAAAGGCTCATAGTTCACTTTATTTTGTGACTCAACTGTAGCTCATCCAGAGACAACCTACAATGTTTTGGGGATTTTTGATGTTTTTTCCTTTGTTTTTATTTTGTTTGTTTTCTAGATGTTTTTTTTATTTTTGTTATTTTTTGATAGTGTTGAGATGAACAAGGATCCAATTCACTACCAGTTTCAGGAATTTTCCCCCAGTTCAGGATGAGATTACGTTTATTAGGGTAGATGGATGAAGATGGTGTAACAGGGTTCAATACTTGATCAGTTATCAAGCCATGGTTGGATACAAGTTTTATTAGAGGACAGATGGGGTGGATGATTTAGATAGTGCTAATAGATAGAGATGCAGGTATTATTCAAATGTAATGCTTGTTTACCAGTTTTTTACTACAGTACCAATCCTAGAAGTGATGCAAGGTGGTTTTCACTTAAAGGATGTTTTATTTCTCTTTATTGTTTTTCTTGATTTTTAATTTTTTTTCTTGTTTATCTTTTTTCCCTAGGATATTCTTATGTCCTCAAGTATAAATTCTTTTGATATGGCTACTATTAAGAGGTTCAACTAAAGGTTTTCCTTCAGGAGTAGACAACCGATATGCTCCTAAGCCATAGCTTGTTGTTATAATGAAAGGACCTAACTAGTTTGGTTCAAACTTTCCCCTCCCATCCTAATTTAGTTGGATCTTTTGATTTGCTTTCAATAATAAGTCACCAATGTGAAATATTTTATTCTTAATCTTCTTGTTATGGCTTCGCTTTAGTCGATTCTAATAAACCTTGAGATGATTTAACATGCTTAAACGCCTTTCATCTAGAATCTCTAACTCATTAAGTCTGGACACTCAATATTCCTCATTACTGACCATTCCTTTTAGGGATACTCACAATGATGAGATTTTGAATTCAATAGGTAGGATCGCTTTAAATCTAGACCAAGGAAAAGGTGTGGCACCCATGGGTGTGCGAATTCTAGTTTGGTAAGCCCGTAAGCCTAGTTTTAGCTACAAATGCCAATCACGGCCAACGTCATTAATAGTATTTTTCAATATTTTTAGAATGGTTTTATTGGATGTTTCAGCCTAACTATTTCCTTGGGGATAGTATGGGGCTGAGAATTGGTGTTGGATGGAGAACCTTGAACAAAGTCCACAAACATCTTAGTTCTTGAATGGATTTTTGTTATCTGTTATGATAGTTTGCGGAATTCCACACCGACAAATCAAATAATTCAAGATAAACTTGGATATCCATTTCCTTGTTATGTAGATTAGATGAATAGCCTCTATCCACTTTGTAAAGTACTCAATTTTAGTTATAATGAATTTGTGACCATTAGATGAAGCGAGGGATATCTTCCCTATCAATTATAGTCCCCATTGCGAGAAAGGCCATGGTGTAGTTATAGGTTGCAACTCTTATGTCGGTGCATGAACAAGATCATTGTGTTGTTGACATTGGTGAAACTTCCTTGAATAATGAATAGATTCTTGCTCCATTGAGGGCCAATAATACCTTGTTCTCAACAATTCTTGTACTAGATTAGGTCCACTAAAGTGAGACCCACAAACACCTTCATGCACTTCTTGTAAAGAAGTTTGCACTTCATCCATGTTGAGACATCATAGTAATGTATTGTCTAGACTTCATTTGTTTTGGGTATCTCCTAATATGAGGGTGATCCCACAATATTGGTTTACAATTTTTGGCCAAACAAGACATTGAACTAATTTTTTCTAACTAAATCTTCACTTTTGGGCACCTATAGCGGGTAAATCATGAGGAATTTGAAGATGATGCAAACTAGTGATTTGTGAAATTTTTTCTATATATTTTAAATATATTTGTTTCAAAAAATTTGGAATCAAATTGCACTTCTTTTTCCATCTCCTTCGAAAACTAGTTTTCTTTAGTAAACACCATTTTTAAGGAGTGATACTCACCGTATACAACATAATTTTTTTCCCATGAAGGATAAAATTCTATTTTTTCTGAATTTAGATTTGTAACTACTATATATAGCACTTTCATTTGGTTTCATAGTGTTTTATTGAATATTTTGTCCTTAATCAAGTTTCAAAGTCAAACCAATTACAATTCAGACGTAGGTGGACTATATACAACATAAATTTTTTTGTATGTATCAAAATTCAATTTTTATTTTTTTGTTGGATCGAGAATTTCAATATATATTGCACTAATATTTTTTAATTTTTTTTGGTAATCTACTATTTTTCTACATGTGTAGAATAGAGAGCTTGATTTTCAGTGAAAAACCTACATTCACAAGAAATAGAAAATAAATATAATAGTAAAATTAAATTTATTTAAAGTATACTTTTTGGGAAGCTTATAATAAGGAATATATACTTTAAAAAAAAAAAATTTAAATGAATTCATTTGATCCCCCAAAAGGTAAATCAAAAGTTTTTTTTATCAGCATTTTGATAGGTGTAAAGGAGACTCTGTTATAGGTATGGTTTAAACTAGCGGGCTCCTATCCAAGGGGGTTTGATAAAAAAATATTCAATTGGAATCCTTCAAATGGAACATTTTAAGACTTAAATCATTATATTTTGTAAAAATATATGATTTCAGCAAAAATCAAAATCTCTGAGAAATTGTAAACCAACATTGTGGGATCACCCATGATGAATCAAGATGTTCTACGGATAAAGGTTTTATTTTGGTTTTTCATTAAGTTATAGGGTATGATCCCATGCTAGATATAGACAAACATATATTGGTACCCAAGTGAGTTAGGACCATTAACATCACAGACAAGTTTTGATTCCGGGATATAAAATTATGGTATAAGTTGTTGCTCCGTGAGGAATTCGTATTTGGAAATGTTTTGAGGAATGTAGAGGAGTGAGCCTATTGTTACCATATAATCAGTTGCTCTATTGTTGATTCTAGGAACCTATTCAAAGGTGATGATGATAAAGTACTCTTTGAATCTGCCCACCATTCTTTATATTGCATGAGATTTTCATCCTTCATTTGGTATTCATCATTTACCTACCTTATTACCAATTGGAGTCTCCATAGATTTGTAGTTCCTTTATCTTCCATTCTATAGCCATCTTTAGTCCTATGATGAGAACTTCATATTCAAAAATATTGTTAGTACATGGAAATTAGGCAATCATGCAAGCCTTGGGTATACTATCTCCCTACGATGTGAAAAATATTAGGATACTAAATCCTGAGCCATGTTGAGTGTGGGAAACATCAAAGTACAAGGTCCAATGACTTGACTGATCAATAACAAGTATGCTTTCATTTGGAAATTATAACACTAAAGGTTGATGATCCTCCATATGTGCATTCGCTAACTGATCTGCTATTACTTGTCCCTTTATGGCTTTCCTATCAATGTATTATATATCAAATTATCTAAGTATCATTACCCTCTTAGAAATACTCCTTATTAGAGTTTCCTTTGCTAATAGATACTTTAAGGGATCCACTTTTGATATCAAATTTACTTTCTTGTTTAATATGTAGTGTCTCAGCTTCTGTGTTGTAAAAATGATACATAGACACACTCTTTCTATGGGTGAATAGTTTAATTCATAGCTCACCAATGTTTAGATGATATAGTATACTACTATTTCCTTGTGTTGATCATCTAGTTGTGCTAACATAGATCCTAATGTTGCTGGTGTTGTAGATACATACAAGATCATTGCCTTATCCTTAAAATGAGGCATTGGCACTAGAGGAGTGAGAAAATAACCCTTGACCCATTGGAAAGCCTAATCACATCTTCCATCCCATTTGAATGTTGTCTTTATGTAACAAATGGGTGAATGGATGACACGTGTATGCTAACTATGTGATGAATCTCATAATGTATTATAGCTTACCTTGTAGACTTCAAAGTTGTTTTAATGTTTTTGAGGAAGAATTTCTAATATAGCTTTTACCTTAGATGGATCTACCTCGATTCCTCTTCTTGATACAATGTAACCCAATAGCTTTCCAGATGTCATGCCAAATACACACTTCTTTGGGTTGAGACACAGGTTGTATTTCTCTAGCCTATCAAATACCTTAGCTGTGTTATCCAGATGATATTTTATTTTGATTGATTTTACTAATATGTTGTCCACATAGTCCTCCATGGTAATGTGCAACACATCATGGAAGATGGTGGACATTGCTCATTGGTAGGTTTCCTTTGCATTCTTCAAAATGAATGGCATGACATTCCAACAAAAGGTTCCCCATGCACATATGAAAGTTTTTTTGTGTTGGTCTTCGAGAGCTATCTTTATTTGATTATATCTAGATAAATCGCCCATTAGTGACAACATTTCATGCCCCATAGTTGGGTCCACAATCATGTTGATGTTGGGTAGAGGGAAGTCATCCTTCGAGCATGCCTTGTTGAGATCCCTGAAGTCTATGCAAATCCTTATGCACCCACTTGATTTTGACACTGGTACAAGGTTAGATACCCACTAAGGATAGTTGATGGGTCTAATGAAGCCCACGTCTAGAATTTTCTATTGTTCTACTTTGACCAAGAGTTATATTTTTTCATGCATTTTGCATAGCTTTTGTTTGATGGGTTTAGCTACAAGGAACACTGCTAGGTGGTGTACTACAAAAGTTGGATCCAACCCTGGCATGTCTGCATATGTCCATGCAAAATTGATTTTGTGTTCATTAATGAATTTTGCGAAGTTGACCTTTTCCTTAGGATCGAGGGAAGCTGCACGATATCTTATTTTTGGTGTCTCCATTATGTCGATATTGATCAGTTCAAAGTCTTCAACTAAGAGTGCTCACTTTTCTTGATATTCAGTAATGGGGAGATTGAATCCTCCATCTTCAGGTACCTCAAAGAGGTTTTCACCCTCAAATACATCTTTTTTTACTCTTTTCTTGATTCGATAAAGTCATGTTGTGGTTTTCTTTAGGGGACCTCTTTTTTATTTTTTATTTTTTCAATTTATTTTTACGATTGGAAGACACAATCTCCCCTCCAAAATATTCTCCTTGATCACGCTCCATTATAAAACCTACTTTATGATCTCCTCATGGTATATTAGTTTGAAGTCCCATCAACTCCATAATAGCCTCATAATTTTGGAATGAATCTAAAATAGGTGTATGATGTTGGTCCCAATCTATTAACTATGGATAAAGAAATGGTATTTTGACATTGGTATCAAAAAATCTTATGGAGATTGTAGCTAGGGTTGAGGTATCAATGTTATCCAAGTTCCATAGGCTATCCAAGTTGTACTCACTAGATTCTAAAGAATCACATTCATATTTGTTAGCATCTATTTCAATATGGTCACCTTGAGGTGTAGGTTCAACAGTGATGGTTATTTATTTTGAGGTTTTCAAACATGTTTTGGATATACAATTAGTCATCTAATGTTCACAATTATCTGATGTCTCAATAATGACAAAATGACCTTCTTCCTCATAAGAGGTGCTTTCAGTGCTTGGGGTAATCATATATGATGAACCATAACCTAGTCCAATATTCTTTGGGCACTTTTCCATGATAAGTGGTTTTCTTCTACCTTGTTCATGTAAACCAAGGCCACCTTTTCTAGTAAACCCCATGCTTTTTTCTATATGATATCCTTTATTGTTTTAGGCAATGGGAAGGGGAGGTAGTGGTTTTTCCCGTCCTTCTTTGTAAATCCATGAATATATGTCTTCTTTGCACACTTCCTCGTCTTGCATGTCTCCCCACTTGGTGAAAATGGTGGGTTTGAACATCATTGCAAAAACTTGAACATGCTTGATCTCTCTTGGTCCTCCATAGGTTTTTGGTGTTGGGGAAATAATTCCAATGTAAAAGGATTGGTGGAAGTGGTATTCTCCACAACCTTTTTCAAGCACTTGGATCTTGAGATCAGACTTTGGGGGCTCAGTTGAAGAAGGTGTAGTGGAGAATGAAGTTAGCGAGGATGGTTCAACATATGAAAAAGAGTGGGAAGATATATCGTTGTTGGGTATTTGAAGAATATTTTTGTACTTCTCCTCTAGTTTGGCACAGTAGTGAAAAGGTTCAAGGTCAGCATATATGGAAACTTCCTTATCATTATAAGGAAATTTCAAGCACTAATAGAATGTTGAGGGGATTGCTTTTAAGGCATAGATCCATGGTCATCCCAAGAGAAGGTTGTATGGAAGCTTGAGATCCAGTACTTGACATGTTGTCTTTGCTATTATTGGTCCTATCTAAATGAGAAGTCTAATTGTTCCTTCTGAATTTATTTTTATATCATCAATCTCCAATGGTGATACTTTTATTTGTATCTATTATGTCATAAGAATATCCCAGTTGTTTCACTCATTTTAGGGTACAAATGTTTAAACCTACACCATTATCTATCATTACTCTCTTAACTTTGTGTTTATGGACACAAACTTCTAGATAGAGAGCTTGATTGTGGAAATATTTTTTTGAAAGGTCTTTCTCAAACAAGACTAAGTGATGGGTGGAGGTGGTTTTTTCAACCATGGATTGAAACTGATTAGCCTTAAGGTTGTCAGGGACTGATATTTCAACAAGAGCTTTCTCCAAGATTTCTTTATGTATTGTTGGCAACAACTTCAAAATATCAAGGATGGAGATTAAGGCGAGAGTTTTCTTTAGATTTTCTTCAATGATATAGTCAATTGATGACTTACTTATGCCTTTTACTGAGGGTGGGGCTCCTTGAATTGTAACTCTCCCTCTTCATGTAGTTACGTTACACTCTAGATCTTCGACTAGTATATTTACAACATGGATTGTATGATCGTTGCAAGAGATTTTTCCTATGAGTTCATCATAGGAAAAGTTGGCCTTATAGTAATATTTCCCTTTTTCATTGCTATTTCCCCTAGAATAGTTAGGGATTGGATCCTTGTTGATTTTTAAGTCTTTATTTTGAGGATAAGGTTCTATATTGACCTCTCCTTTTTTTATTAAGTCTTGCACAATATTTTTGAGACTCATACAATTTTTAGTGGTATGCCCCTTGATCTTGTGAAATTCACATTTTTCATTCTCATTATACCAAGGAGGTTTGAAGTTTGGATCCTCGTAGTTTGTTCTGTCATTAATCTTGATGAGGTTTGTTTGGACCAATTTACACATGATTACCTCAAGGGGTTTTCCCAATGGGGTGTATTTCCTTCTAGGTTGGTCATATCTCGTTAGTGGCCTCCTTTCATTATCCTTACCTTGATTCTATTGTTGGTTATTGGGTTGGTTGTTCTGAGGATATTTGAGTTGGTTGCTTGGCACGTTGTTTGGAGCATGGCTTTGTTGTGTGGTTTGAATAATATTTTGTGAACCCTTGGAAGGTTGTATGTTTCATACAACCTTAGAATCAACTACTCTGTCATTGGTTACATTTTTATTTTTCACCCATATCTTTGGTTTGTCATTTGAACTAGAAGATTGATCCTTAGGGTTGTAGAGTTTAATTATGTCCCTTGTGATTAGAGATATTTTGATTAGCAAACCCTTTTCAATATCCTCTTCAAAGTTTCCAGGACACAACACCATGAGTTAGTAGTTAATGTTAGTGTGTACGTTAGAGATGAATATGTATACGAGTTGTTTCTCGAGAACGAGCCATTTACACTTGTTGGCTTTGTGTCTCAATCTTTGTAGATATGAAGAAAATGATTTTCCTTGACTTTGTTTGATTTTATAGAGATCATTGATTGTTATATCCTACTCTATGTTGTATGAGAAATGGTTGACAAAATTTTCTGACAACTCATTGAATGTTTCAATACCAAGCGGTAGATGAGAGAACTAGTCAATAATGGCCCTACCGAGACTTCATTGGAAAAGCCTCATTGGATAGGTATCATTGCATTATATATCCATGCAAGCTGCTGAAAATTCACACACATGCTCTATTGGATCACCTCTACCCCTATATTTGTTAAATTTTGTTATTTAAAAGCCTTTGGGGAAAGGTACTATGGATAAGTTCTGATCAAAAGGGTATGGAAAAATATCATGTAGAGCATAGATTTTCTTTGGCTTTCCAATTTGGATGTCCAATATTTTTTGGTTGAGGGTTCATAGTTGTACGCTTATGTCATTAGTTGGTGTGCTTGGTTGAGGATTTTGTGCGTTGTAGCCTTGTTTTCCTATGAATTTTTTTTGGCCATGAATAGGATTTTGTGTAGGTATGGGTCCTTAGTGACCATGTTATGTGTAAGGAAGATTGAGTCCTTGTTGTTTGTTATAGGTATATTGAGTTTGTGATACACCTTGATATTGATTTTGAGGTATTCTTTGGTATTGATTGTGATGAACTTCTTGATATTGATTTTGAGGGATAGCTTGTTGTTGTGGAATAGGAGTTTGAGTTTGGTTTTGTGGAATACCATGATGTTGTGTTTGAGGTATACCTTGGTAATTTGTTTGTGGTATCCCTTGGTGTTGTGGATTCTGTTGAGGTGTACCTTGGTAGTGTATTTGTGGTGCACCTTGTTGTTTTTGTTGAGGAATACCTTGATGTTGTGTACCTTAGTAGCTCATTTGGGGTAAACTATGTTGTTGTGGATTTTTTTGAGTATCTTGGTAGTTAATCTGTGGTACACCTCGTTGTTGTTGAGGAATACTTTGATGATGTGTTTGATGGTATACCTTGTTGTTGTGGAGTTTGAAGGGTGCCTTAGTAGTTTTTCTAGGGTACACCTTGTTGTTGTGTACCTCGATAGTTCATTTAGATACACTATGTTGTTGTAGATTTTGAAGGCTACCTTTGTAGTTTGTTTGGGGTACACCTTGTTGTTGTGGATTTTGAAGGGTACCTTGGTAGTTCGTTTGGGGTACACCTTGTTATTGTGGATTTTGAAGGGTACCTTGGTAGTTTTTTTGGGGTACACCTTGTTGTTGTGGATTTTGAAGGGTACCTTGGTAGTTCATTTGGGGTACACCTTGTTGTTGTGAATTTTCAAGGGTACCTTAATAGTTCATTTGGGGTACACCTTGTTGGTGTGGATTTTGAAAGGTACCTTGATAGTTCATTTGGGGTACACCTTGTTGTTGAGGATTTTGTTATGATGGCCCTTGTTGATATTGTACGTTATTTGAAGGGTCATGGTATGATGTTTTTTGTGGCATGTTTTGATTTTAACTTCTTGATATTGTTGAGCTACCACTCCTTTCTCAATTTGTGATGGTTGCCTAAACAATGGGTTATCCATAGATTGTGTTTTAGATTGATCATTGTTTCGTGAGAACAAGGGTGGCATGTTGGGATCCACCATTGGTTTTGGTATCTTTATAACCACCATTTGATCTCCTAATGGAATGAGGTTAGGATCCTTAAGAATATCTATGTTGAAGTATGTGGGTAGTTTAGCACCACTTTGTGCTAGTGTGAGGAAATATTGGTTTGCATTGATCCCAAGTATTTTGTCCATAAGTTTTTGCATCTTAGGATTTTGGGAGTTCTCTAAGATTTTTTCATTAGTAAGTTCCTCATCACTATCATATTATTATATGGTGTAAGTTTGAGAACCATGAGGTTAGTTTTGTCTAGCAATTCCTTATTGATGTCTAAGAAGTATTTCCTCCTCACTAAGTGGTTGGTTTTGGTTTTCTTTAAATGTGGTTTCTCTTTGAGGAGTTGTAAGGTCATTTGGATTGTAACCCCATGGTTGAGGCTACTCATTAGTGGTATTTGTACTGGGTGCACTAGAACTACTCTTGTTGGCTTACATCTTTTTCCTATGTTGAGATCTCATTGTTGTCATAAACAAGCTCAAGACCTAGGTGAATTTTGTGATCACTAACTATGAAATGGGATAGTGTTTTGTTTTTGAGATTTTTTTCTTTTAAAAATGAAGTATGGAGATAATGTGTGAACACCTTTTGGTAAAGATTTGTTGATGGTTTGCTATGATTTGTATGTTCGATGCTCAAGACCCTAAGAGTATGAGTGATTTTGGTGAATGTTTTGATATGATGCTAAGTTTGGGACACAAAGTGTACAAGACTTGGATCGATTATTTTTCTCCATTTCTAGAGTATATGTTGATAATATACTTGAATTATCCTTGAGGTTGCAAGTAAATGTTGATGTTAATATCTTAGAAAATGAGAGAAAGAGGATATTCCAAGTTGTGTTTGATTTTGTGTCTAAAAAATAGGTTGATATTTTGGTTTGCTAATGGATATGGAAAGATGTAGATATGACTTGGTGCAGGTATGTTTGTTTTTTTTTTTCAAAGGATGAAAGATTAACTAGTTTTGGACCTGTCTGATTCCAAAAATTGGCTAGGTAACAACCCTTTATGGAAAACTCAGTTAAAGGGGGGACCTATTACGCTAAACTGAGTAACCTCCAGATTTTGAAGAAGTCAAATTCTTCTATAACTATGGTTTTGAATGGGAAAAGGAAGCAAATATAAAATAAAATGATCTAACTACGGTGATGCACAAAGATCTAGATGTAAGGCATCATAGATCTATCTGGTAGATACGATATAAGGGCTCGGTCAACAATCTGCTATGTTCCAGAATGATAGAAAATAAATATAGAAATCTAAATGATTCACCCAATTACATAAAATAATATTCATGCACATTCAATGCAAAGAGGATTCAAAGACATGATCTAAACCAAAAAACTTGCATTAAATTTATAGAATTTGTACAAATGAAACATTCAATACCGTGATGGCACAATAAAACTTTATCAAAAATCCTTAAGAAAATAGAAAGGTCGAATAATGGCATAGTATGTAATTCTTTACAATGATCTAAAATCTGTAAAGGCCTGGTTCTGTTTTACCAGTTTTTCTATCCAAAATCAAACTCTTGCTTCGAAAGAAGTAGTACTTATAGTAAAAACCCAACCTAGTGAGTAGGTAATAGAAACGATTCTTCGATCATGAGCAATGATATATTAGCAATGATTCCCTCCGACCGTTGCAACTAAAAATATTTGAACCATGAACGAGGACACCTTAGAGCCAGATACATCCCCTATGAATGATGGCAGTCGTCCCAGTAGACTAGAGCATCGAAATCTATTATCAACTCATGGCGGTAGTTATAAAACATGGCAGTTGGTGTGAGGTTATCGCTTGATCCATCTTCCTTCAAGATGAAGCCTTTAGAAGATCTATGTGGCAAGCAGTCGGGGTCGGCATTCATCCTTCCCTTTATGTGATGAAAAAATTACCCTGCAAAGACACGTGGAGGTCTCCCAAGCATAGTGTTCTAAAGGTGGGAGCTACTAAGAAATGTGAGTAGACTAATGCTACATGGCATGTGGTCGGGGCCCAAAAGGAGAGCGATGGAAAGAGGCACTGAAGATTGTGAAGTGCTGACACATAGAAGCATGGTGACAAATTTTGAAAAGTGAGAAGGAAACCTTGCGAGGAGCGCTCGACTAACAAGTGGCAGCATTCGCAGAAAGCCTTGCAAAAGTAGCCCAATATTGCTTTTTAATAGGAGGGTGTGGCCGATACTTAAGAAAAATAAAATAACCCAAAGGGAGCTTGGGGATTTTATATTCATAAATTTTGGCAACTTATCATGGGCCTTTCACCTATGGAATAGGGAACCCAAAATTTTTTGGTTGCAGACCAGAGCCTTATCCATTGGACGACATGATCAGAGCTTAGAGAGGGTGGTCTATAGAGGCAACCACTCAGCCTCTGATGGAGTCAATATGTCATGCAGAATTTCTTACGCTCCATGTAGATCGATCATTTATTGTAAGGAAACGTCAATTATATACTAGCCGAGGACTCGAGTTGAAAAAGGAGTCATGCAATTGGATGAGTGATGTTCTCAATATCTCCTACAACAAGGGGCTGACTAAAAATTTGAAAAGTAGACACATACCGTTGCTTCTCTTTGATCCTTGTCGCTTTATGCTCCACCATGGCCACCGATTCATCTTCAAGGAATGGAGATGCTAAGACCATCTGAGTTAGGTGAGAGAGATCCTGGCCCGCATATTATTCATGGTCTGATCCAATTTGGTGGCACACACATTGGCATGAAGGATAGTTGCATGGTAATGGATGAACTTGTTAGTTATTTTCATAGCAGCCTTTCGGTCTTCAACCCCTACATTTGCAAATACTTCATCTGGGACCATACATAGCCTATCCAATAATCTTCTGGACTCCAAAACTCTCTCTGCAATGGACTGAGGGAATGGCTTGATTGCTCTGCAAACCCCTTTGCCCACACATGTTGCCTCTGCCATAAATTGGAGTGTTGGCTATAAAGTTAGGAATAAGGCCTTCACTCATTCCCAATATGAAACGTATAACTATTGGGAAATGTGAAGAAGGTCTGATTAGGCAACATGAGGTTGGGCAGAGTTCCTTAACAGGGTTATCTCAACAACCCTTGATTCTATATTATGCACAAGCTTCACAACCTTTTGTTTTGCTGTGGTGAGTTGTCTCTACAGGATCTATGATTCTACGATCCGGCTACCCTCGGCTCATTACTTGTTCACTACTTCCTTCTCCAAGGAAATCTTCATTTCTCAGACCTCATTCTCCAATTGGGCCCGATGAATATTGAAATTCACATCTTTTTGTTGCATCTGTTGCTCTAGTGTAGTGTGTTGGCGATGGAAATCCTCATCCCTTTGTCACACCTCTTGTGCCAACCTTTCCAGTTGGTCTTGATATTCCTAGTTCTTCTGCTGCAACTAAGCGATCAAGTTAGAATCGAGGGATTGGAACTTCATAAGTTCCTCTTAAAGCTTCACTTGCTCCACCTCCTTTTGTTGGGATAAGCATTTAAATTCAACATCCCTAGCTTTTTATTTGGTTAGCAAGACCTCGACTCTATCCCTTACACTTTTCAACTCTTCTTCCCTTTTCTTTAGCTGGTGATCGGACTTAAGAAAGCCAGCGGTCACCACCCGTTGTGTTTCCTCCATGAGCTACACCTTGTCTTGAGGTTGAGCTATGCTTAAATCGAGGCCCACAACATGCATTTTTTTGTCATCTGGCTGCATTTCTTCCTACGACTTGTTGATGGTTGAGTACATAGTCACAAAATATAGCAACTGTTGAGCCTCATTATAAATATTTTGTACCTTTGGCTCCATCGGCCTCTTAAAATTTTTAGCTTTTTGCCTTTGAGCTTTGATTTCTCGTGCCTAGTTGGTTTTTTGTCTTCTGATAAGAATTCAAAGGGTGACCTAATGAGTTCGCCTACGAAAGGTTTATCGGGAGGAAGGGCGAAAGTGAATGAAAGGGTGGTGGTCCCAAGAGACTTCTTCTTTGGAACACTAACTATCTGAGATGAGAAAGGAGGGATACTCTAGTACCCAAACTATGGATCAGTAGGAGGACTCAAAGGGAGCGGAGTCATGGTGATTTCCAGCTTCTTGGAGGAGTGGATTGGTTTCGGCATTGCGGTGGCAGGAGATGTATCGATGAAGGTAGTAGGGGCAAAGTGTGAGATTCTTTGGGATCCATAATGGGCCAAGGAAAATGGTGTAAGGGTCCATAGAGGAGTAAGGGAAAATGGAGTCACATAAGAGAACTATGTGAAACCCCCCATGACCATTCAAGCAGAGGTCAAAATGCAAGGGGCAAAGCATGAAATGAGAGGTATTGAGGACACAATAGGGGCAACTAAGGTTTTTGAAACAAGAGAAGAGGGAGTGAAAGATACCTACGGTGTAGATGATTGTGATCCTTGGCCTGTTGTTGGCTCTTAGCATGCCTCAAGGTCTTGCGAACACTCTCCAAAATATGTCTCAGTTTGTTGCCCATTTGTTGGTGGTGAGTCATCTACCACTATGGTTTCAGATTGTTGCGGTTGGATTTCCCTAGTCCTCCTTGCAGTCCATGTGTGATTTAGTGAAGACCTCACACATGATATATTAACCCGTACATTAGAGGAGACCTTGCATAGTTGTTTCATGGCTTTTCCCTTTTTTTGTGCAAGGCATTTTGTGTTTCTGTGTCTTGTTCTACTCCTTTGTCTGAATATACTTTGGCCTCCTCCAAACTGGAGTCTTTCTTGTTGCTCTCATCAGAATATGGATGCTCGTTTTTCCACAATTTTTTGAACTTATCATCCATCTCCTTATTGTCATAAGGGGCCTCAGTGAGTTAGGTCTCCTAACGATATATTCATATATCATCAACCTTTTCTTCCTTCCAGTTGTAATTTTTAATCAATTTGTCGTAGAGAGGATCCCCCATTTTCCTTGTCTTATCATACTTCCCAGTCGGGTAGTAGAATCCAAGCTAGGGAGGTTGACCACCTTCAGTAGTGATATAAGCTAGGTTGACTATGAATTCATTTGAATCCGACATTGGATTCTGACGCTTCTCCTTGTAACGCCGAAGGTTGTGTTTTACCTTAACAAAATCATTCAACAAGTCATCATCGGGGTTATAATTCCAATCCATACCAACCCTAGATGATCTAACATTTCTTCTAGTAAGTCATGAGCCTTCCTATTTTCCATTATTATGGTCTTGAAGCTTATTAGGCAATTGAAAAATACCTTCTTCTTTGCTTTTCTTTTGCAAAAGGTGACATCGATCATCGATACCTGGCGAAATACTTCAAGCGCTAGTATCTGGTCCGTAAGACATGCCAAAATTTGGAAGGGCTCTCCGGTGAAGCCGGGCAATCAGATGAATGTGAATTCCTTGCCCAAAAACTAGTCACACTTTGGAGTGAAGCTTTGCATAAACTCAATTTGGTCCGAGTTGAAACATAAGACAATGTTGTCTCCTCTCAAATCTTGCAAAATCGGATTCAAGAAATAATCCAAAAATGCATAATAAGCATATGTTGCTGAGAGAAGGGAAGTCCATGTGGAAAGATGAGAATCTCCTCTAAAAAACCTTTACGTTTCATCAATTTTGGATAAAAAAAAGGTCGTCAGCTACATGGTCCATCATATGACTTACATATCACCACTTTTTGGCCCATCATGATCCTGCACATACCCAAATATCAAGCTGGCCTTTTGGTGGGATTTTCAAGTTAAACTCGATTATCACCATGCTTTGTATGCAGGCTACCTCAGATAGTTCTATAAAGGGGTCTTAATATAGTAGTGGAATCATACTTAGCGATTTAGCAAAGGTAGCACTAGGCAATTAGATAGTATTATTGCTTAGGTGGTTGGGTAGGCTCTAAATTTTCATAGGGCTTTAGACTCAGGTAATTGAACATAGGTTGATGTAATGAATACTCCAATCAGATTAGTGAGCAACAAGTCCCAAGAAACTTTTCTAGGAGAGATCTCCAATAGGCGCCTGAAGTGTATAACCAAAAACACTCACTGGCTATTATAGCCATGAAATGGGTTTTAGGTAGGGATTGCATTGAGTATGAGGATAAATATCAGGTGAACACCGATATATGCTCCCATTTCGTCACCTCACTACTTGATATTTAGGATCTAAAATCCATGATTCTTCATTTGACACTTCGGATTTTTTTGAAGAGGTACCTCAGAGGTCTTGGCAAGGCGGTAAGCAATGCAGTATATGGTTTAGGCCTTCCCATCATGAGTGACGTATGGAAGCATGTTGAAGAAGACACGGTAGTACCATGGGTACCATTCCTAAGTGGGTTTTGGCTTCAATCACTCATTGAGCATAGCGAGAGAGCCACCTGTGCATGCCACTTTCTATCGTGTTGCTATAATGTAGTGATGTTCTATGAGGTGGATTGGTACACTGATTTCAAGAACCTTGTGTTCCCTTCATTGCTCATTCTGGGAGTTGACACTACTTCTGTTACAGGTCTTGTTGTTGTTTTCGATAACCCTCCTATTGCTTCTAACAATGTTCTTGTTGATGGAGAAAACGCTCATGTTGATGAAGGCAACATTCATATCTCAAAAACTTGAAGTTTAACACACCTTTTTCCCTTTTGTACCTGAAAGATGGCTTGCATATACATATATATAAGGAAGCCATATATATATTCATGCTTTTGAGCACATGGTCACAGAGCCATTTTGATAATGTTTCTATCAAAGTACATATATATAACAAATATACTTGCTTATTTCAAACTTTTTGTCTTCATTCTTGTGATTTTTGTAATATGGATTATATTGAATTCTCTGTATATTTAATTTCTACAACATGGGTATGGTATTCTCTCTGTTCTTGTAATAATGAGTCTCAAGAATTTTCTTTCTTTTAGTAATTTCAAAATGTTGGAAAGAACAGACTGACAAAACATGAAAGGTAAACTAATTACATTATTCACATATTTACACCTGCATGAAGTAACTATAGCTTAATTGAAAAATTTTAAATGAATCCCATTAACCGGAATTCCTAGTAGCTCTTGTTCCATATTCTCTAATTCGAATGCATTATTTTATTTGCATTAAATTATTTTGAAAGGACCCTCCCATAGTTTGTCAAATTTTCCATGTTAACCAAGCTTTGCTTCTCTTTCATTGAACTTTAGTACCAGGTGTCCGATTTTTAGACCTTGGTCTAAATATTTCTTGTCAAACCACCTCTTAATGACTTGTTGGCAATTAATCATGGCTATTAGGGCCTTTTCTCTTTTTTCTTGTACCTCTAGCAATTCAGCCAATCAAACCTCCATAGCTCTGTTCTCTTCAATTTCTAGAGACTTATGTAGTTGTAACACAGGTATCCATATAGAGATAGGTAACAATGCCTCTTTCCCATACACTAGCTCGTATGGAAAAGTATTCAGAGCTTGCTTAGGATTTATGTGGCATGCCCATAATGTTTTCTGAAGATTCTATGCCATTCCTTATCATGATTGGAACCGATCCTTTTAATGATTCAAAATAGATTCTTGTTAGTTGACTCAGCCAAGTTGTTTCCTTGCGAGTAGTAGTTTGAGGATGTTTTTCAAGAATAGTTCATGTTCAAATGTGAATTGAAATACCTTGGAGCCTAAGAAGGATTTGGTTCTGTCTGATATGATGGTCTTGGACACACTGAATCTTGTTACCAATCCCTTGAGAAAGTCCACAATCTCTACCTTTATGACTTTTTTCAGGGGTAGGGCTTTGGTCCACCTTGTGAAGTAGGCTGTGGTTGTGAGGATCCACTTGTGACTGATGTTGGAGGCAGGGTTGATCATTTTGATGAAGTCTAGCCCCCATTGCACAAATGGTTCATCTGCTACAATCGGATTGAGAGGCATGGTGGAATTTTTTCTTCTCCCTACATAGAATTGGAATTCTTTGCAAGATTTTATCATTTTATAGGAGTCATTGAATAATGTAGGCCAGAAGTACCTAACACGTAGAATTTTCATCATGGTGGTCTTCGTAGAGAAGTGCTTTCCTTTTAGGTTGTTGTGGAAGGTGTCAATAATTTTCTTTGCTTGCTCAGTGGTGACGCATCGCAATAAGATGTCGTTGAATTTCCTCTTAAAGAGGATCCCTTCAATAAGTGATTACCCATTGTTTTGCAGGTGGTAGAATCTTCTTCTTTGATACAAAAGCCTAATGGGTACTTGCAAGTATGCATGAATCTTACCCTATCCGCCAACCAAAAACCTTCAAGTTTATACTTATTTGTTAGGACTATCTCCACTTGCTCTTCCTCAATTTCCATTTCTTCATCGTGCACCAAATATTCACACAACCCTCTTCCTTTGACAGTCTTTGTAGGCTTGACCTTAATGTCATATTCTAGGATCTTATTGATCCAATTGGCCCTTTGGTCGATGATTTCTCCTTCCGTGATGTACTCATGCACATTGGAATGTGTGACATAAATGATCACCTTAGTGCAAGCTATGAGATGTTGGAACTTCTTGAGTCCCTTTACAATTGTGAAAGCTTTCCTTTCGACAAAGTTATAGTTTTTCTCGTACTCCTTTAAGGTTTTGGAATGGAATTCTATAGGATGCTCTCCCTTTCCTTCATCATCCTTCTAAATCAGAACAATGGCGATGCTTGTCTTGCTGCTAAAAAATACATTATGAATTGTTTTGACAAGTCTAGATTTTCCAGAACAAGAGCTAAATAAATAGCATCCTTCACCCTCTCAAAGGCTTCTCTTGCTTCTTTGTTCCATTTGACCAATTGATCCTTTTTTAGCATCAGGTTGATTGGTCTAATGATTCTTGCAAAATCAAAAATAAACTTGCTTACAAAGTTAACCTTTCCCAAAAAATATTGGACTCCTTTCTTGTTTATTGGAAGAGGAAGTTCTATGATTGGTTTTATCCTTTTGGGATCAATAATTATTCCTTCTTGAGACACTACATGCCCCAATAGTTTACCTTGCGGTACTCTGAAAACACATTTTTTCGGGTTCAAGGATGCCCTGAACTCTTGGAATTTTTTGAAAACCATTTCTAGATGATCAAAATGGTCACCTTTGGACTTTGAAAATACAGTCAGATCATCTAAATAGGTGAGGATGATCTTGTTGATCAGTTTTCTGAAGGCGATGTCCATTGCCCACTAAAAGGTGGCCCCCACATTTGATAGGTCGAAAGGCATTTTGGCGTATGCAAACATTCCCCACTTGGTGGTGAACATGGTCTTGTGTTGATCTTCTTCTTTGAACCAAACTTGATTGTAGCTCGAGAAGCCATCTAACAGAGAAAACATCTTTGAACCTACCACAATATGCAAGATTGATTCCATGGAACACAGTGGGTAATGATCCTTCAGTGACGCCTTGTTTAGGTCATGAAAGTCAACACAGAGATGAATGTCTCCATTTTTATTTCAGACCAGAATGAGGTTAGATACCCAAGTACTGTACTTGATTGGAAAGACAATCTTGGACTGGATCAACTTCTCTAGCTCTTGTGCCATTAGGGCTTCAATCTTTGGATTGACGAGCCTTTATTTTTGTTGGATAGGTTTAGCACCTTGTGTTTGTTCAATGGTGTGTTGGATGATGTGAGGATCATATCCCCTAAGGTCACCATAAGATCAGGCCACAACCCCCTCATATTTTTCATAGAAATGTATAAGAATATATTTATCATGTTGCGGGACTTCTTTCTCGACCTTCAGTTTCCTTCCATTTTTGACCTCAAGGTCAGCATAGTCTGTCAGGTCTTCTACAAATTTTCTCCTATCATTCATTGCATCATCACAGTCAAAATATTTTTCAAGAGGAACCAACCCTTTTGGAAGCTTGTTTGATTTCAATTGGATGATCTACCCTTTGTATGCTTCAATTTTTGGCTAAAATTGATCGATGAACTCTCCTTAATGTTGAATGAACGAGGTGATGTGTTCATCACTTTCAAATACCTACCAATTCTGATCATTATCAGGAATGGAGGGTCAGACGATCAATTGCACAGAGTGTACATTCTCAATCAAGTCAGATATAGGATTGAATTGGGATCCCATCATTGCAATGCGATTTGTATCTGAATTCTTCTCTCTTAGCACTGCGTGGATGTTAAAAGCTTCAATTTTTTTGATCAGGTCCCATACCCTATACCTATAAGACCACATATGAACATTTTTTTAGTGGAGATGTTTCTAACTTGATTGATTACGAGTTCATAATATCCAAACACTACTTCTTTTTTTTGATACCCATGTGCTTCACGAGGCTTAGTCCTTGCACAAGACCCTCGTATTTGGCTTCATTATTTGAGCAAGAAAACTGGAAATAGAATGATCTGAGGATTTTCTCATTGGATAGAGATGTTAGGCATATCCCTACACCAGCTTCAACCTTGTATCTCACACCGTCGAAGTGTAATGTCTAGAGCTTTGAGGCTTGTTTGGTTGTGAAGTCCTTCAATACCCTCAAGAACTTTTGATCCTCATTATAGATGACATAGGTGCCCAAACCAGTAGCATGATAATTGTCGAAAGGATTGGTGCCAAAATACTCGGTCAAGAAGACTTCTTCTCGATCAACTTTTTCTTCAGTTATCTATTCTTCTCCTAGTAGCTTGTTATCGCTGGCTTATTTTTTAGTGACATGAGTATGAGTGTCTTTGAAGTTGATCATGGATTCATCAGCTACATTTTCTTCTTGTAGAGGTTCTGATATTATCTTCATTTTAGCCCCATGCTTAGTTCTAATAATTAGGTGGGACCAATCCTAAGAAAAGTATCCACCTCTTTTTGAGGTGAATTCTCGGGATAGGCAAAGGCTAAACATGGAAATGACATCAATGATCATGATGTCTTGCAACACTGTGATGCTAGGATAGGAAAACTTAGTTAAGGGGAGATCCGTAATGAGGCCTATAGTTTCGACCTTGTTCCCATCGAGTTGCATAAACCATCTCTTTAAGGGCTCATAGCAAAGCCCTAAGGCTTCAGCTATCTACTTGGGAATGATTGTGGTGTTGGCACTGGAGTCGAACATGGAGTTGTACAATAGTTTCTTCCCCAAAATGAGAGTTAAGAAAAAAGGTTTAGGTTTCAATTTTTCCTCTTTGGCTTTGGGTGAAGCCTCCTTTATAGTATTCATGAGAACTTTGGCAGGAGGCGATGAGTTGGTGGAATTTTTGAAATCTTGTCTAGTTGATTGGACAACTGTAACTTTCTATAGGGCCTTCTATAGTAATGAATTTTTCTTTGGAATGGCTAAGATATCCCTAAGGGGTACATTAGCGAAATATTTCTTCAATTGTTCCACCACGTTGAAGGGTGGCAGATTTGGAGGCTTCTATTCCTTGGACTTGTGATGATAATATCCTTACGTAGCTGTGGCTATGGAGCAATTGTGGAAGGGATAGGGGGTTGATCTAGGCTACTTCTAGGCTATGGAGTGATCGACTTGCTTTTGAATCTCCTCTTCGATAAAGTTTTGTAGTCAAATTGTACTTGTGAGGTTGCTGATGTGGATGCTTCATAAGTGAACACTACTTCTTCCCCTTCCATCCATGAGAGGAGGGCATGGTCAGGAGCTATGTAATTTTCTTTCTCCAAGGAAATTCCCTAAATCTGTGTAGTAATAACTGCATTCTCCATTTGGAGAGGGGCTCACATATATCCTCCTGAATTTGTCTCCACACCTTGGTTGCGTTGTTCCACAATTTTTGTTGCAAATTTCTTCACGTATAATTTTGAGGCATATGCACATTGCCACATGGATAGCACCAGGGATTGAAATCTTTGACGAGATTATTCTTCCCTATGGTCAACTCTTTGCTAGTACTCATTTGAGTAGCTCCCAACGGATTTGATACCGGTATCATCTCGATATTTTTCTAAGTTGGTGGATTTAGGTGCACGGCTCCTTGATATTGGTTCTATTAGTAGGAGGGTCTATTACCTTGATAAATTTGGTAGGATGGTCTCAAAGGAGCAGCTTGGTTGGACTTGATAGTGGTTACTTCATTTTTTAAGTTTTGTAACATCTCCCTTATGTCGCTCATTTCATCCTTTTGAGCACCAGATGTAGAAGCAACATTTTGTGGCACACTCAGATATGTGTACATAGATGGGGGCAACACAAATGTGCTAGTAGATGGCATCTCCCAAGTAGAAGTTGATATTTCAAGGAATATCGACATAATGGGCCAAGGTGGAAACTTTCCAACATCGATCAGGTTGTCCTCTTCCTTAACTGCTATGTTGTATGCATCCGGTAATGTGGTTTCACCAAGTGACTAGATCATCATGGAGATGTCGATGTTGATGGAATTTAAGTAGAAAATAAATGCTAACTCGACTGGTGGTTGGATGGAATTCTGGATTCTTTTCTAGGTTGTATGGAATCGAGCGTTGAAATTGGTCATGGCTTCAAATGGGGCCCACTTTATTGTCGATAGTTGGTGGTATAGTGAAGACCTATCTCTGTCATTAGAGAATCTTTCATAAAAAGGATCCTTGTGCTGATCCCAAGTATCGATAGTATTAGCTGGCAAAGTGCGATACCAATCTAGTGCTCTTCCTCACAAAGAAGCCACAAGAAATCTCAATGCTATGTTCCGATCTATAACTCCATACACTAAACACATGTCCACAACATCTTGCAGATGTTCAGATGGTGTTCTTGAGCCATCTCTAGTAAACTTTGGAATAGATTTGAGAGCAAAGACCAGGATAGGGGCCTAAATGGTGGGTGTGGTCGGGGCTACAAGGGGACTTTCGGCATCCCAAGCCTCATAATTTTGGTTTGTGATCTACATCATGGCTGGGATCCAAAATTTCTACTGGATGAGTTAGGATATGTGTTGTTACTAGTGGAAGTACTAACAAGCTAGGATTATTTGTGGTTTGTGACCTAGTAACAGACTGATGAATTATACATCCTTTTGATTTGGTATATCTAAGTGGTCCCACCGGGTGTGTGAGGAAAAAGAAAAAATGTTGATGCCAAAAATTGGCAAGGTAACAAGCCTTTATGGGAAACTCAGTTAAAGGGGAGACCTATTGCGCTAAACTGAGTAACCTCTAGATTTTAAAGAAGTCAGCTTCCTCTATAATTGGGGTTTTGAATGGAAAAATGAAGCAAATATAAAATAAAAGGATCTATTTAGGGTTATGTGCCAAGATCTATATGTAAGGCATGATAGATCTATCTTGTAGATGTGATCTAAGGGCCCGTTCAACAATCTTCTATGTTCTAGAATGATAGAAAATAAAGATAGAAATCTAAATGATTCACCCAATGACAAAATAATATTCATGCATATTCACTACAAAGAGGATTCAAAGACATGATCTAAACCAAAAAAACTTGCATTAAATTTATAGAAGTTTTGCAAATGAAATATTCAGTACCGTGATGGCATAGTAAAACTTTATCAAAAATCCTTAAGAAAACAAAAAGGTCGAACAATGGCATAGTTTATAAGTCTTTAAAATGATCTAAAAGTGGTAAAGGTATGGTTATTTTTTACCAATTTTTCTATCAAAAAATGAACTCTTGCTTCAAAATAAGAAGCAATACTTATAGAGAAAAACCTAGCCTACTGAGTCGGTAATAGAAAATATTCTTCGATCATCAGAAATGATTCCCTCCAGTCGTCGCAACTGAAAAGATTCAAGCCATGAATGAGGATGCCTTAGAGCTGGATGCATCCCCTATGAATGATGGCAGTGGTCCTAGTAGACCAGAGCATTGACACGTATTATCCACTCATGGAAGAAGTTACAAAACATGGTAGCTAGTGTGAGGTTATCGCTTGATCTATCTTCCTTCGTGATGAAGCCTTTAGAATATCTATGTGGCAAGCAGTCTAGGCCAACGTTCATCCTTCCCTTTATGCGATGAAAAAATTGTGTTGCGAAGAAACATGGAGGTCTCCCAAGCATAATGTGTTGAAGTTGGGGGCCACCAAGAAATGTGTGCAGACTGATGCTACGTGGCATGCGGTCGGGGCCTGAAAGGAGAGTGATGGAAAGAGACACTAAAGATTGTGAACTATTGACACGTGGAATCATGGGAGAAAATTTTGAAAAGTGAGAGAAGGAAACCTTGCGAGGAGCGCTCGACTAACAAGTGGCGGCATTCTCAGAAAGCCTTGTGAAAGGAGCCTGATATTGCTTTTTAATAGGAGGTTGTGGCCGGTACTTAAGAAAAATAATATAATCCAAAGGGAGCTTGGGAATTTTATATTCACATGACCAATTTTGATATGCACTAGAATGCAAGACAATAGTAGTTTCTATTCAAGATAGTAGCGAAAAAATTTAGGATAGTAGCTTTAGGACAATTGTGTTTACTTTTTTAAAATGACTGCAACAAAATTGGAAAAAGCGGTCTTTGTGTAAAATTTGTGACTGGTAAATAGAGAGGACAACAGCAAAATTTTTATCAATAGCGATGTAAACTAATACAATTGCGGTAAATTCTCTAAGACAATAGTATAAATTTTATCAAGAGCGATCTTTGTTTCAAATTTCTTCTGACTAGGGCAACAATGAGCAAAAAATCAGAAATTTTGATAGAAGCGACAATGTTGAGGATAATAGCAGTTAAAGATTATGATGACAACAATCAAAATTTAGTACTGTAGTGGCTATAATCTGGAAAAAAAGTGGTAGGAATGTCAATAGTTGTCCTATTTCCAAATTTTCCACTTTTATTTAATAACAATTTATTGGATAATTTTGCAAGCTTTTGATTTTTGGTTGATCTGATGTTTTGAGAATTATGTTTGAGATTTGGCAAGTGATAAATCACATCGATCAAAGTTTTTAAAATTGACTGTAATGTTTTGATGATAAGAGGCCAAAATCAACCCATGTTTGAACTAGTAATAACATCAAAAAAATATCAAGCATTTTATCCCTAAGGTCAAATTGGCCAATGGAAACACTTTCAGGCCCAAAACTTGGAAGCTAATTTGAAGTAAGGTTAGGTACACCAAAAGGGATGTCTACACTTAATTATTTTGAGAGTGGACAGATAGGGGCCTCCTAGAATGGAAGGATACCCAAATCACCCTTCCTCGAAAAGGTACAAGTAGATTATGCTAAGTGAGGGATTTCTATCTCAACTCAAGGGAGTTCATATGGTGAGTAAAGTATCTTTAGGGTATGGTGCACATCTCTTGCATTGAACTATGTCACCAAGTAGATTATCTCAATCAATAAGGTGGGTAAAACTACTTTAAAGCTCTTAGTCACTATTCAAGAGACTGACATTTGGCGAGCGCACAGTAAGCCACTTAAGGCTTTAACCACCCCTACTGGGGGCACTATACATAAAGGTACCTCACCATTTTTAATGGCATTACATGGCCAAGGATAATGCCAGTTCCATCTTTGATTTCACTAAAATCATTTATATAGCGGCTTGAGGGAAATTCGGATTTAGGTCACTTTCGAGTTCTCCTTTTGGGATGTGTCTCTTAAGTAGGCCTGATCTAAGGGTAATGATGAAAATAAATGATTGTGAAACCCAAAGTGCTTTAGGTCACCCAAGATCATCCAAAGACGCAAGGGGAGAGGATACATGCTTGGTTTTCCAAGCACGGTGAACACGGTAGATAATTTATTGTATTTTCTTTTAAAGGCCAAAACGTGAAGTGTGAAAAGATACTAGTTCATTTTTTAAGTACACCAAATCCAAATTTTTAACACTTCAAGCAAGGATTTCCATTGCAATTAGAAAAGACAATTTGTTCATGTTTATAGCACCAAATTGAAACATGAAAAATTTGCAACCATGTCGTAACACACAAAATTAAAAATCTCAAGTCATGTTCATTTTTATTACACCAAATTGAAAGGATGAATTCATTTTAATAACACCAAAGTGAAATGTGGGATTTGATTTTTTATTTTTAAGAGCACCAAAACAAAATGTGGGATTTTTATTGTTCAATTTTAAAGCACCAAAATGAGATGTGAGATTTGTATTGTTTGGTTTTAAGAGCACCAAAATGAAATGTGTTTTAACTATAAAATGATTTAAAATTGAAATGGCATTAGATTGTTCACCAACTCTGCAAGAAAAATTTTAGTTGTTCTCATAAAAAATGTGTCATAATCTTGTAAGGGTTGCACCAACAATATTGAAAAACCTCTCAAACATAGAAAACGATCAATTGTTACACTTAGGAAAATTGAAAAAACAAAGAAAAAATTTGCAAATTGAATCAAGACAGAAAATAGAACAATAGCATATATATTTAGTACATTAGCAGACTTTTTTCTAAAACAACAACGACAATTTCAGACAATAGCAGCCTAAATAAAGTACGACCGCTAACCTATTGAGGATGAAAGCGGCCTTGTAAAAGTCAACTTTTTCCAAAACCTTCAACATAAAAAAATGCAATAGTGCCCAAAACAAAATTAGTGGTCAAACTTAGTACGATAGTGGTCAAAATTAGTACAACCATGGTAAAACCGTGAAAATAACCACATGAAAAATTTTGAACTTCCACGTTTCAATTATCAATAGTGTTTCTTGCAAAATACATTAGCGTTTTGGAACTTGTAATTGCTCATAAAAACTTTCCAAAATATTAGTGTTAAGGACCTAGGTCCCACCGAGCGTACCAATTAATGTAAGGGGGATATATAGCATAGGAAAAAAAAAATGAATTAAACAAATTAATTCAAAATAAGATCAGATTCCGAAACCCATAATCATGACATGAAATCATAAAATAATGAAAACAACAAGCAATGCAATCATAAAGATAACATAAATTGAGTTCACAAAATTGAAACATTACCATCCCATGTTGAAGTGTAATCCGTATTCATGTTGAATTGTGTCTGAATCAATATGAAGCCTCCATTTTGTGTTTGGAAAAGCTTCAAAGAATGTGTTAATGGTGATCAGAGATATGTGTGTATTTTCTCTCAAGAATTTGAATGTTAATTCAGCATGACCTCTTTGCATAAACTCTATAGATTATTTTGATATTTTTTTAGAATGAAGAGGGTTATTTTATAGATTTCATGTTTTGAGATGAACGATCAATATTTTGTAGTAAAAGATCACGATCAATGGTTGAGAACTGTTGAGAGGAAATAGATTGGAATGATTGGGGGGATTGAAGAAATTAAGTTGAGTGGTTAGTGGGATTGAAGAATGGATTGATTAGTTAATGAATTAGAGTGGGAAATCAATGGTAATGATTTATTCAATCACAAGAGGGGTGAGGATAATTAATTAATTGAATAATTTAATTAATATTTGGAGATGAACATGTAAGTCATGTTTGACTTTTAAAAATAAAGATGTATTTGTTAATTGACTATGTTGAATTATTTTGAATAATTTATTTAATTATTCGGGTTTAGAGGGGGGAAAGTGATTTAATTAAATAATTAATGGTAACAATTTAATTGATTTTGATAGATGGGGTATATTAGCAACATAATTAAATAATTGATGTTTGTTTAATTAATCAAGAGGAATAAAGTTAGATTAATTATGATATAAAAATTAATTAGATAATTAAAGATTATTCAATTAATAGAGGAAAATATGGTTAATGATGCAAATGATGTGAAATTCAATAATATTAATGATAATGATGTTGATAATGAAAAAATGTCATTCAAGATGTGCGATATGTGTTAGGTCATTTTTACATGTCTACAACATTACAAGCAATAAAAAAATTCTTTTCAATTGAATAAATAATTCTTATTTGAAACAAAGTATTCCAAACTTTCCCATTGGTTAATTAAAAAATATTTTCAATAATGCAAGCAATGATTTCACATTACATAATTTAGAGATGATATTTCACCTTTACAATTTCTATAGGGATGGATACATGATTACATACATAGATTCAATGAGCTTATTGAATTAGAGATATGATCTAATCTAGATGTCTCAATATTGGTTCCTATATTCTAGATGTCCCCATTCCTTGGTGCATACATTCTAGTTGTCCTCAATATTGGTTCATACATCCTCAAATATTGGTCACCAATTGCATGAGGAGAAGCATCACTCAAGTAATTTTATACCAATTAAGGACTTATTGTGGCCCCTCACACATCTATCAAATTGGTAAGATGGCCCTACCCTTCGACGGAGATATTGGTTTGTTAAACTCATAATCATAGCCTTTTCTAAGCATGGTGTTGTGTCCTTCATATCTAGAGCTACCATAAATTGGATACAATCTACATGTATGACATTCCCAACCTAGTATGTACACCCAAATCATATTGAACTAATAGTGTACACAGTGGCTACTTACACTACTTTGGCCAAAGAATTCATCACCTAGTATTTCAAGCAAGATTCATCTATTTCACCCACCTTCCTAGCTTGATTTTGTTTTGACCATTCATTCTCTATACCTAGGTTATCTCCTTTCCCATGGATTTTCCTAACCCCAAGAATAACCCAATTAACCATACGAGTATTCATAATGTCACAAAATCAAATGACTCTATTTCAAAAGTAAAATCTCAACAATAAATGACTCCATTCAAGAGTATATCTCAATAATAAATGACTCCCATCAAAGGTATAATATCATCAATAAATGAACTCAATCAAAAGTATAATCTCTAATAATAAATGTCTTCAATCAAGATCTAATTAACAATCAAATGATCAATTAGATCATATAGGTTCATCCCAACCTATTTACTTCAATCAATAAACAATTAAAAAACTCGACAAAATAGGTTATTCTCAACCTATGGTTTTAATCAAAATAAAGTAACGACCAAGTAAACATAAGCAAATCATAAAACCTCTCTTTTGGTATACCTCAAATATTCATATGTTTATAATTTTCACTAAATTTGTATATAATTTGGAGGACATTATCATGGGTTGTGCTTATGCACCTTCAAGTCCTCTTCTCATTACAATGTTGGTTTGTCAAGACGTGAGTCCTCTTCTAGAATTCTATGAATAGGAATGAACTCTAGATCAAAATAAGATAATAACATAATCATAAAATAAATTTTCTCAACCCTACTGTTGGATATTGATATAACAGCCCAATTCATTCCCTACCCTATGAATAAGACTCGCTTCCTACTTCCAAGGAGAAATGAGTAATCAATCAAGTATAAATTATCAACATGGTTTGGATAACTTCTCATCCTATCAATGATGTCATGTCCATCATACCATCATCCTTGTAGTATTTCTAACCTCATTATTCATAAAGGTTTACCTAGAACCATAAGCTAACAAATTCAATTACTTCAAGGCATTGACAAATTCCATGTTCCACATTTCATGATACATACGAATAGTATTGAAAATCTACATATAGTACTGACAAATTCTGTAAAGTATAAATAGAAGCACAATCATATAAATTCCCATATAGGGTATATAAAAGTATTAACCCAATAGATAGATTCCACCAAAGCAAGAAAAAATTAAGAACATGCAAGCTTATCCAAAGCATTATAACACATATTTAAATCAATCATTTTTAATCAAGACAACCATAAAAAATAACCTTCCAAACATAAATAACAATGAAATAGAAATCAACATGCATGTACAAAAGCTCCAATAGACGAATCTAGTTCCCTAGCTCAACCTCCACAAAGTAGCTTGCAACTCCTATATTCAGCCTATCACAATATCTAGCTTCTCACTACAAACTCTCTATACTTGCAAATGCTCAACCTATCCTCTCTCTCTCTCAAAGCTCTCACAAAATACTTTAACACAAAAAATGTAATAGTATAGCAGTGTAGAAATCACAATGACAAGTGTGTCCCAATGGTAAAGATTACACTTTTATATATAATAAAATGTGAGAAACCAAAGGCTACAAACAAGATAATAATTTTTCCACCTTTCTATACCTATGCAATGACTCATCTAACTAACTTATAGATTTTCAACACATAACAATCCTTACAATTCAAATGGTTGAGTTGATTTGTTTCAAGAGACAACAAGACTCTGTTATTGATTCAATGAACAACACAATCTTTTAGTAATTTTCCTAGTTGGTTTGCAAATAGAATTCCTTCTTATATTTCTACCAAGTTTACATTTACTGAGCCTCATGGTTATGATATTGCTTTTCTAGATTTTAGCACAAGTAGAAGACTTCTTCTACATGTCATATACTTCAGCATTGGTGCCACATGTTTCCATGTGCCTATACTTTTGTTTATACCATTGAAGATAAAGTATTTGGTGGATATTTTCATGGTTGTAGCATTCATAAATAATTGAATAAGTCATATGCATTTTTTTGTTTGTTTTGAACATGGTGTATAATTACTTCCACGCGCTATAGACATGTGTTGCCTTTGATACATAATATTCCTTGCATCATTTAAATGCTTGAGTATTTATTTCAAGCACTTAACTTATACACTTTGCATTCCCTTTACCCTCTTAAGCGCATGCTTCAACAAATTTTATTATTTACTTTGTATCCTAAATGTTATGGCATTTCCTCATATGGGTGTATTTCTTGTGGAGCATACTACTATTGTATTGTTGGATTTTATTTAAGCCTTCTCTTCCATTTGCACTATATATGTGATCAGTATTAATTATAAATATTTCAATGTGGACTCATTAGATCATATAAATAATAATATATATTTATTATAATTTTTTTGATTAAGGGTAAAACAGGTTTTGATGGGGCCCCAAAACCCATTATAGATAGGTTTTACAAGGACCTAAAACCCAAAAAAAAAGAGGGTTTCCTAAAAAATAAGATACATACCATCAACATCCAGAACAACAACAACCATAAAGAGAGAGACAATAAAAATTGAGTTGCACAAAATAGGTTCAAAAGGGGCCTTAAACCCTTTTACAAGCAGATCTTGATAGGATCCTTACAAACATAGATAAACTTGAGCCCCACTTGAATCATCCTGGCATCAACAAACCAACTGCTCAGAACATCCATTTCTAAACCTAGAAAAATAGAGAACACTTCCTGAATCATCCAGGTGTTAGGAAACCAAATTCTCAGAATATCCATTTTAGATCCCAAAAAATAGAGAACAAAATAGTGTAAAACACCAACCATACCCTATTTATCAATAAAACCAAAAAATCCTCACACCCCACCTCAATGGGTGATTTGGGATACACAACAAAAAACTGCAAGAAATCAACTTCCGTAGAACACAAACTCACCCGATACCAAGAAACCAACTCAATCTCCACCTCTAAAGAAGATAGCTCCCCTCTAATGGAGAGGATGTCACAACCAACCAATCCACCACCAATTGATATCTCCAACCCCCTCAACCTCCACCTCTATATGAGAAGAATCCAACTCAATAGGATAAGAAAATAAGGAGACCGAAAACCATCACGTCCCATCTCCATAGGAGAGGAATCAACCTCCATAGGATCTGAGGAGAAAACCAACACATCATCCAAAACAGAGACCCTAGCATCCTTCAGTAAATGAAGCAATAGGACCATACTATGGACTAAGAGAAGAAGATCGAATAACAACCACAAATCCACCATAACAACTTTCATGCTAAAACTCATTTGGGTTTTCAATAAAATCTTGAAAAACAACCCAACCATCAACCAAAAAATGACAAAAAAAGGAAACAACATTTGGGATCTAGGAAAAACACTCAACCAAGAGAACACAATCTAGAAATAACCTAGACAAAGAACCATACAAGCAGCTAGTCATAAGACCCGAGCCCAAAGAGAGCAGAAGAAAATAGGACCCAAGAGGGAAAAGAGAACAACCCATACAAGAAGGAAACTAAGCTAAGGCCAAACCATAAAACACCCAAGAAACTCCAACACATTGGTCAGAGCCAAAGATAGGCCAAAACTCCATAGAACCAACCAATGGGAAGCACCACCAGACCACAAGAGGGAAACCAACAACAACCACAAAACACCTAGGGAAAGAGCCACTAAAAAGGCACCACCAAAAAAATAGTAGAGAGGGGTTGAGGGAAGCCAAGAAGAAATCAGAAAGAGAGCAAGCTAGCAAAGAGAGCACCCAATTCGTCCCATTACACCTAATAGGACCAAAAATAATCCCATCCTCCAACCAAAACTCCTCAAAAATCCAAAGCACACACTCACCAACTGCAAGGAAAAACAAATGCTCCCCACAAAGGCCACAACCAGAACCCTCAAGACGAAATGTGAAGGACAGGTTGAAAAGTAGTCAAAAACTAGAGGATCAGTAGTAGCCTCCAACCCATCTTGATGAAGAAGAAAAATTGTCACCTCCCAACTGGATTACAATGCCTTTCTCTGCACCACCTCCACCCGACTGGAAGAAGGAAACAACCAACACAAATTTGTTGTTAGAACACAATGATCTACTGAGAGGGGGGTGAATCAATAGATACTAAAACTTTTAAACTAGAGATAACTTTTGCAAACTTAAACTTAAAAACTCAAATGTGTAGTTCAAAGCATGAATAGATATAATACTCACAAGCATACAAGAGATTAACACATGACATCGTATGTACATGGAAAACCCAAGATGGGAAAAACAAAGGTGAGAAATGCTACTCAGATCTACTATCCTAATCTAGCCTCACAAGCAATGAAGTTCAGTTACAATTTTAAGAGCTACAACTCTAAGGAGGATTTGACTCCCTATTTAGAAGCTACAACTTCAAGGATGCTGCAACACCCTATTTTAGGAGCTACAACTCAAAGTAGATCACTATCACCTAGTTTGAGATACAACTAAATACAATGAGTCTACAACCTCTGAAGTATTACAAATTCAAGTATGCATAAGATTATTTCTACAAAATATTATTATGCATCACTACATTAAGTACATTGTTGCACTTACTACAACTCTCACTGTTATTGTAGCTGCACTCTCAGCAACACATCCCCTCTTCTTTCTACTCTCACTTTTCTTCATCTGCACTAAGAACATTTTATGTTTTGTCTTCTTGTACTACACACTCTCCTCTCTCACTACCTCTACTGCACACTCAACAATACATTACTCCATTCAACACCCTATACACTTATAGACTATTCTCCCCAACTCACATACATCAACTACTCATTCAATTCTCTAATTCTCTCTTTTCTTGACTCCATCGATCTTCAATATCAACCTCAAGATTCTCCCCATGTTTAGATCATCTTAACTATTTTTTAGGGTTTCCTTCACTTGCTAACTTCACCAACAAGCTACATGTTCATTGAGCCATACACCATCATCTAGATCATCATTAAGACATCTAATAGGATTTACTAGATATCTTCATACCTTGCATTGAGCCACACATCATTTAATTCTATTACAAATAATTTTCCCAAATTAATTCTCTATCAAACCCTAGAATCTGATATTCATTAAATTCATTCTCTTGATTATGTGATCCAATTCTGATTTTGATCATCTATTAGGGTTTTCCAAAAACCTTCATTCATTATCTTGCTCCTTTGATCTGATTCAATCTTCAAATATTTTGCAAATTGTGCCTCTACCTAACAGATCAAATCTTCATATAGATTGGTTGCTTGTGTAGTTGGACCAATTAATTCCTTCCTCTATGTCAGTTGTGAGTTGAATCCATCATTCACACTATTATATTTGTTTTAGATATTTATCTTTCAATCTAGGACATTGATCTCTTTCTTCACACCATGATCCATTGGCTCTTTGTTCATCCAGACACCTTTAAAACATAGTTGTTTGATTGTCTACTTTAAATATATACCATTGATCCTTTACTCACTGGCAATCATTGTTAGATCTATGCCTTTTGATCTTCGACATCAAATTCCTCCATACATCACTTTCCATACTCGGGGTCCATCAATACACACATCCAAAGCCCTCTACCCTCGTGAGCTCTGACAACATACCCACATAAACCTTGCGGGGCTTGCAAGCTATTGCCATTTTTCATCCATTTCATCGCCATGAAACTCACATCAATGATGTGAGTTAGTATATTAAGCAATCACAAACCACCACCTATCAACCTTCGTCACAATCCATCATTGACGCCACCGTATCGG
Source organism: Sequoiadendron giganteum (assembly GCA_007115665.2). Classification (NCBI taxonomy): domain Eukaryota; kingdom Viridiplantae; phylum Streptophyta; class Pinopsida; order Cupressales; family Cupressaceae; genus Sequoiadendron; species Sequoiadendron giganteum. The sequence continues at coordinate 461,819,365 of CM021102.1, forward strand.
GTCCCACCAACCTCTGATGTCTTCATGTGTTGCCTTCATAGGTCACACCTTCTTCATGAATGGTCAATATCCATCCACTGTGGATTAATCTCCACCACTCCCCGCTAACCCTATGACTCTTGATCGAGCCCCACTGAAATCTCAGTGGGGTATGCTGGCACTGTTTGATCTCCAAGTCTTGGCCTCCATCGTTGATCAAGAGAAGACAAATATTTACATGAATTAGGAAATATTATAGCTACTAAATATTTTTCAAGCCAATAATAGCTAGGTGAAAGGGTTAGTTCCCCAAATGGTATCAAAGGCTTAAGTCACAACCTAAGCAACCGACAACTGACAACAAGCATTCAATGACAAAATAGAATTTATGACCATGATTCCATGACTATAAACCTATTAGGGTTTATCTGTAAACCCTAATATCATCTAAGAGTAGAAATAATGCATCCTTCACATTCTAGACCTATAGAGCACATCACTGGACTACTCTTGAAAATCCCATATCGAATATGCCACCTAATTTTCCATTAGATCCACTGATCTTGCATTCATCCTTTGTGATTATGCCAACAATATCCTTTTCATGGTTGGGTCTTTTGACATTAATGACAAATTTATGGCAACAATATCCCCCTTTGGCATTGATGGCAAAATTTGAAGCTCTCATACAAGATATAGCATTGAAGCTCTATACCAACTTGACTATTCTCACAACATAAAAACTCCTCATGTGATGTACATCTCTTCTATTCTTAGTATGCTTCACATTTATATTTTCTCCCCCTTTTCCATTAATGGAAAAGGGTACACTCCCCCTGAGGAAATGCTCCAATTGTGACAAACTCTGTAACCATCAAGTCATTAGAAATTTGTAAAATAATATTTACATGACTTGATCACACTTTTCTTAACCAAGTTAAAATAAATGATCACTAAAGTGCCCCCTGGATATATTCCTTATCACTTTTGTTTAGTGATATGAGGTGGGAGAAACTACTCCCAGCTTATGCCTCAAGTATTCAAACTAATCTATAGGAAGAGGCTTTGTAAATATATCAGCCACTTGTTCCTTTGTTTGGACATACTCTGTGTTGAATTCCTTATTTGCAATCTTCTATCTAATGGAGTGATACTTAATTGATATATTCTTTGAGATGTTGATAGCACTGAATTATCAAAAATAATAGAGATAGGCTCTTTGTATTCCGCTTTGATGTCTTTTAACATTTGCTTCATCCACAAGACTTGTGTACAACATACAGTAGCATAAACATATTTTTCTTCTAATGTAGAAAGAGTGATGGACTCTTGATTTTTTCTCATCCAAGAAACCAATTTGTTCCCCAAGAAGAATGCTCCACTACAAGTACTCTTCTTGTCATCTACATTTCCTACCCAATCTGCATTTGTATATGTTGTTAATGAGAAATCCTTGCACTTGGAATACCACAGCCCATAGTCAACAGTGCTTTTGATGTATTTAATAATAATTTTCACTGTATTGATGTGAGATTCCTTTGGGGTAGCCTAAAATCTTGCTACCATAAAAATTTCTTGCATTGGCCTAGACGCAGTTAAGTATAGCAGACTTCCAATCATTGATCTATATAAGGTTTGATTCGCATCAGGTGAATCATCTAGTTTTCTCAACTTGCAACTAGTAATCATGGGAGTATTGACTGGCCTACAATCCTCCATTCCAAACTTCTTAAGCATTTATTTTGCATACTTGGTTTAAGATATGAATATACCTTTATCAGTTTGTGTAATCTGCAAACCAAGAAAATTTTTGGGTTCTCCTAGCATGGACATTTCAAACTCATCTTACATTTTTGTAACAAATATCTTGCACATTTTATCACTGCTACCACCAAATATAATATCATCTACATATATTACAATAATTTTCATACACTTACCTTCAAATTTGAGATACATATTGCTATCAACACAACCTTTCTTGAATCCTTGTTGTTGTAGATATTGATTTAGTCTTGAATACCAAGCCCCTGCTGCTTGCTTCAAACCATACAATTATTTTCTCAATCTATAGACATAATCATCATTCTCTGATAGTTGAAAACCTTCTGGCTGCTCAATATATACTTCTACAATTTTTTCATTTAGAAATGAAGATTTGACATTGAATTGATATACTTTAAGTCCTTTATACATAGAAAAAGAAAGAAACATCCTAATAGCTTCTAATCTTGTAACTGGAGTAAACGTTTCTTCAAAATAAATAGCCTCTCCTTGTGTGTATCCTTTACACACTAACCTTGCTTTGTTTCTAACCACAAATCCATCTTCATTCAGGTTATTTGTGAATACCCTTTCGGTTCCAATTACATTCTTGATTGATGGTCTAGGATCTAATTCCCAAGTTTTTTCCTTTTCAATCTAATCAAGTTCCTCTTCCATTTCTTGTATCCAACTCTAATCCTTACTAGCCTCATAAAAAACAATTGGTTCAATCTGGGATAAGAGTGCAAAGTTCACTTGTTCCTGGTTCTTTGCAAGTCTTCTTTTAGTCTTCATACCTTCATTCTTATCACCAATTATTTGATTTGTAGAATTTTGCACATATTTTGCAGGTGCTCGTTCAACCACTTCTTTAATCTGCTCTTCTTGTTCTTCTTCTTCTTCAGCTACAACACCTATATCATCATCTTTTGATTCAATTTCAAGGTCATTTTTGTTGGACTTGGCTTGATTTATATTTTCATCAACCTTGACATGTATGCTCTCTACAATTTTATGCAATCTCTTGTTGTAACATTTATAAGCTTTGTTTTGATTAGAATTCGCCAAAAATATCCCTTCATTACACCTTGACTCAAAACTTCATAAATCTTCATCTTCTCTTTTAATACAGCATTTAATACCAAATACTTTGAAATTATTAATTGATGCAGGCCTACCAAACCATAATTCATATGGTGTTCTACTACTGTTAAATCTAATAAGAGCTATATTTTAAATATATTCAATAGTTTGTACTACTTCTTTCCAAAATGTATCTGTCAAGTTTTCCTTGTTCAACATGGCTCTAGCCATCTCCTTCACAATCCTATTTCTTCTCTGACCACACCATTTTGTTGTGGTTTTCTTGGAGTTGAATACTGTTGTTTGATTCCATGATTTTCACAGTACTCTTTGAATTCACTTGATGTAAAATATCCACCTATATCTAATTTGAGACATTTGATTCTTCTACCAGTCTCATTTTCTACGAGCTTCTTATAGAGTTTAAACTTTTCAAATGCTTCAACCTTCTCCTTCAAAAACGTGACTCATTCCATCCTTGTATAATCATCAATTAGCAACATGAAATATCTTTCTCCTAAAAACACCATTGTCCTCATGGGACCACATAGATTGGTATGAATTATCTCCAAGGGTTTCATAGTAGAATAATCCTTTGTAGGAAACACGAACTTTGTTTTCTTTCCTTGTTGGAACCCTTTGCAGATTATATTTTCAAGCTTTGCAACCTTAGGCATATTTATGACTAGACCTTTTGAGCTTATCTTTACCAAGTTGTCAAAATTGACATGTCCCGGTCTTCTATGCCATAGCCAACTCTCATCTACTTGGCTAATTAAAAATGTTTGGCCTTGTACTTCACTAAGATTGTATAGATTAATGTCATTCCTCACACCTTGAGCAATTATTTTACCATTCTTTCTTATCTTGCAACCTTCAAAACTAAATAAAACTTTGTATCTATTATTACAAGTCTAGCTGACACTACGAAGATTATGTTTCAAACCTTCAACATAGATCACGTCTTTGGTATTATTCTTCCCATCATGCTCAAAATTCCTTTGCCATGAATCTTGACTACAGTATTATCACCTAGACTTACTGATCCTCCTTTTCTCATTTCAAGTTTAATGAATTTCTTTTTATCTCTAGTCATGTACATAGAGTAGCCACTATCAATTACCCATAAATCTTGTTCCTTTACATGTAGTGTTTTTTGAGAAATCATGGATTGAGCAAGATTTTTCTCTTTCTCCTTCCATATCTTCTTGGGCTTATTTTAAAAGAAATCTTCCTTTTTCTCAGAAATTTCATTTTTCTTTTCAGTTATGGGAGTTGTGTTTTTATTTTCATCTGTCTCAAAAGTCTTATTTTATTTTTCCACTTTAGGAGGTGAGAATTTCTTCTCATATTTCACATTTGGTCCTAAAAAAAATTCTCTACAATTTCTAGCTATATGACCAAAATTATTGCAATTATAATATACTACATTCATGTCAACCAAAGGAGAAAATGATTTTTTTCTTACAAAATTTGTGTTCCTCCTTGGAATGAATTTACATTCTCTCGCCCTAAGACCAAAATTGTTACAAGTATAGAAATACCTATTAAATTATGGTGAGTACTTGGTCATGGTGTTTCCTGAGGTTGCATGATGATATCTTCTTTGTTTAAGAATCCTTTGATAGTGCACGCTTGTGAATCCATCATTGTCTATCCTCTTAGTATTATGCTTCTTCTTTTGTTAATCAAGGACTATCTTGTCAACTTTCTTGTCTTCACCCAACTTCTTCTCTTTATTAGATTTCTCAACCATAGCTGACTTCTTTTAGCCTTTAGAGGCTTCTCCTTTGTCAAAATTTTCACCATTGAGGACTGATTTTTCTTCTACTCTAAATCTTTCATAGAGCTTAGCAAAGGCATCAACAAAAAAAAAAATTCCCTTTTCTAATCCCAAGCTCGATTTCTCCTGATTGGCTAGTTCTTGTGTGCTCAATAATTCATCAAGAATATTAGTACCTCCTTTTAGTTTTATACCCTTATTGATTTTCTCCTTATCTTTCTCAAATTATTTTCTAAGAGCAACTACTTCTTTTAACTTCATGCATCTCTCCATTTCAGATTCTAGTTTAGACTTCATTACTTCTTCACTTATTTTATCTTCCTCCACTTGTAGTTTCAGATTTACCACTAGCTTATTTGATTCCTTGAGTTCTTGAGTTAGCTTAATGTTCTCCTTTTGAGAATTCTTTTTCAATTTATTGTTTTCTATTTTAAGATCATCATATTTATCTCTTAACTCATCAAGGTTTTCAAGAGCACTAATCAATTCTCCCTAAAGATCAACAATAGTTTCCTCTTCTTCTTCATGTGATTTCTCAACTTGTTCATCCTTTTGATCCTGGGTTGCATTTTCCATGAAGATAAATTGTTTCACTTTATTTCACAACCAAAGCTTGATCTTGATCCTCATATGAATTATCACTAGCGTCAGAATCATCACTATCTTCTTGAATGCATAGACTAGTCTTCTTCTTCCCAAATTCCTCCTTTTAGAATATAACTCTTTCTTCTTTTTACTATCTCCTTCTTGTTTAGAGTTATCCACTTTATCATATGGCCATTTAGATGAAAAATTGCCTACTCTACCACAATTAGAGCATTTGAAGGGTAGATTACCTTTTCATTTTCCAGATCCTCTCCTTAGTCTCGTTGTGACATTTTCTTCTTCTTCATCAATTTATTCAATGTCAGAAGTAGTGATTGTATCTTTTTCCTTCATTTCTACTTTATCCTTTTCTTTATTGACAACCTTGAATGCAAATTCTCTCCTAGATGACTTAGCATCTATCATTCTCATTTCATATGATGTAATTATTCCATGCACCTTATCAAGAGTAAGTTTATCAATTTATCTTTCTTCTTCAATAGTAGAAATATTGGAATCATATTTAGCTGCCATAGACCTAAGAACTTTTAGCACAACATCTTCTTCTTTTAGACCTAAGCCATATCTTTTAATGGAATTCACCACATCGTCAACTCTCTAAAGATAGTATGCAATCTTCTCTTCTTTAGTCATCTTCAAGCCTTCAAATTTTTCTCTCAACACTTGTAACTTTTCCAACTTCACTTTAGTATCACCTCCATAGATCTTCATCAATTTTTCCTAGACATCATAATTAGTTTTACAATGCATGACTTTTCCATGCACAAAATCAGACAAATTTTTTATAATGGCAAACCAAGATTTCTTATTGATCTAATAATCCTTCTTTACTATAGGATAAATATGAATAGTAGTAGGAATAGTATATTTGACCTCGATAGACATCTAAACTTTAGTTCCTAGAGAACTTAAATATACTTCCATTAATGGGCTCCACTTAGCATAATTTGCTTCATCAAATCTATGTGGCTTTCTTGAACCTTCCTAACATGTCATTTTTTTCACCTATCCAAGATCTACCCGAGTTGATTAAGCTTCTCCTAGGGAACCTAGGGCTCTGATACCAATTGTTAGAACACAATGATCTACTGAGAGGGGGTGAATCAATAGATACTAAAACTTTTAAACCAGAGATACCTTTTGTAGAATTAAACTTAAAAAATCAAATGTGTAGTTGAAATAATGAATAGTTATAATACTCACAAGCACAAGAGAGATCAACACATAACACCATATGTAAATGGAAAACCTAATATGGGAAAAACCACAATGAGAAACACTGCTAGAATCTATTGTCCTAATCCAACCTCACAAGAAATGAAGTTTGGTTACAATTTTAAGAGCTACAACTCTAAGGAGGCTTCAACTCCTTGTTTAGAAGCTACAACTTCAAGGATGTTTCTACACCTTGTTTTAGGAGCTACAACTCAAAGGAGATCACTATCACCTAATTTGAGCTATAACTCAATATAATGAGGCTACAACCTCTGAAGGATTACAAATTCAAGTATACATAAGATTGGTTTTACAAAACCTGATCCCACATCATTACATTAAGTGCATTATTCCACTTGCTGCAACTCACACTATGTTGTTGTAGCTGCACTCAAAACAACACATCCCCTCTTCTCTATACTCTTGATTTTCTTCCTCTACACTGAGAACATTTTATGTTTTTTCTTCTTGTACTACACACTCTCCTCTCTCATTGCCTCTACTGCACACTCAACAATACATTACTCTATTAAGCACCCTATACACTTATAGACAGTTCTCCCAAACTCACATATATCAACTACTCATTCAATTCTCTAATTCTCTCTTTTCTTGACTCTATCGATCTTCAATATCAACCTTAAGATTCTCCCCATGTTCAAATCATCTCAACTATTCTTTAGGGTTTCCTTCACTTGATAACTTTACCAGAAAGACATATGTTCATTGAGCCACACACCACCATCCAACTCATCATTAAGACATATGATAGGATTTACCAGATATTGTTGTACCTTGCATTGAGCCATACATCATTTAATTCTTACAGAGAATTTTCCCAAATTAATTCTCTATCAAACCCTAGAATATCATATGCATTAAATACATTCTCTTGATTATGTGATCCAATTCTGATTTTGATCACCTATTAGGGTTTTCTAGAAACCTTCATTCATTCTCTTGTTCATTTGATCTAATTTGATCTTCAAATATTTTGTAAACTGTGTCATCGCTTAATAGATCAAATATTCATATAAATTGGTCACTTGTGCAATTAGAACAATTAATTCCTTCCTTTATGTTGATTACTAGTTGAAACCATCATTCACACTGTCATAGCCATTATAGATCTTCATCTTTGAATTTGGGAAGTCGATCTCTTTCTTTGCACCATGATCCATTGGCTATGTGTTCATCCAGGAAACTTTAAAACATATTCGTTCAATTGTCTACTTCAAATGTGCATCATTGATCCTTTACTCACTAGTGATCATTGTTAGATCTATTCCTTTTGATCTTCACCATCAAATTCCTCTTACATAGCTTGTCATACTCGGTGTCCATCAAGACATGCATCCAAATCCTGCTTCCCCCATGAGCTCTAACAACGAGCCCACACAAACCTTGTGGGGCTTGCAGGATGTTCCCATTTGTCATCCACATCATCGCCATGCAACTCACAACAATAATGTGAGTTGGGATATCAAGCAATCAAAAAATGCCACCTGTCATCCTTTGTCATAAACAGTCATTAACGCCACCTTATTGGGTCCCACCAGACTCTAATGTCTTCATGTGCTACCTTTGTAGGTCCCACCTTCTTCATTAATGATCAACATATATCCACCATGGATTAATCACCATCGCTCTCCACTGACCCCATGGGTCTTGATCGGGCTCCACTAAAATCTCATGGGTGAAAGAAAGAACGATCTGATCTCCAAGGCTTGGCCTCCACCATTGATCAAACAAAGAAAAATATCTGCATGACTTAGGAAATATTATAGTTGTTGAATATTTTTTAGGCCAGTAATAGCTAGGTAAAAGGTTCGGTTCTTGAAACAACATCAAAGGCTTAAGTCATAACCTAAGCAACCAACAATCACCAACAAGCAATCAACAACAAAATAGAATTTTTGACCATGATTCCATGACTGTAAACCTATTATTAAATATTTTCAAACCCTAATATGATCCAAGAGCATAAATAATGCATTCTTGGATACATCCTTCACATTTTGGACCTGCAGAGCACATCACTAGACTGCTCTCAAAAAACCCATATTGAATATGTCACCTAATTTTCCATCAAACCCATTGCTCTCACATTAATCCTTTGTCATTATGAAAAAATTCTCCTTTGCATGGTTGGCTCTTTTGACATCAATGATAACTTTATGCCAATATTCGTTGCAGCCCAACAATGCAATATCAACAACTTGTCTAGCCACAAGTCACCTCCCACCAGTGATCCATCTATGTCCTCTAAATCATCTCCTTCTCCGCTTGCATCATCTCTAGAATTCAAATTTCCCACTCCTCTTCTCTTCTCTCTCATATCCATCATCTACATTTGACCATTATAATATATATGTATATATATATTATTAATATATAAGCACGTGTTTATTAAATCACTATTTACCAATCACATATATATACTATCATTTATATATATGTATATATTTAATATAAACTCATACTTATATATTAATATATTTATATACTATATACATATATCAATGTCTCAATGTCCATATATACAGATATATTTACACATTGATTAATGAACCAGGGTGCGAGTATGTGTATGCTCAATTAGGCTCATAAAGGGTTACCATACCAAGATCTTGTCCTGAGTGATACTTCCCCTCTCTTCTAGAGGTTTGAACTCATTCATGCATTCATCTTATGGATCACAAAGGTAGTTAGTCATTCATCTGAAATATATTTGCATCATAAATCATTTAAATAATCAAAGCATTAATGTATTCACATTAGAATGCATTAATGTATTCACATTGCAATACATATTTATTCATTGTATTTTCCATTACTATATAGAACATAATCACTCATTCAAAAGGAATAACATCTTTAATGCATATTCCGGTATTTTCATTCACCTATTGAACATATTAATTTTTTGATTAACATTTATCATCATATTTATGTACAAGGTAAAAGTAACATAGTAACTAAGAGACGGGGTGTAATAAAAATAATCAACATTATGCAAAACAAGATGGTTTTTCTCTTAATGTATATAAATTATCTAGATGGACTAATGGCCAATGTCCTCAATATAAGAAAAATGATTGGAGAACATTCTTTTCAAGATGAGAATTTTTTAGGAGCTCATCAAAACCAAAAGGAACAAGGGAAAGAAATTGGTTGTTCATGATTCCAGTAGTGACATATTCTCTCAAGGATGATCTATGCTAGCTTTCTAAGGAAATGAAGGTGGCCCTTAATATGTAAGGGATGGGTCACTCTTCATCCAAGTAGTTTGTGTTGGATGCACTAGTTTTTGGTTTCAATCCTAGGTTCTATATTTGTTGTGTATTGTTATAAAAATTTCCATTAGTATTTTGTTAAATGGTAGGTACCCTCCTTTTTCCCCTTTATCTTATAAAAAAATAGTATAATATTTGAGACAAGAAATATGGTGTTTAAGAGCTATTTAGAACTTAAATACTAAGATGGAGAGTGTGTACCTTGTATTTACTAGTTATGATGATGGAAATGACACTAGGAGGTCCAATACTATTTTTGGGATGAATCTAGAAGCAATTTAAAACAATTTTGTGATAAGGAATTGTTACACCTCATCATAGGTGCTGCAACACCCCAAGTAGGGCCCTAGGGAAATTTTTATGAGTTAGGATCCATGTTAGGCATAATTCTACAATTTTCAGGGCTTCTCTATGATTGTGTGTATGCCATGTTTCTACTTGTAAATTGATTCTATCAATTCTATAACTCCCAAAGTTTGAGTGAAATTAAGCAGACAAGATAATTTAATTATATGCTCAAAATATTGTCTCATTAAATCCTTCATTTGATATATTTCAACCTTCACAAGAGCATATTGAAAAATTAGTTGCATGTGCAAATCTAGGTGATTGGTGCTTGTGTTGTGTGTAATAAAGGTATCTAAAGCAAAAAAATCCTAGGTGGATAAGACTATCATATGTGGTGTGTGCTTGTGATGGGAGTTAAATAATATTTTGAAATGTGACAACAATAGGATTTGCAAGGGGTGAAAAGGCTTCAGATTAAGGGCATATGTAAATTTAAGAGGATTACAAGAGAGGAAATGAGTTTCTAATAGCTTGAAAAAGGGAGAAACATATGGTAGATTTTGAATAGAGTTTGAGGAGGATCATAGGATATATGTAGATAAGGGAGAAAAGAAAGAGAGGTTTTAGATTTGATATGTGATTCTATGATGGGGATTATGGGCAATGGGATAAGGACAATGGACTTTTGTAGATTTCAACATTGTGTTACACCATGTTTTATAGTTACTAAGTTATTTTTACCTTCATGAGTGAATTTTTTTATAGATAAAAGGAATTAAAGCCTATATGTATTATATAATAGAAAGAAAATTACATATGTCGAATTTGTCTAGAAAATTACAAATGGCATTCTACTTCCAACCCTACATGCAAATTTGTAAGTCTAATAGCTACACAATTACACCCCATTTTGTAGATATGCAACTTTACACAAACCAATATGCATCTACATTACATGCCTTTTGATTTCAGTCAAAATTTGTATCAAACCTTATATAGTTCGAAAGAAAACCTTAGTGCACTAGTTTGTAGATAAGAAAATTTCAACAAAGTATGCATCAAAACCTTATAAACTTAAAAAACCAAAACCCTGGTTCAACTTCATATCAAAAAAATGTTGTCAAATTTTACATTTTCTTATTAACAGTCTTTTCTACTCCTCCATACGATCAATTTCCAATAAATTTTCATCTTGAGCCTCAACACCCTCATGCAGCTACGCCCCATGAGCAAGGAAACCATTCCCTTCCTCAAGCTCCCTTTTATTTTGCATTCCTCGAATAATTCACACACAAGCAGTGGAGCCATAAACTACATCATTTTTCCCTTATGGAACATTACACATAGGAACCTCCTCAAAATGATCCTCTGCAGGTATAGGGGAATTTTCCCTTTGTAGTGAGCCAAATTGAAAACCATTGATGGATAGATGAGGAACATGGGCATGAAGAAAATTAACGGCATAATACTTTTCCTTAATGTCTATGTCCATTGTAGTTTGAATCCTCCTGCAATTCTTCTGTAAAGCCCTCAATAGGATGTTATCATTCTTGTGTTGTAAAACCAACTTGATAGCATCATACACTTTCTCAAAACCTTGGTGTTGCTTAATAAACTCTCTGGGAAAAATACCACCAATGTATCCTTCCCCACTAAAAATATTATACTTTTGAGCAACATATTAAATGGCATTATTATTCAGAAGTTGGGGTTTCACAAAATTTTATGCAATGTCCTCTAATTCTCCTAGAGATTGAACTAAATCCATATAATTAGACAAAAATAGATAGCACCTAAGAAGGGAAAAGTGTTGGTATGTGGCAACTAATCATGAAAATATTGTACACTTGTAATGTATCCTCACCCATATTTGGAGTTGGGTCGAGCCTTGAGCGAAGGTTCAGGGGTGTAGCCCCAAAAAAATATTCAATAACATATCAAGGTTTTCCCACTAACACATTAGGTGGAAAAAGACTTTGTAAAACCATAATTCTAGAAGCTAGAAGCTTCCAAAAGGCTTGATATAAATGTTCAAGATGTATGTTGCGGTATTAGATTCAAGAGATTGTAATCTTCTTTGCACTGGATAATAAAATCATTGGGTGATTGAGTTTCTATTGATGTATCCCATATTGGATGAACTACGTTAAATTTCTATGTTTATCTCTTTTGTATTATGCTTAATTGTTATTTTTGGGTTATTTAATCTACATATAATTGTTAATGTTTATTGCTCCAATCTACCCAAACCCTAACAACTAGTATTAGAGACATGTGTATTTCGGTTGATTGGTAGGAAACCTCTAGATTTGAGTGGGAGTAATGAAAGAATGAAAATTCAAGGTTGAGAAGCTCAACAACTAGAATTATCAATTATGGAAGATGCAAACGGAAGATTATTTGTATCAAAAGGATCTATGGTGGTCATTGCAAGGAAAAATAAAGAAAAAGGCTACTATGTTTGATGAAGAAAGGGAGATTCTAGATAGAAATGCATTGGGAACCATTCAGTTGTGCCTGGCACCATCTATGGAATTCAATATAACAAAAGAAATAAAAATAAAGGATTTGATGGAGCATTTGGCTAAATTATATGAAAAACCATTAGCCTTAAATAAGGTATTTCTCATGAAGCATTTGTTTAATCTGAAAATAATTGAAGGTGGATCTATGATAGATCATTTAAATGAGTTTAATATGATTACCAGTCAGTTAACTTCTATAAAAGTGAATTTTAATGAAGAGATGAGGGCTCTCTTGGTTTTATGTTCTTTGCTAGAAAGTTGGAATAGCTTGGTAATGGTTGTAAGTAACTCTATCTTTGGTTCAAATACATTGAAATTTGATGATGTTGTTGGTATTATCCTTAGAAAGGAAATGTGACAAAAAAGCACAAGTAAAAATTCAACATTGAGTAATGCTTTGATTGTAGAGAACAAGGGAAGAACAAAGGAGAGAGTAAAAAGCCCAACAAATCGTGGGAAGTCATAAGGGAAGTCGAAGAAATACATATCTAAATCCAGAGGAAGAATGGATTATTCGCATTGTGAAAAGCCAGGACACTTGAAGAAGGATTGTTGGTCTTGAAAGGGGAAACAAGGAGACAGAGAACATGATGATAGTTGGAAGCTAATGTTGTAAGTAATAAACTATGAGATTCTTTAATTTTGTGTTTAGATAATGTTAATGATTCATGGGTAATAGATTCAAGGGCTTCATTTCATACCACACCCCATGGGAAATATTTTTTAGATTATGTTCAAGGTGATTTTGGATAGGTATATTTGGGTGATGATGAGCCCTATCAAATTTTTGGAAAAGAGAAGATAAAAATCAAGTTACAAAATGGAAATGAATGGTTGCTAAAGGAGGTAAGGCATGTTCCAAATTTGAGAAGGAATTTAATTTTTGCAAGACAACTAGGTAGTGAAGGTTGCTTAGTTACCTTTTTAGACAAAGTCTGAAAGGTCACTAAAGATGCATTAGTAGTATCTAAAGGTGAAAACATAGGCATATTGTATTTGTGTACTAGTAATACTTACTCTACCTTAGCTGTTAAAAAAATAGTTTCCCCTGAGATGGTTATAACACTTGCTACAGGGACAAAAACAAAAGTGTGGCACCATAGACTTGGGTGCATGTGTGAGAAAGGGATGAAGATCCTTCACTCCAGAAATTCACTACCAGGTCTAAAGAATATTGACTTGGAGTTCTGCAAAAATTGTGTTTATGGAAAACAAAAAAGAGTCTGATTTCTCAAAGTTTGGAAAGAGAAGAAAAGTGAGAAATTAGAGATTGTGCATTCAGATGTATGGGGACCAACTTAGGTATCTTCTCTTAGTGGCTCTTGTTATTATGTTAATTTTATTGATGATGCAACTATAAAAACATGGATGTATTTCCTAAAACAAAAATCAAAATTATTTGAAACTTTTAAAAAGTGGAAATTTTTTATTGAGAATGAGACAGGAAAAAAGTTGAAATGTCTTAGATCTAATAATGGAGGTGAGTATTGTAGCATAAATTTTGAAAATTATTGTTCATATAATGGAATCTGTAGGTAGAAAATGGTTCCTAGAACCCCACAAGAAAATGGTGTGTCTGAGAGGATGAATAGGACCGTTATGGAGCATGCAAGGAACATGAGATTGCATGTTGGACTACCCTTATTGTTTTGGGCATATGTTGTACATACCGCTATTTATTTAATAAAAAAGAAACCTTCAAATCCTTTGGATGGTGGCATTCTAGAGGAAGCATGGACAGGTCAAAAGGTAAACTATTCATTTCTGAAAACCTTTGGTTGTGAAGCTTTTGTCCATGTTGATATTGAAAATAGAACCATGCTTGAGGCCAAGTCTTAAAAATGTACCTTCATTGGATATGGAGTAGATGAATTTGGTTATCGGTTATGTCATTATGAAAATAATAAAATCATTAGGAGTAGAGATGTTATATTCAATGAGAAGGTAATGTATAAGTATCAGGTGCAAGAAAAGAAGCATGAACAGGCCAGAAAATAAATTGTGGTGTTGGATGAGATTGCAGAAAATGAAATGCCAGTGGTACCTGATGCTCAGCAACAAAAATTTATTCCATAGACTCTTGCAAGTGTTAGACGTTCTACAAGGATAACTAGACCTCCACAAATATTTTCTCCATCTTTATATTCTATATTATTAATTGATTCTGGTGAACATGTAGGTTATGAAGAAGAAATGTAGGTAGATACCAAAAAGCAGTGGGAGCTAGGCATGAAAGAGGAAATGGATTCCTTGTTTTAAAATTAGATTTAGGACTTAGTCCAATTTCCTGCAAGTAAAAGAGAATTTCTAAATAAATTGGTTTATAGGTTTAAGGAAGAAGATGGAGGCAAGAAAATAGATAAGGCCAGACTCATGGTAAAAGGTTTTGCATAGAAAAAAGGTATAGATTTTGATGAAATATTTTCTTCGATTGTAAATATGACTTCTATTAGAACTATTCTAAGTCTTGTGGTTGTGGAAGACTTGCATCTTGAACAGCTAGATATGAAAACAAAATTTCTCCATGGGGATTTGGAAGAGGAAATATACATGCAGCAACCATAGGGATATAAGTTCAAGGGTAAGGAGGAATTTGTGTGCAGGTTAAAGAAGAGTTTGTATGGCATCCTTGGTAATGGTATTTGAAATTTGATAGTTTTATGGCTAAACAAGGTTACAAAAGATGTCATTTTGATTATTGTGTTTATTTTAAGAAACTAGATAATGGTAGCTATATTGTCCTATTGCTTTATGTTTATGACATGCTTGTTGTCGGGTCTAACATGTAGCATATTAATGAACTTAATAAAAAAATTAGAAAATTCATTTTCTATGAAGGATTTGGGTGCAACAAAACAAATCCTTGGTATGGGGATCACATGGGACGGGACAAACAATTTTTTTTTTTGTCTCAAAGTGAGTATGTAGAGAATGTGTCGAAAAGGTTTAACATGCAGAATCCAAAAGTAGTTAGTACACCTTTGCCTAGTCATTTTTAGTTGACTAAGGAGATGTGTCCAAAGACAAAAGAGGAGGAAGAAAAAATGTCTAAGATACCATATGCATCAGCAGTTGGTAGCTTGGTGTATGCAATGGTATGCACAAATCCAGATATTGCACATGTAGTGGGAGTTGTGAGTAGGTATATGAGCAATCCAAGAATGGAATATTGGAATGCGGTAAAATGGATTCTCCCATATTTGAGAGGTGCTACTTCAAATAAACTATGTTTTGGAGGAAAAAATTATGCTCTTAAAGGATATGTTGACTCTAATATAGTGGGTGATATTGATAGAAGGAGGAGTGATATAGGGTATATTTTTACTGTAGGAGGTACTGCATTTAGTTGGATTTCCAAGCTACAAAAGTTTATTGTGTTTTCAACCACTGAAGTTGAGTATGTTGTTGCTACAAAAGCTAGAAAGGAGAGGATTTGGTTACAAAATTTTATGGAGGAATTGGGATAACAACAAAAAGATAGCCCTTTGTACATTGATAGACAAAGTGCCATTCATTTGCTAAGAATTTAGCTTTCCATTAAAAAAATAAGCATATACAACTCAAATACCACTCCATCCAATTAGTTTTGGATGATGGACAATTGAAGCTGGAGAAAATTCACACAAGTGAGAATCCTGCAAATATGTTCACAAAGGTAGTTGCATGGGAGAAACTAATTTCCTCATCAATTTTCATTAGGATTCACAACTGATAATGGTGGATATAAGAAACTAGTCATACCTGTAATCCAGTGGGAGCTACAAGTGCAACAACTTCATCTAGGATCAATCTCCAAGTGGGAGATTGTTTGGTGTGGAGCTTGGTCAATCTCTAAGTGGGAGATTGTTGGTATGTGTCAACTGATCATGCAAATAATGTACACTCGTAATGTATCCTCATTGGGGTTTAGGGTTGAGCCCCAAGTGGGGGTTTGGGGGCAGTATCCCCTGACAATGGGGGTTTGAGGGTAACAACCCCCAATAGCAGGGGTTCAGGGATGCAACCCCTAAAAAAAATTATATTAACACATCAAGGTTTTCCCACTAACACATCAAGTGAAAAAATGACTTTGTAAAACCCTAATTCTAGAATCTTACAAAAGGATTTTTATAAGTGGTTGGGATGTAAGTTGTGGTATTAGATTCAGGAGATTTTAATCTTCTTCACACTGGATAGTAAAATCATTGGGTGATAAATTTTCTATGGATGTAGCCCATATTGGGTGAACCACATTAAATTTTTGTGTTGATCTCTTTTGTTTTATTTTTTATTCTTTATTTTTTGGTTATTTAATCTACATATAATTGTTAATGTTTATTGCTCCAATATTCTTGAACCCTAACAAAAAGAATCCTTCTCTCCCTCAGAATCATGACTTCAATTCCAAGCACCATGTGTACACAGTCTTCTACTCTCAGGAAGTCCACTTTCAAAATAACCTTCAGGAAGTCATGCAAAAGATAGTCCTCAAATGGCCTTTCTCATGGTTGCACATTCATATTGACGTGAAGATTCCATGGACATAATGGCATCTTCCAATTCGTCAATATCCACCACTTAGACAAGAGTCACCCACTAAGAAAACCATGACACTCTACAAAAATATATGTATCCATGTTGCGTCAACCTACTATGAATAGTGCATTTCTTATTACTTCTTAAAACTGTCACAACTACTTTGTCTTATGAAAATGTGAATGCTCTAGAAATGGAAAAAATAATGTTTTTAGACCCATTTATTGGTGATGATATTATGTGACACGATGTAACAACATGATGTAAAAAAACATGTGAAAGTGTGCCAATTAATTCATCATTGTTCCAAAATTTGCAAGCTCATGTGAAGCAGCCTCTCGAACATTACTTTGATAAGTTTCATTCTAATTCATAATTTCCTCTTGTACCTACAAAACAAAAAAAAAATTGAAAAAGACCCACGTCTTGTTGGCATGTTCGAGTTTGGTTACTTGGCAATTGGCGATGTAAGAAAATCCTCTTCACAACTCATGAAATCCAACAACACCATGAAGCACACTATATGGCTTGTCAATAAATCATTTTCATACAGTCCTTTCCATTTGTATTTGAACCCTCACTACCTCATGATCATAAATGATTGGGTATTGCATATTTATTTAGGATTTTCTCATCATCAAATTAGCATCATAATCAACTGTTGACAAAAAAAACCCACATCTAATTGAGCATTGAAAAATATTTGCATTTCATTCAGTGATAATTTTTGTCTACACTTACTCTATCTTCTAGCCATGAGTAATTTTTGATGATCTCAACATCTTCTACAATTTCCAATTCTTTATGTTCATAGCCTAAATTGGAAAGCGCATCTACAAACTTATTTCCCTCATGATATGTGTGACAGATTTGGATATCTTCAAAAGAAGAAAATAATAACCAAACCTTCCTGAGAATATAACCTAATTTCCAATTACATATCCTCTTTTCTTTACAAGCATTAAAATCAATAATTAATCCCCTTCTACATGAAGCTTATTGAGGTGTTAAGAATTTTTTCCATTTTGAAGCCATGTAAGAGCACTTGTGCCTGTACCATGTTGTTTGTGCTAGCAAATAAATGGATTTCTTTAGTTGCAACTAATTTACCTTTCTAGTCACAGATACAAAATCTTGCACCTGATAAACTGAGGTTTCCTCTTGAAACTCTATCAAAAATAATCTTATAGAAATATGAATTGGGAGGCAACCATTGTATTGCGCTTCTATCAAAGTTGGAGTTGTTTGGCACAAAGAGAGAGCCTGCAAATGGTATTGAAATATGCTTCCAATGGTGCAAAACAAAATTTTCCTAACTAATGAACAAGGAGGAAACTATTTTTGTAGTTACGAACACAGTAATTTTAAACTTATGAAATTACTTGTTCAATCTTCTCTTTGATTTGTTTAATTGATGCACTTCAGCTCCTAAAAATGCATCTATTTATTTCCCACCAAAGTGACCAAATTACTATTGATAGAGTCACTATCCAAATACATGTAAAAAGGAATGCTTTATACAAAATTGGCTAGCTTGTGAACAAGTCCCACAATGACTTAGGCAATAGAAAGGATATATTCAATTTCCCCATTATAAAAGCCCAAATTTCTTGTGCCACTAAATAGTTAACAAACAAATTATCCACTGATTCATATTCCTATCACTAGTAAAAAAATTATTTCTTAGTTCCAACCAAGCAAAGCTTTTGGCTTTTGGCAATACCATTAGACTCCAGAAAAATAAATATGTTCTTTGAGATTGAGCTTGTGATACATGGAAAATAATTGACTTATATCCCTACCTAACAATATAGTTTCCATTCTTAGAAGGTGCCCAAATTAACTTATTTGGCTTGTTAAAAAGAAAAATAATTATGTTGTTTAATATTTTTGCTAAGTTTTCTATTAGAAGATATTGGATCCATTGAAGGATGCTTCCATTTCTCCATACCTATCACTAGATCCAAAGAGAGAACATAGTCCTTTAAAGATGAACCCTAACTTGTTGATAAACTATGTTTTGTTGACTGCAATTGGAATTGAGAGGAGGAAAGTCATTCCATGAATCTTTCCAGAACAAAACCTATACACCATTGTTTACTTCCCATGAAAAGTATAGGATAATAACATCCCTACATGCCAAAATAAAGTTCCACATAATTGAACCACTTGTAGGATTAGATATTGTGAATATTTTGGTTGGGCTCTCAGTATCCAAATATTTACTTTGCATCAACTTACACCATTTCAAATCTAGCTTGGCATAAATTTTCTATGCTAGTTTTACCCCTAAATCCATGTTTCTTTTTGTCAAATTATGAATCCCCACTCCTCCATTAGCTTTGTCTTAACACATGCTTTCTAGAGAGACTAAAGGGATTTTATTTTTTCATCTAAATTAAATTTCCACAAAAAATATTTAAGAAGTTTTTCAACTTGAAGAATAACACACTTAGGGGCCTACAATACATCCAATTAATAACTTGGAATGGCTATAAGGATAGATTTGATCAGAAAAATTCTACCAAACAACGTCAACCATCTAGCTTTCCAAGCAAGTATTCTATATTTTATTCTTTCTAACACCTTACTCCAAAACAAAGATTTTTTTGTACCCATGAAAAAAGGTATGCTGAAGCATGCACATGGAATTTTTTATTTCTAAAATCCTATAAATGCCACCAATCTTCTTGTTATGGCTTCTTTTGTGTTGAAAATGTATATTTTAGATTTAGCTGCATTAATTTTTTGTCCCGATGCAGAAGAGTATTTTTGAAGTATTGATTTGAACTATACAACTTCACCCAATAAAGATTTTCCAAAAAAAAGTATATCATTTGCAAATAATTATTGTGTAACTGAAATTCCTGTGTTTGGTATTGATAATCCTTACCATAGCCCCTATGAATGAACCTTCTAAATAGACCTGCTTAATGCTTCCACCATTAGGATAAATAATAATGGAGATAAAGGATCTCCTTGCCTCACACCTTGAGTGGAACCAAAGAAATCTACTAGAAATACATTTACAATAACTGAAAACCTTGCCCCCTAATAGGCATGAGAGGATCCACTTACACCACTTTTTACTAAAGCCAAATTTCTTAAGTACTTGAATCAAAAATTCCTAGCACACTCTATCATATGCTTTCATCATATCCAAATTAATGATGAAATACATAATTCTATAGGTTTTAATACAATGACAAACTTCGTGAGCTACTAAATCCCCTTTCGAATTTTCTCTTCCAGGTACAAATATGCCTTGTTCTTGAGACACTATTTTGGAAATGAGTGGCTGAACTCTTAGATAAATGGCATTAGTAAAAAATTTATAGATTGTGTTGCATAAAGATATGGGCTTGAATTAAGTAAAAAAATTTGGATCCTTTACTTTTTGGATGAGTGCAATATGTGTTGTGTTAAGAAAATTTAGCATATTCCTCGTTCTCCTTGACTCCTCTAATGCTAAAATAACATCATAACCAATAATATCCCAGCATTTCTGAAGGAATAAAGAAGTGAACCCATCTGGCCCAAGTGGTTTATCTATTGATAAAAAAAAAACCACTCTCTTGACTTCCTCAAAAGAAAATGGTTTCAATAGATGAACATTATCCTCATTTGAGACAAGTGCAGGAATATAATCCAAAATATCTTCTACATATTTTTCTAATGTTGTTGATTTATTTTCAAGAGTAGATAAGAAGTTAGAAAAAATATTATACCTTCCTTCTATATTTCTTCTTCCTTTACTATCTACTTACCCGTTGAAGTACTTTGAATTTTGAATATGGTATTACACAATTTTTTGATCTGTGTTGAAGCATAAAAGAAAATTGTATTTCTATCACCCTCTTCCAACCATAACTCCCTAGATTTCTACCTCTAGTATATTTCTTCCCTTATCACATGTTCTACCCATTATTCTTTTAGTTTCTTTTGGTGTTCAAAATTATTAGCATCTAACCCTTGATCTATTATCTTATTATTAATGTCTGATAACTCCTTGAAAACTTTTTCTTTTTTCTCAATTTTTTTTTTTAAAACATTGGCATACTAGATCTTGATCTATTTTTTAATATGTTTCAATTTATGAGCTAGTTGATACATTCTTGTGCCTCTTATGAACAAAGAACTTTCCCACCATTTTTGCAACAAAGGAAGAAAATGAGGATGGTGAAACCACATTTTTTCAAATTTAAAAGTAGATGCAAATTTCATTGTTTATTTAGCTACATCAATACTTAAAGAATTGGCATAATGATCAGAACATGTCAAAGGAAAGATTTGTGATAGCATGAAATTCTTTCCTATACAACAGATCGATGAAGCTATAAATCTATCCAATATTTCTGCTATTTCTAAGAAACCTTTTCTTCGCTTTTTCTAGGTAAATTGACCTATTTCTGGCTGAATATCCAACAAAGCATTATCTGTTATGAATTATATAAAGTCATCTATAACCTTCTACGGTGGAAATATTCCTCCTATATTTTCTTTCAAACTTAAAATGGAATTAAAACACTAGCTAAGATAACATTTTCATTCCTTATTCCATCCAAAACCTCAGTGAAAATATCCCACAATTGTTTCTTTTCTGAAGTTGTCGTTGGAGCATAAACATTTAAAAGCCAAAAATGCAAGTCAAAATGAGAAATTTTCAGGAGTTTCCAAATTATTTCATGTCTTGATAAATCTACATCAACTATTTTAGCATCCCATAGGGAAATGAGACCACCGAAAGCACCTTGTGTAGGGGAATGAAAAGACATCCATTTTTCCATTTTTGTATCGATGCCTCAAAACATTTCTCTGAAGTTTTAGTTTCTTGTAGAATTATAAAATCATCTCCAAAAGTCTCTATTTCTTTCTTGATCTAAGCTCTCTTGCTAGGGGAATTGATTCCCCTAACATTCCATGGTAAAATCCTCATCGGTATCAAGGAGAGCAACATGCTCTCCTCAGACGTTTATTTGTAGAGATTGTCATAGCACTATCTAGTGTTGATTGTAGTCCTACTTCTATCTCTTCATTGAGATTTTTCATGTGTGATTTCCTTCACATATTCCCAAGATATTTAGATACTATCAGTTGAATACTAGGGTTCTATATAATTTACAATGTTTGAGAATAATAAAAAATGCCCTCTTCCCTATCCACCAATTCCACTCCCTTATCCACATTCTTGACTTCCTGATTATGCTGTTGCATAGAAAAAAATTGGTTTTCCACATGTCTCTTACTATTAGGTACACATCCAACCTCTTTACCTACAATTCCATCAATATCTAACAAGAAACTACCAATGGAAAATTTCCCAACAATTCATCCAATTTCTCTTCATCCATTTCAAAAAAATTGTCAATGTCCATGATCTTTTCCTTGAGAGATGGAGACTCTAACCCATCCTCTTCCCTTGAGACTTCATCCACAATAGTATTAAACAATTTAGTATCTTCAAAGATTAAAATTATGTCTACTAGTTCCCCCAGGCTATCTTCTTGAAATAAATTTTTAAATGTCAAGTCAAGTTCTTCATCCTCAAAGATCATAAGATCAGTCATTTATTTCTTATGCTCAGTAATATTCACAAGCTACAATTTTTGTAACTGACCATTGTGATTGTGTGGAACCAAATTTATATAAAAAATTATCATCTTCACAATTATTTCCAACTACTGAGTAGAGATAGAAGAAATAGATAGACTATACCAGAAAATTGACTAATATTGTTGAAGAAACATAGGTAGATTAATGACCAGCTCCTTAATCTTCTTTGTATGCCTCTTTGATAACTTCTTTGCAATGATTTCATTTTTTTTCATTTTCTCATTAGCATAGATATCCAATTGGTGTACTATTACACTTCTTTATATATTTTGATAGGAATCATCTTCCATAGACACCATCTCCTTGGTCTTTTTTAACTCATTTTGAATGCCTTCATGCTTTTGATAACTTTAATTTTCTTTCTGAGTACAAGCACTCACTGAATGCCTTGAAATGTGACACTTAGAACAAACATTATCTGAGCTTTCCAATAAAATATCCTAGTTCCATTGGCCATATTTGGATGTTACATGAATTTTCTCTAGAAACTTCTTTGTTGCATCCAAAAAAGCACAAAATTTGATAGGTTTTGATAAATTTCTATAGAAGTTTAAATCATGCTTAAGAAAAATTCCTATGTGGTTTGCAAAAATTTAAATCAAATTCAGTTCCCTATACTCCAGAGGAAGAGATGACATTTGGATCCAAAAGGGAATAAATCTTACTACAAAATTATCAGAGCTACAATTTGGGGACCGTGGCTACATAAACAAACCAAATCCTTGAAAGACTCAAGATTTAACTTTAAAAACTACCTCTCTATGGGACTTAGATTCAAACAACACTAAGAAAATTCCCTTTTCCTTTTTTAGATAAAAAACCTTAGTGACCCCTTCCCATCATCAAATATCAAATCTTTTAATAGTTCTATGAGTGAAAATTTTGATAAATGCAAATTGTTACTTTAACATGTTTACCAAGTAAAAGAAATACTGAAATATGCATTAAGATGTTATTGATTTTAAAGGAATAATTATGTGTATAGTGATGAAATACGATGAAATAATATGTATTTCAATATGAGTATTTCAATGCTTTTTTGATGCAAATGTTTTATGATGTAAATGACTTTAATATGAATGGATAACTATCTATGCAATGTACTAAGTTGGATGCAAGAATACAATCAAGCCTCCAAAAGAGAGGGGAATTATCACTCAAGAGAAGAACTTTATTTGCTAACCCTTAATAAGACCTAACTGAGCTTTCACACACTCACCTCTAGTTTAGTGAAGTCATGTCAATAGTTTGGGAAATGGTAAGTTATCCTTAGCCTTGTTTGAGTATGATTTAGAAGACGTAATGATCTTGTCTACTAATCTTTTGATTTAGGTTATGTGTTTGAGTCTCTTGTCTTATGTGAGTTCTTCATTATGTGTTTATATTTAATCGATGAGTTATAATACACTTTGTGTATATATATCGATCGATGGGATTGTGAATATATGTGTTTAAATGTCAAGACATGATAAACATATAGTATATGTATATATATATTAATATGCACATATGAATGACATTAATGGAAACATCCATACGAGTATATTAATATATGTATACATATGTGTATATGTATATATATACATATGTTATTATACAGAATGTGTAAAATGGGTATATGCATTAGAATATAAAATGATTCATTTTATGAATTTATAAGTTGATAAAAATAAAAATGTCTATACATATATATATATAAATTTATATACGTACATTTATATATATATATATATATATATATATATATATATATATATATATATATATAGATATTTATATTGTAATGTTTAAATAGCACTAGGATGTTCATCTAAAGAGCATATTACATATAAAGCATAACTCATACATATAATTTTTAAGTGCAGCTTATACATATAATGTATAAGCTCAACTTATACATCTAATGTATAAGCACCAAAATAAAAGGAATTGTGCAACCATAATAAAGTTTCAGCTTTAAATAAAATTTAGTAATATAATATATAAGTTGTGATATGTATGTTGCGCAATAGATAAAGCTTGGAAGGTTGATTAAAAGGTAAACGTTGAGGTGGTGACCCATACCATGGCATGAGAATAATTCAAAGATATTTTAAGCTAAAAGGCCAACACTATATAAAGGAATTCAATACATTTAAAATGCAGTTTGTAATATGAAAATGCTATGCCAGTTTTCAAAGGAAGAGTTCAATGTTGGAAATGTATTTGAGTACCAACATGAGTCTATGAACCATAAAACCATTAGGAATATGAAAGAAGAATTGGTCAAAATTTGAATGCCATGTGAAATATAATCATGCAAATGGAACTTTGGCCTGGTCTTTTCCAAACAACAACCAAATGAAAAGGGAACAATACTTGTGTGGTGCCATGGTGAGAGATCAACATACAATAGAAGTTTGTTTTGTGCTTCTCTACCAACGTATGAGGTCAATTAGAAGGAGATAAATATTCAAATGAGAAGCTAGATAAAATGAGTCGACCTATGGAAATAATAACCTTACATTTTTTAATGTTATTCTTGTTATCCATAACAATGAGCGACTCATTCTTTGTGGTGAAATCTGGTTGTGCATGTGTTTACTATGCAATGTTTTTAGCTACCACCTTTTTCTTCTTCTTGCTTAGTCAAATTATTGAGAAGTGTCATCTTTGAGAGCTTGTTTCTAGCCTATAGTTGCTTACATTTGTGTCTAAATAGAGGTTCTTTCTCCCTCAAATGGGACGCATTATGCACTCATGATGCTTATTTTTGAGTTTTTATTCTACTTTTTTGAGTTTGAGAGTTTGTGAGAGGTTTTTGAGATGCTTTTGAGAGTTTTTGAGAGATTTTAGAAGAAAATAAGAGAGATAGTTGGGATTTACAAGTTGATTTTGAAGAAGGCTAAGCTAGGAATTTAGTTGAGCATTTGGAGCTTTGCATATACAGGCATGAGGATTTATACTTCATTATGCATTTAATGTTTTGAAAATATTGTATGACTTTTATTTTTTTTGGAAAATAAGTTAGTAGTTCCATTATAAATAGGTTATTATCTTCTTTGGATAAGTTTGAAATATTCTTGATGAATCTAGTCCAAAGAATTATATTATACTCCATATTATGGAA
Organism: Sequoiadendron giganteum; assembly: GCA_007115665.2. Lineage (NCBI taxonomy): Eukaryota > Viridiplantae > Streptophyta > Pinopsida > Cupressales > Cupressaceae > Sequoiadendron > Sequoiadendron giganteum. The sequence continues at coordinate 461,845,141 of CM021102.1, forward strand.
TGGGTGTTTGTAATTATTATTATATACTATATTAAGACAAGCTTATATGGTAGATGCTTAATTTGTGAAGTTGATTTATAGATTTATTTTAAAATACTTTGATTTACTTAGTAGAAATATCATCATTATGATGTTATGAAAAGCTTGATTGATATCTTTACTTGATTGATTACTCATGTCTCCTTGAGATAGGAAGAGAGTATTTCCCTAGGGTTAGGGTATGAACTTGATATTTATATCTATCTTCATCAATAGGATTGATAAAACATATTTTCTTATTCTAATTTAGAGTCTAATCTTATTCATGAAATTCTAGAAAGAGGACTACGTTTCAGTCACCCAAAACCATATTGTGAGAGGGCTATATGTGTAGATGCACCAATTCCCTGCAAGTTGATTATTTCCTCTAAATGATATATAAATATTTTAAACATATGAATGTTTGAGGTATTTGAAAGATAATTTTTATGATAGGTTTATGTTCACTTGAACATTACTTTACTATTGTTTGAAACCCTAGGTTGAGAATAACCTATTTGGTAGGGTTGTTTATTTGATTATTGATTGAAGAAAATAGGTTGAGAAATAGCCTCTATGATATAATTGATCATTTTATTGTTGATTATATCTTGTTTGAATTCAATTATTGTTGAAGACTATACTTATAAAATAGAGTCATTTAATGTTGTAACGTTATGATCATCCATGAGGTTAATTTGGTTATTCTTAGATATTATATGTGTGTGGCATAAAATAAGAGTTGCTTTAAGATACTTAGTAGCAAAGTCATTTAAATACGATTCAATGGGACAATATGTAACATAATTATTCAAGGTGTTACAACATCACATGAGCTATTAATAGGTTATTCTTGGGTGAAGGTTACTCGATGGTGTAAGGGATGTTCACCTCCTCTAATGATCCAACAACTAAGCCCTTAAATTTGTAACTCAGAGATTGAACATCTCTACTAAATAGTCATCTTTCTCATTATGAAGGTTCATTTAATTGTCAACCCAAGGGCGTGAACTTGAAATGGGTCAGCATTATATGTGCACTAGGTTTCTATTGTAGCCATATTCATTCTATAACTAGAAAAGACATGATGTTGAAAGTAAATGGCTTGAAAGGAAGTAAAATAAACACTAAGCATAAACCAACAAATTTAATGAACTGAAATACATGACAAAAATAGAAATCCTAGCAAACGGACAAGAAACTACTTTGTCTGCTTTGGCTACAGGAATAGTCACAAAATGGAATTTTAGTGGCTGCAAGAACAAACAATTGCTAGAATTGTAACTATTATTGAATAGAAAAATAATGGCTGAGCTAAAAGGATGGAATTCTCACCAAGTGGGGCCCCTTGGGTGAGTTTCCCTTGAAACTAACTCAGATGCAATAAACTTATAATATCATTTTATTCATTGAAAGCATGATTATAATGGAACAACGAAATAGTTGTATTTCTTGAAAAATAGGAATGCAAGTACAACATCAGAACATCCAACCTTCTAAGAAGGAGCATCTACTTATTATTTATAGGAAGAAAACTACCAACTAACTAACACAAAATGGTGTCAACTCAAAAAAATTAGGAGGATGCCACTTATTGAAAGCACAAAAAGAGGAAAGGAGGTTTTGCGTGCACAAGATTTGGTCAAGCTAGTCTTTCCTGAACGTAGATTGAGCATAACAACACCTCATATATTTTCTCAACTAACAAATATGATCATTAAAAAGGCAATTAAAATCTTTCATTTGACTAGGAATTTCCCTCCATTGAAATTTTAATAATCATCTTTTTGACTTCTTTGGCAACCGACCAACTGGCAGGAACTTCTTCTACTTTATAGGCTTCATTCATATTAGCATCTTAATGTGAACCTGCATAATAACATTAGCACACACAAAAAATTGCATATCCATAATTATCTTAAAACAACATCCATTCATCAACATGTAAATTCAACATAGATTAATCCACATAGCACATTAATATTATCAAAAATCACATGGATAAACTTATGTCAAAGGTTTTCAAGTCTAGGGAAATAATATAAAGGATGCTAATAATCAGGTGCCAAAGTCTATAGTATCATCATCAAACATATAATAAAACCTATCAAAATTGAGTCATTAATTAGACTCATCATTGTCCCCCAACTTAATGTTTTTTTGGTCCTCTAGTGGATGAAGCTTTGTTCCTTTTTCTTGCCAAAGTTCTAAAGTCGACAACTACCGATTGTCCCACATCAAACTCTGTAGTGTTTGAATTGTAATCCTAGTAGAATCCATGCTTCTTTTCCAACTTTTCCCACCTTTCTCTTTCTACAACTATATCATACTTATAGTATTTGTAATTTTATAGTGGCCACAATAGCATAGGTGGCTATAATTTCAATGGAAGCCAATAGTGTTATTGCATTCTTCCAATTTGAATATACCTAGGAATCCTTTTACATGCTGCAACATAATTCTACAAAGAATGGGGCTCAACTTGCTGCAATTGTTCTATCAAACTATCCCATCTTTGTGATAGGTAACCCAACACTACCTTCCCTATAGTATTAGTCATTTGTTCATATTCTTGGTATACTACATCCCTAAAATGAATAATTCTGCTTTTGTAACCTTGATGATAAAGGATTCTAATTCCATGTAAAGAAAATATCAAAAGGATCACTAGATTCAGCTCTAAGAGACAAAGGGGTGCAGACTTATCTTTCCATGTATGTTCTAAACTCTTGCCCCCAACTAATTTCATTTTGTATTCAAGACATGAATGCCCTTAAATGGATATCTCCAATATACAACAATGGGTTCTAGTTATGATCATTTGGCACAACATAATTATGTAAATATAATTCACATAGAAAATTTTTAACTTCAATGGGAGAAGATTGATAAGCTGAGAAAAACTCATGTGGAGTTTCAAGAGAAGGACTCAAACCTAAAACAATCCTTGACAATTTGAAAGAAATATGGCGCTCCTCCAAGTGCAGAGTATATACTCTCGGAGGAGTCCTACATGCCATCATTTTTGGCACTAAATCCACCACATTATCCATTTTATCTTTTAATGCAACAATTTCTACATTTTTCTCCTTATTTTTTGCATCCTTCTTTTTAACTTCTTCCAATAACTTACATTTTTCTCTTCTACATTTTTTTTCTTGCATCTCCTTCCACAAATTTAGAGCCACAAATTCCCAAGAAGAAGTAGGCATGTGCATTCCAACTATGATTTTTTACTAGGTTGGTTTTTCATACTCCACTAGCTCTATATTAATAGGGAGCAATGGTTCTTGTTGCTCATCAACCAAATATTCAGCCTGCCCTGCAATTTGGTGTTTAACATTACCTAAACCTATCTCTGGTTATTGTTGTTTGACTTGTTTTGCAACGATAGCAAGTTATTCTAACCCAATATTTAACTTCTCCCTAGGTTTCTTTGTCAAATATATACTTTCTTTCACTCTAGGAGTCTCTTCCTTTTTCTCAAATACCTTACTGAGTCTTCGGATCCTTCTTGGAGTCTCACCAATAGTATACTTGGTTAACCTTGATTTCTTGGGTGGATTTTTGTTTTTCCCTACAGTTGCAGGAACTTCATCTTATACGACTACAAGAATTTCATCTTCCAATTTTTTTCACTTCCTGGGGCTAGGTTTTATTTTCACAAGCTCTTTCTTCTTATCCTTTTCTTTTCTACTCATTGCTTCACTCATTTTTGCTTTCCCTTGCCTAGCAACAACTCTAGTGTGGTGTATTTCTAGGAGGAATATTAATGTCAGGGTTTGAAGATGAACTCTCTTCATCTGTGTGTTCAAAGTTAGAAAAAATGGCTTTGGCTGTAGGAGGGTTTGCACTAGATGTTGCTCCAAAAGTTGAGGCTCCAAGATTAGTTTCAATAACACTCACACCTTAACTAGCCCTATGAGCTAAGGGTTAACCTCTAGGGTTTACATTTTCTAGTCTAAATTGATCTATGCTCACAAATTATTCCCATGTCATTCTAGATATTGCTTGCAAAGATTTTTCATCTAGCAGCTTTATTAAATAGTGGTGAGAAACAGAATTATCCCTACCTTTTTGTGTTTCGACTAGCATAATTGCAAGGAGATTGCATAGCACATTAGGCACATTCATCCTTCTCCCATGCCTCATATGATTCAGAATTTTAAAGTGCACAAAATGGAGGCATGATTGGCAACCTTCACAGGTGATATACTTAACAATGTGGATAGAAATTTGTTTCCATGGCTCTGCTAAAGAGGTCCTCCTTGTTCCTTGCTTATCAGCAACTAGCGGGGGATTGCTAGGTTCAGTGAACTCCACCCTAGTTGACCTCACATCCATGGAAGCAGGGTATGGTTCTCCATTGGTAGGAAATCTTGTTACCTCAGCAACTCTTTCCTCCATGGCTATAACTTCTAGCCCTTTAACCATTGCTTTGTCATCAAAAATTGTTTGGGAAAATTCCAAAGTAATGCCCTCATTGAAACTATCCAATTTCATAAAATAGTCTAACCACCCACAATTTTTGAACTCGACCAAAGAGAGTGCATCCTGCAATAACATATCATGAATTGTAGGTTCATTTCTAATTAGCTAGCCTCCCATTTTTTTTGTCTACAATCAGGCAAGCACCTTTGAAGCACATTTTCATGCAATTCCTCTCTAAAAACCCAATTCCTTAGCTTCATACAACTCTTCTCTAGTATTAATGCCAATATCATGTGACTTTTTAATTTACCTTTGTGGTGTTATTTTAATTATGGCTAAGGAAAAAAACATAATGAAGGGTATCATTAAGAAAAATGGTGACAATTCAGTGTCTTATCACACATGCAAGCCAACATTTCAAATTAAAATTTGTTGACATCTATGACATGCGCACATGTGGGTTTGCATTCCCCCCCAACCTAAATTGGAGCATGTGTCCTCATAGGTTGGGATATAATTATGATTTGAAAAGGAAGATTATAGATATGTACTCATATAGTAATTAATATGAATACGTTTAAGATAATTAAAAGATAACAAATTGTAATGCACACAGCTGAAAATTTGGAGTATCGATTGCAAAAAATGCGAATAGAAGTACAAGTTATGTGGAAAGTATCGTTGAGAAATTAATTAAAGTGATGATGGAATGAAGTGATGTGATGGTGGAGTTATGGAAGAGAGAAAGGTGGAGATGAATGGGTAGATGAATTGATGGAGAAGTTGACTCCCACAAAAGTGGAAATCTTTATTATGATGTGGCACATACCTTGACTAGGTAGAAGGAGGGACATTAGGTCCACTTCCCTGGGTTATAGGAAGTTTGAGGCCTTGGTGTTGAACAAATTGTTGTAGGAATTCTTTCTTTGAAGTTGGTTTATGATATAACCTTAGGCAGTGACCATTGAAAAGTAGCTTGAATCTAACAGGGTCAATGGTTGTGAGTTGAACAACACCATTGGAGGACTTTCGCAACTTCATATGGTCCTAACCATCTAGTCTATAGATAATCTACATTATCTTGATACCTAGAATCATAAAGGAGTGCCCAGTCACCTGGCTAGAACTTTTTATCCTTTATGAAATTATCATGCCATTTGATTCTTTGATTTTGCACTATCTCAGTATGATGAAGGGTGGATTTTCTCATTTCATCCAAGGCATTCAGCTACATGATTCTATTCTCATGTGTGTCAGATATGTCTATCCCAAGATCAAGTGTTGTTCTAAGAGTTGTATGCTCAAACTCAATAGGCATCATAGCTATCTTTCTATAGAGTAGCTCAAAAGGAGTGAAACCAATGGTTGTCTTCCAACTGGTTCTATAGGCCTAGACAAATTTTGGCAACCTATTTACCCAATCTTTTCTATGAATAGCCATTGTTTGGTCAAAATAGGCTTGATTTCCTTATTAGTCACCTTATCCTTCCCATTGGCTTGAGGGTGATAGGGGGTAGATTTCCTATGCCTTATATTATATTTATTGACCAATGTTGTTACAAGATTTGATGTAAATTGAGCCCTTTGATCTATCACTATCTCTCTAGGAACACCATAACGTGTGAAGATTTATTCATATAGGAATTTTGCAACCTTATTATCTCTGGCATGTTTCATAGCTTTAACCTCAACCCACTTGGTCACATAGTCAGTTCAAACCAATATGTAGGATTTTCTATTTGATGGTGGATCAATTGGACCCACAAAATCAAGTCCCCATTTATTAAATGGTGTGATGAAAACTTGGGGGTACAGAGGAATTTCATCATATTTAGTTGTTTGGCCCGTCCTCTGACATCTATCACACTTTCTAGTATACTTACCTACATATTTATGAAGTGTGGGCCAGTAATATCCTGTATTAAGAATCTTCATTATTGTCCTCTTAGCTGCAAAATTCCCTCCACAAGGTTCATTGTGACATGCATGCAATATATCATATGCCTCATCCTCCCTTACACATCTCCTCATCACATGATTTGTTCCAGTTTAGAATAAACATCCTACAATCCATGAGAAAGGAAAAAATTTCTCAATAAGAACCCTTCTCTCTTTTGGAGAGAAATGAGGATTAACTCTCCTTGTAACTAGATAATTGGCCATATTGGCATACCAAGGTGTGTGGATACTGATTGAAAATAAATGTTCATTAGGGAAGGATTCATCAATGACTTAAGTGTCCTCTGACGTAGTCAATCTTGAGAGAAATTCTACTACAACATTTTCTTTCCTTGACTTGTCTATGATGGTGATATCAAACTCCTGCATGAGAAGCAACCATCTTGCTAATATTCTTGTAATTAAGGGTTTATTCATCAAATATTTTATGGTTGCATGGTTTGTATGGACAAAGATCTGATATCTAGTGATATAATGTTTAAACTTATTAAGGGCATAAATGACTGCCAACATCTCCTTTTCTATCACTATATATTTAAACTCGTCCCCTTGTAGGTTTATGTTGATGAAGTAGATTGCATGCTCAATCACTCCTTATTTTTGTCTCAAGACAACACCTATAGCATAATCAAATGCATCTATATGAATATGAAAATGGAGTTCCCAATTAGGACCTTTGAGCATAGGATCATGGGTTAATGCTTCTTTCAAAGTAGAGAATTCTTTGTCACAATCTTCTGTCCATTGGAACTCGACATATTTAGTCAAAAAACTATAGAGTGGTGCTGCTATTTTACTGAAATACTTTATGAAATGCCTATAATATCCTACATGACCCAAGAAACTCCTAGCATATTTTTTCTTTTTAGAAATAGAGAGATTGGTAATTTCCTCAATCTTGGTTGGATCCACCTATATTCCTCTATGAGTGATATAATGGTAGAGGACTACCCCTTCTTGCATCATCATGAATAATTTCTCATTGTTTAAGGAAATATTATGGTCTTCACATCTTTGTAGAACCTTCTTTAGGTTTTCTAAGGCCTCATCAAAATCAGCACCATAAGTGGTGAAGTCATCCATGCAGATTTACATGCACTCGTGTGAAATATCAGAGAAGATACTAATGACTACTCTTTGGAAAGTTGTAGGTACATTGCAGATACTAAATGGAAGCACTAAATAGGCATAAGTGCCCCAAGGATAGGTAAAATTTGTCTTTTCTTTGTCCTCAAGTGCAATTTGTATTTGATTATAGCCACTGAACCCATCTAAGAAGGAAAAATACTTCTTTCTTGCAAGTGAATCCAATACTTGGTCTATAAAAGGAAGAGGAAAGTGATCCTTTTTGGTGGAAAAATTTAATTCTCTATAGTCAATACAAACTCTCCATTTACCTCCTTTTTTAGGCACAATCACCAAAGGAGACACCCATTGGTTTTCTAAGATAGGGTAGATGAATCTGACATCCAATAACTTTTGTAGTTCTCCTTTGACAATCTCCCTTAATGCAAGATTGATTATCCTTTGTGGCTGCCTTGTTGGTGTGCAGTCATCTCTGATGTAGATCCGATGAGTATAGAGTTTAGGATCTAATCCTTTCATGTCATGGTAATCCCATTCAAATGCAGGATGATGCTTTTTTAACAAGTTTTTCAAGGACAATTGCTGCTCCTGAGTAAGCTTTTTATTAATGTTCAAATGTTTACCTTCTAAAACTTGCACTTATGTTATCAATTCTATTATGGTTGTTTCACTGATGCATGGTATTTTTAGTTCATGTGGCAGAAATTTATGAGACATACATGTTGTTGTAGGAAGTTTAGGTGCAAGAAGAGCAGGTATAAGTGTATGTAGTGAACCAGTAGAACCAGTCTTAGGAGTAGGTGATTCTTCATGCATTTCATAGCTATTCTTATTTATGTTGGACAATATTTCATCCTCTTCCTGTAGTTGCATGAAAGGACTTCTTCCTATCATCATGAGATGTAGTATTGAATTTATCTCCTCAACTTCTTCACCAACATGTGGCCAGACAAGGTTATCCACATCATGGGATGGTTGAGAAAGAGGATAAAGAGCAAGATTTTTAGTACGTCTTCCATCAGAAATAGTCATGTCCCCTGCTCAACATCCAATGTAGGCATCTTTTATAGCCAATCATGGCCTTCCCAAAATAATGGGATACCCAACTAATGTACCTTTAGGGGAAAGGATCATGAAATCTATTGGATATTCCCAGGAGTCTAGAATAAAAATTTTTTCTACTACACCATCAAGTTTGACATTGGAACCATCAACAAGCTATAGGATAGTAGGAGTAGGTCTCAAATTTGTAACATTCAGTTGTTGTAGGATATCCCTAGTCATCATATTAATAGTTTCTCCTAAGTATATTAGAGCATTCTTTACTTGGATCCCATTTATGATTACTTCAACTAAAGGATTTTCTAGTTTAGTGTATTTAGGAACAATGACTTTCCCAAGCATGATATTTGCTAACTACCCTACTAAATGGATAGTGGTGGGGTCTTTCTTTTTCCTCTCAGGATTTTTAAGGCATGCTTCCTTTATTGCCTTACCATATATGGGAACATATTTTATGGCCTGGAACATAGGTATCTTGACACATATGTATATCAGATGATCCAAAATATCAAAGGTTTATTCCTCCTTTTTCTTAAAAACTTCAAACCTTTGAGGAAATGGTGGTTCAGGATCAGTCTATTGAACTGGTTCAAGATTGGTAGGCACACTTGATTGAATAGGTGCATGAGATAAATTTTGATGCTCCTCCTCTTCCATAGGAAACCTCTATGATAATAGGAGTGGAAGGTGATGGAAAAGTGGTTCCTAAACACAAATGAATGTTACTCAAAATCGCAACATAGGTAGGGTATTGGTTTGGATATGAGGAAATAGACTGGATGCCGATGTGGTTTTTTATTTGGGTTGGGTGTGGGTTGAGATGCTAACTAAGTAGGTATAGGTTTGCTATTTTTTGAGTTAGGAGGAGGCATTATGGCAGGGTGTTGGGGTTGTAGAGGCAGCTGCATGTAACCAGTTGACTGTTTTGGCCATTATTTCCCTCCTCTCCATTGGGATGTTTACTGCCAATTTCATTGAGGTTGTTGCCATTGAGGTGGAGTATTTTGGTAATTAGGCCAAGTATTTGGAGGATTTCTCCAAGACTGAGGTGAATAACCTCCAAAGTTTGATGGATATTGGGGTTGCCATTGATTAACAAATGCATAAGAATTCATATAAGGTCCACTAAAATATAATGAGTTTGGTGGCATAACTTGTCTTGGATCCCATCTCTTTTTTTTTGCAACATAGAAAAATTGATCTTCTTCACCCTCAATTGGCTTGAATTCAGGTGGAATGTGCTTTCTATTAATATTGGCCACCATTTTATATTTGCAGTCTTTTTTCTTTGCATGCAATGAGGACAATATTCTGTCAACATTTCCTTTTCCTCGTCATGTTTCTTATTTTCTTGAAGTGTATCTAGCTGAGTTTCCATATTAATTATGATTTCCTACTTGAATTCTTATAGTAAGTGAGTGATTTCCATCCTTGAAACTCCATTAACAAAATATTTACCCATAGAAGACTAGTAACCTCTTCCTTTCTTTATAGTTGCTCTGGAGTAATTTTGAAATATCTTATTAATAGCATCCCAGGGTACTTGGGTGTTGTATCCTTCTCCTATCAAATCCAGAGCATTAGCACAACTCTCACTAATACCTCTAAGAAAGAGAAACTTTTGGGATTCGTCATTGAGTGCATGGTGTGGAGACTTCTTCAGACTAAACTGGAGCCTTGACAAATAGTCCTCCAAAATTTCATCCTCCTTCTACTACATCCTAAAGATATCACCTCCTCTCATATCACTACCTCTACAATATTCTTTATACTTCTCGAGAAACTTTTCCTTCATCTCATCCAAACTATTTATAGTATTCCTTCTTAAGCTCATAAACCACCTTGATGCAGCTTATTTCAAAGTAGTAGGAAACAACTTAAGCATATGAGCATCAATAGTGTAATCATAGCTTTATAAGAGGATATCAAATTCAAACAAGAAAGTGTTTGGGTCCTTATTTACAAGCCCATAGAATTTAGGAAGAATTGAAGCAGGAATGTTCTTGAGGTTATCAACATCATTTTGTTGATGGATAGGGAAATGAAAGGTTGGTCGATTAGGCTAAATTGGGGTAGCCATTTTTGCTCAATGGATTATCAAAGAAAATGGGTTTTCTATCAGGTTTTGGGTAGCTTTTCTTTAGAGGAAGTTTTAGAACATGCCAAATCTATAAATGCATCAACAAAAGGTTTTACTTCTTCTTCTTCTAAAATTTTTGAAACTCAACTAGCTCATTATCAGGGTTAGGTTAATTAGGAAGGAATCTACCTAATCGATCTATTCTCCTATCCCCATACATGTAGTATTACTCAGTATCAGAAACTAGAAATGACTCTTAAGAACCTCCTAGTTTGACGCCATCCCTGACAACGGTGCCAAAAATGTTGGCCTCTTCTAATGATTCAAAAACTAAGCCCTTAAAGTTGTAACTCAGAGATTGAACATCTGTACTGAATAGCCATCTTGCTCATTATGAAGGTACATTTAATTGTCAAACTAGGGATGTGAGCTTGAAATGGGTCAACACTATATGTGCACTAGGTTTCTATTGTAGCCATATTCATTCTATAACTACAAAAGACATGATGTTAAAATGAAATTGCTTGAAAGGAAGTAACATAAACACTAAGCATAAACTAAAAAATTTATTGAGCTGAAATGCATGACAGAAATAGAAATATTGGAAAATGGACATGAAACTACTCTATCTACTTTGGTTGCATGAACAAACACAAAATGGAATTCTAGTGGCTGCAAGAACAAACAATTGCCAAAATTGTAACTATTACTTAACAAAAAAATAATGATTGAGCTAAAAGGATGGAATTCTCTCCAAGTGGGCCCCCTTGGGTGAGTTTCCCTTGAAACTAACTTAGATGTAGCAAACTTATAATATCATTTTATTCAATGAAAGCATTATTACAATGGAATGACAACATAATTGTATTTCTTGAAAACTAGGAATACAAGTACAACATCAAAACATCCAACCTTTTGAGAAGGAGAATCCGATTACTACTTATAGGACGAAAACTACCAACTAACTAAAAACCAAGGCAGACAACTCCAAAAAATTAGGAGGATTACACTAATTGAAATCATGGAAAGAGGAAAGGAGTTTATGCATGTGCGGGATTTGGTCAAGCTAGTCTTGCTTGAACATAGATCTAGCATAACAACACCTCCTATATTTTCTCAACTAACAAATATGATCATTAAAAAGGTAGTGTTGATGGTGAAAATGACACAAAAATTGTTAAACAGAATATATCTACTCTATTTCTCCTGAAAAAGAAAGACAACATATAGTAGCCTAACTCCCAAGGTCCTGGTAGTAGGTTCTCAACTGTCTGGTGTCACTCAACTGGTCCATGCAACTGTAATATTCAAGGGGCCTTTTTTGGTAATAAGGAATGCAAGCAATGAATGATTCATCAATCTTAATTTAACGAAAAGGGGATTTTAAATAAAAGAAAAAGATAGATCAAGACATATATCAATGAAACATGAATAAAATTGTCTAATATCTAGACATATATTTTCATAAATGAATAGTCCTCCAACATATCAAGAAAACCATAACATGATGCAATTTACAAAATATTCAATACTATTGCATGCATCCATGGTACTTAATTTAACCATCACAATCATACATCATAAATAATTTAAAGATTCCAACAGAACAAACTCCCATTTGTTGCTAAAATCATAGATCAACAAACTTTCAATAATTCAATCCATAGATAATTTAATGAAATAATCTTTAAATTTGGTTCCTTCTAATGATTTTCATCACATAAGAAACACTTATGCTTCACCATAATCACTGGCATACAGATAGACTATGATTCATTAATCTTATCCAGTAAACTCAATTCCAACACCATATTGTGTAAAAACCTATATTTACATTCAATTGTAACTAATAAGAACAAAGTATCTCTATAAAAACTATGAAAAATCCTATTTGCTACTATCAGGTGGCTAATCTTATTCTCATTAGCCAACCTTTACAATATGGTACCCTATAGGTATATATAGATGTACAAAATATTAAGTCCTCTCTATCTAAAGTTGAGATCCACCTTTTTAGGAACTTAGATTTTCTTGGAAACTCAGATCAAATGATCTCTAGTTCCCATATTGATCATCTAGTTCACTGGAGATAAAAATAGAGAGAAGAAAAGAAAGCCACGTGCCCCTAAAACTATTAGTCATGCATGCAGATGAGAAAAGAAAGTCATGCACCCATAAGACTGTCAATCATGCATGCAGAGTTTTCTCTAAAGTGTACTCAACATAACTAGAGAAGACTTGTTGAAGCACATCCAAATCTGGTCCATCAATCCAACTATCTTCAAACTTAATCCTTTTCAATTTAGTAGTAGCAAACTCTCCCATATCTCTCAACTTTTTCAACTCCCTTCTAGCAACCCTTACCTCTTCTCTCATATCCATCAATCGATCCAACAATAGATCTTCTCCATCATCTCCCTTTTGTATGACCTCTTTAAGTCTACCATCCCATTTATTTTTTAATTGACTTAAAGGCAGGCCTTCCTTCACCGACATATCATAATTCACTAGAATAGAAATAAAAGCTTCTAGTTCATCAAGTTCATTTAGATCCTTGCTAGAATCATGAACTTCATTTTTATGTTTGTAAAAAAAGTCATCTCTAAACCGGATTATGTTGGAGGCCTTTTCCAAGAAATCTATGTTTTCCTCTTCAAGAATTGACTACTCTAGAAGAGTCGATTTTGGCAATTTATTGATCTCTTTTAGCTTCTGGATATACCCTCTATACTCCTTCTCTTGTTCTCCCAATGCTTTAGCATGCTGACTCATCTCTTCTATTAGCTTCAAAGCTTTCTCATGAACCTCATAACTACTTTCTAGTACCTCACCTACTTCCCAATTAAGCTTGTCGGTCCATCTATCCATCATATCAGCCTTACTCCTTATCTACACCAAATCATCCACCTCTCTCTTGCTAAGAAAAGCTGGTGTCTCTATGGTGGTAATTTGATGTAACCTCAGAGTAGAAACATTCTTCAAGAAGGTGTGTAATTGATCCAATTGAGCCTTAAGCTCATCCTTTCTTTGTTTATCCTTTATCATCCTTGATTTGGTGGATGATTTTATCACATCAATTAAGTTCATTTTCTGATTTCTTGTGGGTGTTCCCAAATTGACCATGCCCAACTGGTAATCGATTAGTTGCATATCTCCCACATCCTTATCCACCACTAGTATTGTACATTCAACAACAATTTCTTCTCCTTCAATGAGTCTAGTGGAATGCAAAATTTTAGCCTTCTTCTTGGGTCTTTCTTTTTCAATCTCTTTCATCATGTCATCCCAATTAAGAGGTTGTGAGGGCGTTACTGGCCTCTTTTAAAGATCACATTTTAACCAAGTGGGAGAAATTGGAGTAGTGGCCATTACAATAGAAGAAGAAGCAACAGTTGTAGAGGATAAAGGCTGTAGCATATTAACCTTAGGTTGAGGATCAACCTCTTGTACATCTTTTTGTTATTGCTCTACATTTTCTTGTGCAAGCTTTTCAGCTTCTTCCTTGTCCTTTTGTTCTTGCATCTTCATTTGTTCTTTTTCCTTTAGTTTTTCTCTTCCAACCTTTTCTCCTCAAAAAACTTATTTCTCTCTTCTTCCAACACTTCAAGTTTGTCTGAGGCTTCCTTTTCCTTTTGTAGCTATGTGGCTAGCTCCTCAGCATCTTTCTCTTTTTGTGTGTGTTCTGCTTCCTCCTTCTTCTTATAGGCTTCTTCAATTAGCTTCAATTTTTCCTTAGGGGCTTCTCTTTCCCTTCGTTGCTTAGCCTTTTCCTCCTCTAGATCATGAATATTTTGCACCATCTCTAGCTTATCATTTTCTTCTTTGGTCTTGAGCTCTTGCTCCTTCTGCCTTTGTTGTTTTAGCACTTCATCAGCTCTTAGCTTGGCTTCCATTTGTTGTTGTTAAAGTAAGGCATTTTCTTGTGCCTTTTGCTTCTCCATTGATTATGCATGTGCTTTAACATTTGAAGCCTTCTTTTCTTCCTCAAACAGTGCCCATTGATCTTCTTCAGTTAATAAATGTTCAGTTTCTAGAGGCATCTCCTCTTTCACGTCCTTTTTTGACAAGGTCTCATCAAAATCTATTTCAATATCATGGATCTCCATCTCCACTTCCTTTCCCTTTAATGTTTCAGCTATGTCATTGAGATCCCCCTTGGGAATTTCCCCTCCTTGTTGCTTTGTAGGAAGGACTTGAGCAGATGACTCTCCTGCAAATGATACTGGTGCCACCGCTCATGTTGGAACATTTTCCTCCATTTCCTGAGGTTCATCTTGAGTCGAAGCTTCTAGCTCAATCTTTTCTACGTCGGGAGGGAAGAACTCTAATGTTTCTTTAGGTGTCACTCTCCTCTTAGTTCTTTTGTATCCTTTTCCTTTCTTGGGAGCTAGACCTCCATGAGCTTTAGCTCTAAGAAAAACCCATTGGATACTCATATCCAGTATAGGTATTGTTATATGTTTGATATCAATGGTTTCCTCAGCATCCCAATCCATTGGATCCAAAAAATCTGTACCTATGCTTTCTGCCTTATAGTATGGATCCAACACTACCCCATCATCCAATAGTGCATCAGGAACATCAGTTGTCACCCCAAATTCCACCATGAGTGGAATAGGTAGCCTATAATAATTCATCTTTCTGAGGTCATACTCATCTTGGAGATCACTCTAGAAGTCTTCTAACAAGTTGAAGTGTTTATCAAAGACTGAAGCCAACATAACATTCATCTTCTTCTTTGGATCAAAATACTTTCAGGCAGTGTATAAGCCCAACTTCAAATGCACCAATTCACTTCAAATCACCTTATCTCCCACAAGATGTGGGAAACTATACTCACCCAATTGTATGGGGAACTTGTGACAACTGGGTTTATGTTTTATTGCCAGTTGGGCATTGACCCCAAGAGCTTGAGAGACAAACTCCATCAAAATCATCCTGGTACTACAACATCTTGGAAGTAAGTGGGGATGACCCTCAAATCTTGCCAACTTGAAATAAGTGAACTTGGGGTATTGGATATACCAACATCCTCATTATGTGATAAATTCCATGGCCTCCTGACTTAGCCTGTACCCTACATCTCCATTAAGCTGGTTAATAAAAACATACAAAAATTCATCATTAAACCTTCTAAAGTGTAGCTCAAAAATCTGTAGGGACAGTTGTTCATAATGATTCCAAACTTTGTTTTTCCTGTTAGCTTCTCCCAATACACCTACTTTGTTCAATCCTGGGAAGATGCCTCCTATGTTTGCTGCATAGATAACATAAGAGGTCATGAAGAAGCTCTTAGTTTCCCTTACTCTAGTCATCTAATAATGTATGTTGTCTCATATAATCATAGGCCAATCAAACGAATGCTTTCCATCAAAGATTTTATGAATGAATGAAAAACATCCATTCCTTAAAATGAAAGGCATCCCTCTTTCAAAAAACTCTAGCCAACACCATTATAAGATCGGATACCTCCTTGTAAAATTCTGCCCTCTTTGGCTGATCTGAGAGCTTGGTCAGGGACTTCTTCTCTATTCTTAACCATTTCTTGTTTAAATGCTCCATATCGGTGTCTTTGTATTTTCTATACATCTCCAAATCCTTTGCTTCATTGAGTTGTGCCAGGTTCTTCAAATAAGGGACAGTTAACATAAGTTGAAAATTTTAAGGAGTTAGGTCTATAATCACATTATCTTGTGAATCCACACACTACCTAGTGGCAGGATTATAAGCCCCACCTGTTGTCATTATGAATTTCAAGCATTGGATGGATAAAGGAAACACAATGATGTGATCCAAACCAAATTCAACTATTCTTCCAGTTCTCCATGTTACTTAGTAATTTTTGTTTAGTACAACAACTGAATGGGCCTAGATTGGTGTATGTTATATCCATCCGATCAGATACCACCTTGCTAATAGTGACAGCAGGACCCTTATGGTTATACCTCAAGGTATAAGGCAGTTGTTCCGATTTAACCTTCTTAGGCTTAGTTGATGCCTTCGAAGTTTCTGCAGGCTGACTTCTCTGAGTAGCTTCTCCTGATATTCCTAACATTATTTAACTTCCTACAACAAAACCTTAAATTAGATCCTTGAACAAATATAACAAAATATGCTTTAAGATCTTACCCTTCCTATATATACCAGAGGCAAAACCAGGTAGAAAAATTTCTAAATAGTCTCTTTTAAAACACTGTTGGGATCGGAGTCAAAATAGTTATTGAGATTATAGTAATAAAAAGGTGAGACCGGAGTTAGAGTTGGAATGATAACCAGAATCTGAATCTGAATGAAAATTGATTTGGTTCCATGAAGATTTTCTAATTTTATATTTAGTTTCGCTTTCGCTTCCACCTAGGTTACCAGTACTTTGAAAGCCTGCTTCTTATTGTAAGCGGAGTCAAAGATATGATAGAAAAGGAATCAAAACTTATTACAAAACATGATTTAATGTCTAAATCAATTCTAATCCTGCTTCCGCTTAAAATAACCATGACGTCATAAATTCTTTCGACGGGATAATAAACACTAAGATTTAAAGACTAGGTCCTATCAAAATGAAAGGGGCTTAAAAATAATCTTTAAAAGAACTACCCATATGATCGACAAACAACCATACCAATTAGGGCATCATATTTAAAAATATAAAACACGCTAAAACCCTAATTCACAAACCCTCAATTTAAAACAATTTAGGGCACAAATCCAACCTTATTCAAACTAATTAGATTAATGCGCAACCGGATTCCTAAGACAAACTGTAATTTATCAAACCCTACCCATTATAAAAATAGAAACTAATCTACCATTATAAACCTAGGGCATCACGATAAGGTCACGATTAAAATGTGAAAACGACCGTGATAAAAACGAACAAACGAGCAACCAAAATGCAAGAAAAACAAAAAAAAAAAACACTGAATGAAAGAGAAGAAACACGAAGAACATGAACTTGCAAGAGAACTTGAGAGTCATAAAATCATGAGAAACCAATGACCATGCAAAATGAAAAAACATAAAACAAAATGAAAGAGAAGAACATAAACCCTACCTCAAACGCAAATAAAAAGGTTAACCCTCTAAGATGATTCTCCGCGTGATTACATCCCTTTCGATCGAATCACACGTCCAAATGCTTCCTTGTAACTTTACTTTGATCTTGATCTTTTAAACAATGATAATAACTTCCAATGAATCCCTAATTAGGGTTAAAATTGTAGCTTCTCGCATACATGGCACCTGTCATCAATGTCATAAATGCGGCAGATCGGAGTCAGAACTACAAAGGGAACTGGCACATTACTATTGTGCGACTTCATTAAAGTCAATGACCAAAATGGTAGAGCAAAATCGGAGTTGAGATTGATTTAGAAACTTTGTCCAAGTTTCACATTTGGTTCCCATTCTGACTCCGGTTCCGCCAACAAAGAAGAAAACAAAACAAAAAGTCAAATAAAAACACGAAGACAAAAGCAAGAAAAACCAAAAATAAAACCTAAGTCTAAAAAAACAAACCAAAAGGTAGAGGCAAAGGCGAGATTAACCTTTATTTCAAAACTATGAATGACTTTAGAATTAACATCCATTCTGGATCCAGCTCTGACAAAGACAAACCAAAAGACCACAAAAAGAAAACATCGTCGGGACGGGGATCAGAATCGATCTTTGAAACAAGTCTCAAAACCCAATTTAGTTTTGGTTTCGGTTCTAACAGATTTAGCCAAACAAAAACAAAGTACTGGAGAAGAATAAATCCAAACTTTATTTGAAAAAAAAGCAAGGACAAAAACAAAAAGGGGGACCCATTTTGACCAAGGCAAAAGATGGGGTGGTTATGCAAGGCATAACAAATGGTGACTCAGTTGGGAAAATGGTTTACCCATTTTCAAGACACCCAAAAAAAATTCAGTAACCCTAAAACCACTTGGCTTATGAAGCATGTTAACTTGAATAAGATCAAATATATAGGATAAGATTGAGTTGGAATCTCATATGTATGTGCTCATGAATATTTATGAATCTGAGCATGTGTATTTTGTGCATCATACTTCATAGATACTTTCTCTTCTTTTGAACAACTATACCTAAGATTCAAGCTACCTAGGTTGAGTCCTTTCACTATCATGCAATAAAATCTGTATTGCTCTGTTGCCAGATAGGCATCCATAGCTACGACGAAGATACCTCTAGTTTTCTCAAAGCATTGTTCTATTGCCAGCCATGCATCCATAGCCCCAATAGAGATACTTGATTCACCCATTTGATATTGAGTTTGTCTTTTTCTTTCTTTCTTTTTATTCATTATTTTTACTTAAGCTTCACTTGTTAAAAAAAATCTTTTATGAACTTTCCTCAATACTCAAATACAATTGATCTGAAATGTGGGTTGAGAACTACAATGGATTTCATGATAGTCTTGGAATCGTATTTTTCACTTGAATCAAAAATTTAAAGCCACCCTAAAACAAATAGGTATTTACATAGGCAGATGTTATCTAATTTGGTGATAGATCTTTGATCATAATTCATGAGATATTCACAGTGTATCTTCTACCCCTAATAGTTTTTCAAACCAATATTATAATGATCATAAGACATGAGTTTCAGAATGAAATCCTTTCCAAATATGATAATAAAAATACCTAAACCAATTTCTCTCCCAATGCCTACAACATACTTTGAATAACAACCCCCCTATCTTGAGATGAACAAACATGAAGATCCCCAATGAAACAAGACAAAACAAAACAAACAAATAACAAAAACAAACAAAAATTAATTACATATAATACATTCTTTAAAAACATTAGACCTTTCATGAACCAAAATAGTGCTTGAGAAACTGACCATTAACTGGTAATGAAATAGGTTCTCCTATCAAGGTACTTAAATCAAAATCATTCTCGCCTAGTATCTCAACCACTTAATACAAACCTAACCAGAGCCTATCAAAATTCTGATGATCTCCCTTCTTTTCTCTGGCTATATCCCATAGTAATACAAGATCTGATATCCTAAAGTATTTTATCTTGGCTCTTTTGTCAAACCAGTGTTTGACGACAACCTGATGCTTAGAGAATTTTTGCAAAGCAGCATCTTTTTTCTCTTCCATGTTAAGTAAATTATGTAACCTGACCTTGATCCTATCATCCTTGGTATAAAAACTATTGCATAAACTTAAGAACAAGTATTTACAAATGAATCGGGAAGATAGGATCTTGGCCATAGACTAACTTAAAAAGAGAATTCCCTAGAGCTGCTTTGATTCGGGTTTGATCTGCCCATAAGGCAAATCTCAACTGGGTGTGCCAGTCCCTAGGATTTTTTTCTAGAATTTTTCTTATTACTTCTAACATATTTTTATTAGTGGACTCAACCACTCCATTTCTGTGAGGGTATTAATTAGATGAATACTTCAGAGTAATATTATGTTCATAAGCCCATTGAATGAATTCAGCAAAAGAAAAAGTAGGGCCATTATCACATACCAGAGAAAATGGAACTCCAAACTTGGTTGTGATGTTCTCAGTCAAAAAATTGATAACCACCTCTGTGGTGTTGTTTTTGCAGGGTTGGGCCTCAGTCCAGTGTGTATAGTAGTTAGTTTCCGTCAAGATGAATTTATGACCTATAGAAAAATTGGGATTAATAACATATACAAAATCTAGTGCCCATTGAGCAAACGACCTTACCTCATACACTGATTGCAAAGGCATTGCTAGATTTCTTTCCCTGGGTACAAAAGTCTGACATACATGATAGGTTCTGACATGTTGGTGAGCATCCCGAAATACATAAGGCCAATAATAGCCTGATCTAAGAATCTGATGAGCCAAAGAATTCACAGATCCATGTCCCGTTCCATGCCTTCCATGAAACTCAGAAATGGCATGCTTGGCATCTTTCTGATCCAAACAGTGTAGGTAAATCCCTTGAAAATTATTTTTGTAGATGGAACCCCCTTTAAGCATGTAGTGAGCACTCTTCATCCTCAATGCTCTCCTCTAAGTAGCATTCATTCCTTCTGGACATTTTTTATTGAGGAGGAAGAAAATCAAGTCTGTGTATTAGGGATCCTTAGTAAATGACTGGATAGTATACTGTTGACAAGTGATGCTTTTGTCCACATCTACCATTGCTTTTGATAAACCTTTCCCTAAGACAAGTTTCATCGGATGAATCTCTAAGTCAAATTCTTGTAGAATTTCCATCCACTTTCCTCTTCGCTCTCCCAATTCACTTTGCATCAAGAGATATTTCACAGTTGGATCAGGAACTATAGCCATTACTTGACTTCAAAGAATATAATGTCTAAAATTTTTCACTGCTCATACCAATGCAAAGGCTTGTTTCTCCAGTGGTGGGTATCTCACTTCTGTATTCCTAAATGGAGAGCTCATGGAGGAAATAGGCCTTTCCTCTCCCTCTCCTCTTCATTGTGTTAACACAGCTGCACATGAATGGTTAGATGTGAAAGAATAGATATAAAAAGGTTTTAAATAATTTGGGCTTGTCAAAACAGGTGCCTCAGATATTGACTATTTGATCTACGAGAAAGCAAATTTAGCCTCATTAATCCACTCAATATTATCCTCTTTCTTCATCATTTAATTTAGAGGTTTGACGATCTCCACAAACCTTGTTATAAAATTTCTAACAAAATTGATCCTCCCGAAGAAGGATCACATTTCTTTCTTGTTGCTTGGCCTTGTTAATTTCAAAATAGCCTCCACTCAATTAGGGTCTATGGATATCCCTTCTTCTGATATGATGTGACCTAGGAGTTTCCCTTCATATACTCTAAACACACACTTCTTTGGATTGAGGGAGACACCATAGCTTATACATTTCTTAAGAACTTCTTCTAGATCAGTAGCATGGTCTCCTCTATTCTTGGAAAAGATGGTTAAATCATCCACATAAATAATTATACACTTCCCTATCAAATCTTTGAAGGCTACATCCATTTCCTGTTGAAAGGTTTCTCCAGCATTGATAACACCAAATGACATCCTCCGATAGGCAAATGTGCCCCATTTGGTGTTGAAAGCAGTCTTCATTATGTCCTCATGACTGACAAGAACCTGATTGTACCCAAAATAACCATCTAAGAATGACATCATCTAAGACCCATTAAACTTTTGTATTACTTCATCTAGAGAGGGTAGTGGATAATTATCCTTCTTAGAGGCTTTATTTAGATTCTTCAAATCAATACATAATCTGATTTCACCATTCTTTTTGCAGACAGGAACTAAATTTTCCATCCAGGTAGAATATCTAATAGGAAAGATTATCCTTGTAGATAGGAGCTTTTGTACCTCTTTCTAGATCAGGGGCTCAATTAAAGCATTGACCGGGCATTTTTTTTGACGAAAGGGTTTAGCTTCTGGCTTGAGAGGTATGGTATGTGTGATCACCGAAGTGTCAAAGGTTTTCAAGTCATCATAACTCCAAGCAATGGCTGTAATGTTCTGCTCCAAAACTTTGACTATCTTGTCCTTAATTTCTTGAAGACAAGTATTTCCTATGAGGACATTCCTTTCAGGGCCTGAGTGAGTCAAATTAAAAGATTCATATTTTCCTTGATCACTCTCTATAGGCACCCTTTGACGAGCCCGTGGGTCAGAATCAAATATTCTCTCCAAAGCTACCAATTCTTTTGGAATGCTATTTTTTTTCAAATCCAATATCCCCTCTTCATCATCCTTCTCAGGATCCCAATCTCCTTGATCTCTTTCAGATTCATCTATTATTTGTCCTTCAAAAACATCATAACTTGCCAAAAAGGCTAATATATGTTGATCGTCATTGAATACCTAAAAATTTTGGACATTATCAGGGACAGCTGGGACTAAAATTAGTTCAACTGAAAATCTCTTTAGATAGAGTCTTGCATGGGTTCCAATGTGCTAGCAGAAATGATAATGGAATCTACAATTTGATTAGCTTCTCTAGGGATCAGAGTAATCCCAAAAGCATCAAATTCTTCAATTAAGTTCCAAACTCTATTTTTGTATGCATCCAATCTTTTGTTATGACATGTATACTGGCTACGTACCTGTTTTACGATCACTTCAGAATCCCCCATAATTGTGAGAGAAATAACCTTCTTTTTATGAGAAAACATGAGTCCACGAGAAAGTGATTCATACTCAACCATGTTGTTTGTGCATCCAAACTGCAACTTGTAAGACGTAAAGTAAGTATTCCCTTTTGGGTTGGTTAGTTCAATCCCTGCTCCACTTCCTACTTTGGATTTGGAGCCATCAAATTTAAGACTCCAGAATTGGTCTTTGGCTGGGAGTTCTTTCTTTTTAGGGATGATATAGGATGACTTACTTCGGATATGTGGCGGCTCAGACTATTTTTTGATCAGAAATTGACTTAGGGCAAGGCTCACTTGAAGACTTTTCTATATTCACAACTTGGTCAAGAATCACTTCCTCAACAACTTCTTGGGTTAAAATGCAATCCAATTCATCTTTTATCAATGTCTTAGGCATTGGTAGAGTATCTAGGGCAGGTGTATTGGAAAATAACTAAGACACCTCAATTTCTTCTTGAATCTTAGAGCATAGAACCTAAGTCTTCTCTATTGATGAGGAACCTTCCTCTTGAGAAAGACTAGTCTGAGTGAGAATGGTAGCATCCTTAACTGTAAAAGAAAACTCATTGATGGGTGTTTTGGGTTTCTCCTGACATATTTTCTGAGGCTGGCCTATATGATTTAAGATATCTAGGCATGGTGGGCATGTTAACTTTGAATGATTGTGATAATGAATGCTACACCAATTGGGAAGAAACAAACTACTCAAATCAGTTTCTTCTCCTAATACCAACTTATATTCTTGCAATTTCCTTATTAGAATATGTTGGTCGATACTAATCATTGGGACACTATGTTCTAAGGGCAATGTATCCTTAGGATTGAGTACAGAGAAGGTTAGGACTTCCTCTTATTTGTAAACTCCTATCTCAGTCTAAAACTATGCTACTTCATTTGAAGCATCATATTTTGTGATCATATGCTTGAGCCTTGGTTCACTCTCAATCCTTATCTACGTTGCTACCCCCTTCCAAGGGCACATGTGAGAGAAATCCAAGGACAAATATCCCCCAATACTTTTCATTAGCTCCCGACTTAGGAGCATACCATATGTCTTTGGGATGTCCACCACTTGGATATCTATGTAGGTTTGGATCCTTGGATTTGATCCAACTTGTACATGCATGTTCTTTACTTCTCCTACAAGATTGACCTTAGTTTTGTCTAACTGGATCACTTCCTTATTGTTCGAGATAGGATTTAATCCTAACTTCTTACATATTGAAAAGGGCATAACATTACCCGATGCTCTAGAGTCCAACAAACAGTTATGCAAATTCTTTCCAAAAATCCTTAAACTTAAAAGAAAAGGTGGGGTACTGGTCTTACCTTTATAGATGGTTGCATTTGTCTCCTTCACTGGAGTCACTTTACCTTTTGCCTTTAAGTGGTTTTCCTCCTCCAAGGCCTTCAATACCACTTCACATTGAGTCGAGCTCCACTTCGTGATATCAAAGAATAATAATGTTGTCTTATGTCTCTACAATTCTGCAACAAAATCAAATCCCGAATCATTCATCACTTGATATTTAGGAAAATAAAGTGGATTACCTCTATTCTGAGGGTGAGAAGGTCCCTTCGGTGGCAGGGGATTATTATCTGCATTTTGGTTAGGTGGGACCATGTTGTTTGGGGGTGCAGATGTAGTAAATGGGCCCTTATTCTGATTTCTCAGAAAGTGGCCACCTTTGGACTAGAAGCCTTGGGCATCATACACATCCTCTTCTGGCTCATTATCTCCCTGCATGGTAAATTGGTATTTCTCTTCAATAGTTTCAAAATTCATAGCAGTACTTACTGGCCCATTATCCTAATTGGAATTTCCTATTGGAGGATGGGAATTAGCTTGTGCAATCTTTACCATTTTCTCCATTTCTGGGCAATTAACCTCATAATGTGTTGCAGTATTGTGTAGCTTACACCAGTTAATCATGAAATTAAGGTCAGCCACATTAGCAGTATGTGATATCTCCTCACTTGATTGATAATTATGGTAAAATCCCCCATTGTTAGGTCCAATATTTCACTACCTATTGTTCTTGTTGGACCTCTAGTTATATCCTCTGTTCTAATTTTGGTAATTTTGATTAGAGGAGTTATGATTCTAGAAGTTCTGGTTGGTGTTTTGATTCACATTCTAATTAGAGTAATTCCCCTGGTTGTTGTAGCCTCCCTGGTTATGATATTTCTATTTTTGGTTGTGGGGAGGGTTTTGCCTAAGCTGTGCCATATCATTAGACATCTGAGATAGAGTCTTCTTGAGAGTCTCTAATTCATTGGTCAGTTGAACAGTTTGTTCATTTTGCACATTCTGCACTATGGATGGGGAATGAACATGTGTTGATCCTCCCACCTGTTGTTGTTGATTTTGAGGTTGTTGGGAAGAATCTTGCATACCATTGCTGAAAAAGGGCATGGTAGGTGGGGCCTATAATTCAGACATAGGTTTGTATTGCGAGTAAGAAATCCCTAGGACAATGTTGTACAATGGTGGGTTAGGAATTTGATAACTCATGGGAGGAAGAGCTACTCAACCTCCTGATTGAAGACTTATCTGTTGTTGCAATTTTATGGCCAAATGATACACCTTAGATAGGGAGTCACTCTTGTTGGGCAGATAAGTTCTTTGCAAGACTAGACCAATCAAGGGATCGGCAGATCTTAAATACGCCTAAATAGCAATATTCTCAACCACTAAGTAAGGATCTTGCAGCCTAAAAAATTTCCTTTGGAATCTAGTGTTGAATAGAGGTAGTGGCTCATGATGTTCCTTTCTTATGGTGGCAAACTGGTGATACACGATGGCAAGGTCTATGTAGATCCAAAATTGATTAATGAATGCATTTTCTAAATCTGTCCAACCTAGAATAGATCCCCCGTGCAGATTTAAGAACCAATTATATGCCATGTCCCCTAAACAATAAGGAAACAATCTACATACCACATCTTCATGAGCCACTTGAGCATGGGTACAAGCATCTTTGAATAGTAGTATATGCTCCTCAAAACTTCTTGATTTCCCATGCATGTACTTGGGACAAATTTTTTTTGGATTATTGGGTAAATCATGGATTCCCCCTGGAATAGTCCCTAGCGAAGAGGGGTTATTCACAGAGTAAGCCATGGGTAGGATTGGTTGAGTAGTTGGTGGTGATATAGGTAGAATTGGTGGTGATACTAGTTGAATCGGTGGTGGTGATGTAGATTGGATTGGTGGTGACATTGGACAAGCCAATGGTGGTGACATAGGTTGAACTGGTGGTGGTGCACTTGGATTTGGTTGAAATCCAGGTGGAGTAAGTGGTGGTGCCAACGGTGGAATCAAAATTCTACGAGCATGGGGTCTAGGTCTAACTGGGGTTTGGAGTTCTTCTAATGGTTCAGGGTCAGTAGAGGATCTGAGAATCCTCTTATATTTCTCCAATGAGAATGACCCAATGTGACCTAGCTTGTTCCTTCAGGCCCTCCTTCTAGCGCCAGATTTGTAGATTGTGAAAATGACACGAATAACATTAAATATAATATCTCTACTATATTTCTCCTGAAAAAGAAAGACAACATATAGTAGCCTAACTCCCAAGGTCCTAGTAGTTGGTTCTAAACTGCAAGCAATGATGGATTCATCAATTTGTATTTAACAAAAAGGGGGTTTTAAATAAAAGAAAAAGATAGATCAAAGCATACATCAGTGAAACATAAATAAAATTATCTAATATCCGGACATATATTTTCAACAACGAATGTTCCTCCAATAGATCAATAAAACCATAATGTGATGCAATTTATAGAACATTCAATACTATTGCATCCATCCATGGTGCTTAATTTAAAAATCACAATCACACATCATAAATACTTTAAAGATTCCAAAAGAAAAAACTACCATTCATTGCTAAAATCATAGATCAACAAACTTTCAATAATTCAATCCATAGATAATTTAATGAAATAATCTGTAAATCTGGTTCCTTCTAATGATTTTCATCACATAAGAAACACTTATGCTTCAGCACAATCAATGGCATACAGATAGACTATGATTCATTAACCTTATCCAGTAAACTCAATTCCAACACCATATTGTGTAAAAAACTGTATTTATATTCAAGTGTAACTAATAAGAAAAAAGTATCTCTATAATAACTATGAAAAATCCTATATACTACTATTAGGTGGCTAATCTTATTCTCATTAGCCGACTCTTACAATATGGTACCCTACAGGTATATATAGATGTACAAAATGTGAAGTCCTCTCTATCTAAAGTTGAGATCCGCCTTTTTAGGAACATAAATTTTGTTGGAAACTCAGATCAATCGATCTCTAGTTCCCATATTGATCATCTAGTTCACTGGAGATAAAAAGAAAGAGAAGAAAAGAAAGCCATGCACCTCTAAAACTGTTAGTCATGCATGCAAATGAGAAAATAAAGTCATGCACCCATAAGACTATCAGTCATACATGTGGAGTTTTCTCTGAAGTGTACTCATCATAACTAGAGAAGACTTGTTGAAGTATATCCACATCTGGTCCATCAATCCAATTGTCTTCGAACTTAATCCTCTTCAATTCAATAGCAAAAAACTCTCCCATGTCTCTCAACTTCTTCAAATCCCTTCTATCATCCCTTACCTCTTCTCTACTATCCATCAATCAATCCAACAACAAATCTTCTCCATCATCTCCCTTTTGTAAGACATCTTTAAGTCTACAATCCCATTTCTCTTTTAACTGACTTAAAGGCAAGCCTTCCTTCACCAACATATCAACATTCACTAGAATAGCAATAACAACTTCTAGTTCATCAAGTTGTTCATTTAGATCCTTGCTAGAATCCTGAACTTCATTCTTATGTTTGTACAAAAATCAGCTCTAAACCAGATTATGCTGGAGGCCTTTTCCAAGAAATTTGTGTTGTCCTCTTCAATAATTGACTACTCTAGAAGAGTGGATTTCAGCAATTTATTGATCTCTTTTAGCTTCTAGATATACCCTCTATACTCCTCCTCTTGTTCTCCCAATGCTTTAGCATGCTGACTCATCTCTTCTATTAGCTTCAAAGCTTTCTCATGAACCTCATAACTAATTTCTAGTACCTCACCTACTTCCCGATTAAGCTCGTCGGTCCATCTATCCATCATCTTAGCCTTGATCCTTATCTGCACCAAATCAACCACCTCTCTCTTGCTAAGAAAAATTGGTGTCTCTATGGTGGTAATTTTTTGTAACATCAGAGCAAAAAAATTCTTCAAGAAGGTGTGTAATTGATCCAATTGAGCCTTAAGCTCATCCTTTCTCTGTTTATCCTTTATCATCCTTGATTTGGTGGACGATGCTACCACATCAATTAAGTTCATTTGCTAATTTCTTGTGGGTGTTCCCAAATTGACCGTGCCCAATTGGTAATCAGTTAGCTGCATATCTCCCACATCCTTATCCACCACTAGTATTGTACATTCAACAACGATTTCTTCTCCTTCAATGAGTCTAGTGGAATGCATAATTTTAGCCTTCTTCTTGGGTCTTTCTTTTTCAATCTCTTTCATCATGTCATCCCAATTAAGAGGTTGTGAGGGTGTTACTGGCCTCTTTTGAAGATCAAGTTTTAACCAAGTGGGAGAACTTGGAGTAGTGGCCATTACAATAGAAGAAGAAGCAACAGTTGTAGAGTATAAAGGTTGTAGCATATTAACCTTAGGTTGAGGATCAACCTCTTGTACATCTTGTTTTTCTTGCTCTACATTTTTTTGTGCAAGCTTTTCAGCTTCTTCCCTATCCTTTTGTTCTTGCATCTTCTTTTCTTCTTATTCCTTCAATTTTTCCTCTTCCAACCTTTTCTCCTCAAGTAACTTATTTATCTCTTCTTCCAACACTTCAAGTCTTTCTAAGGCTTCCTTTTCCTTTTGTAGCTACTTGGCCAGCTCCTCAACATCTTTCTCTTTTTGTGTGTTCTTCTTCCTCCTTCTTATAGGCTTCTTCAATTAGCTTCAATTTTGCCTCAAGGGCTTTTTTTTCCCTTTTCTTCTTAGCCTTTTCCTCTTCTAGATCATGAATTTTCTGCACCATCTCTAGCTTATCATTTTCTTCTTTGGTCTTGAGCTCCTGCTCCTTCCACCTTTGTTGTTTCAGCACTTCATCAGCTCTTAGCTTGGCTTCCATTTTGTGTTGTTGAAGTAAGGCATTTGCTTGTGCCTTTTTCTTCTCCATTGCTTCTGCATGTTCTTTAGCATCTAAATCCTTCTTTCGTTCCTCAAATAGTGCACATTGATCTTCTTCAATTAACAAATGTTCAGTTTCTAGAGGCATCTCCTCTTGCACATCCTTTTCTGACAAGGTCTCATCAGAATCTGTTTCAATATCATGGATCTCCATCTCCACTTCCTTTC
This sequence comes from Sequoiadendron giganteum, assembly GCA_007115665.2. Lineage (NCBI taxonomy): Eukaryota > Viridiplantae > Streptophyta > Pinopsida > Cupressales > Cupressaceae > Sequoiadendron > Sequoiadendron giganteum. Next base: position 461,874,272 of record CM021102.1, read on the forward strand.
CCTTTAAGGTTTCAGCTATGTCATGGAGATTCTTCTTAGGAATTTCTCCTCCTTGTTTCTTTGTAGCAAGGACTTGAGCAGATGACTCTCCTGCAAATAATACTAGTGTCACCACTCCTATTGGAAAATTTTCCTCCAGTGCCTTGGGTTCATCTTGAGCCAAAGCTTCCAGCTCAATCTCTTCTATGTTAGGAGGGAATAACTCTAATGGTTCTTTAGGTGGCACTCTCCTCTTATTTCTTTTGTATCCTTTTCCTTTCTTGGGAGCTAGACCTCTAGGAGCTTTAACTCTGAGAACAACCCATTGGATACTCCTATCCAATACATGTCTTGCTATATGTTTGGTATCAATGGTTTCCTCAGCATCCCAATCCAATGGATCCAAAAAAATTGTACCTATGTTGTGTGCCTCATAGGATGGATCCAACACTACCCCATCATCTGATAGTGCATCAGGAACATCAATTGTCACCCCAAATTCCACAATGAGTTGAACAGGTAAACTCTCATAATTCCTCTTTCTAAGGTCATACGCATCTTGGAGATCACTCCAGAAGTCTTCTAGTAAGTTGAAGTGTTTATCAAATACTAGATCCAACAAATAATTCATCTTCTTCTTTAGATCAAAATAATTTTGAGCAGTGTAGAAGCCCAAATTCAAATGCACCAATTCACTACAAATCAACTTAGCTCCCACAAGATGTGGGAAACTATACTCACCCAATTGCATCTTCTGACTCTCCATTAATTTGGTTAATAACCACATAAAAAAATGCATCATTAACCCTTCTAAAGTGTAGCTCAAAAATCTGTAGGGACAGCTGGTCATAATGATTCCAAACTTTTTTTTGCCTGTTAGCTTCTCCCAATACACGTACTCTATTCAATCTCGGGACAATGCCTCCTCTGGTTGTTGCATAGATAACATAAGAGGTCATCAAGAATCTCTTAGTTTCCCTTACTCTGATCAGTTGATCATGTATGGTTTTTGAGACAATCATAGGCCAATCAAATAATTGCTTGCCATCAAAGATTTTCTGAATGAATGGAAACATTCATTCCTTAAAATTAAATGCATCCCTCTTTCCAAAACCTCTAGACAACACCATTATAAGATCAGATACCTCCTTGTAAAATTCTTCCATCTTTGGCTGATTTGAGTTCTTAGTCAAGGACTTCTTCTTCTTTCATAACCATTTCTTGTTTAAGTGCGCCCTATTGGTCTCTTTTTAGTTTCTATATATCTCCAAAGCCTTTGGTTCATTCAGTTGTTCCAGGTTCTTTGGATCAGGGATGCTGAACATAAGTTGAAACATTTGAGGAGTTAGTTCTATAAGCACATTATCTTGTGAATCCACACACTACCTAGTGGCAGGATTGTAAGCCCCAGTTGTTGTCATTATCAATTCTGAGCATTGGATGGATAAAGTAAACATAGTGATGTGAGCCAAACCAGACTCAACTATTCTTCCAGTTCTCCCTGTTACATCCTTAGTAAATTTTTCTGAGTACAGCTCCTCATAATTGAATGGGCCTAGATTGGTGTTCGTTATATCTGCCCAATCAGATTCTACCTTGCTAACAGTGACAATAGGAACCCTATGCTTATACCTCAAGGTATAAGGTAGATGTTCTGGTTTAACCTTCTTAGGCTTAGTTGATGCCTTTGAAGTTTATGCAGGCTAACTCCCTTGAGCAGCTTCTCCTGATATTCTTGACATTCTTTAACTTCCTGCAACAAAACCTTAAATTAGATCCTTGAACAAATATAACAAAATATGATTTAAGATCCTACCCTTCCTATATATACCAAAGGCGGATCCAGGCAGAAGACATTCTAAATAGTCTCTTTTAAAACACTATCGGGATCGAAGTCAAAATAGTTATTGAGATTATAGTAATAACAAGGTAGGATCGAAGTCAGAGTTGGAATGGTAACTGGAATCAGAATCAGAACAAAAATTGATTTGGTTCCATGAAGATTTTCTAATTTTATATTCAGTTTCTCTTTCGCTTTCGCTTCTGCCTGGGTTACCAGTACTTTGAAATCCTTCTTCTTATTGTAACTGGAGTGAGAGACGGGATGGAAAAGGAATTGAAACTTATTAAAAAATATGATTCAAAGTCTAAATCGATTTCGATCCCGCTTCCGCTTAAAATAACTATGACATCATAAATGATTTTGACAAGATAATAAACACTAAGATCTAAGGACTAGTTCATATCAAAATGAAAGGGGATTAAAAGTAATCTTTAAAAGAACTACCCATATGACCAATAGACAACCATACCAATTAGGGCATCATATTTTTAAATGGAAAATACGCTAAAACCCTAATTCACAAACCCTCGATTTAAAAAAATTTAGGGAACAAATTCAACCTTATTCAAACTAATTAGATTAATGCACAACCGGATTCTTAAGACAAACTATAATTTATCAAACCCTACCCACTATAAAAAAACAAAAACTAATTTACCATCAAAAAACTAGGGCATCACGATACGGTCATGATTAAAATGTGAAAACGACCATGATAAAAACAAACAAACGAGCAACCAAAACGCAAGAAAAACAAAAACAAAAACAACAACACAGAACAAAAGAGAAGAAACATGAAGAACATGAACTCACAAGAGAATTGAGAGTCACAAAATCACAAGAAACCAACAACCACGCAAAAAAAAAAAAGTGAAACAAAACGAAAAAGAAGAATAGAAACCCTACCTCAAACGCAAATAAACAGGTTAACCCTCTGAGATGATTCTACACATGATTATATCCCTTTCAATCGAATCAGATGTCCAAATGCTTCACTGTAACTTTACTTCGCTCTTGATCTTTTAAACAATGATGATAACTTCCATTAAATCCCTAATTAAGTTTAAAACTACAGCTTCGTGTGTGCATGACACTTGTCATCAATGCCATAAATACAATAGATTGGAGTCGAAACTACAGAGGGAACTGGCACATTACTGTTGTGTGACTTCACTAAAGTCAACGACCAACATGGTAGGAGAGGAATCAGATTTGAGATTGATTTAGAAACTTTGTCCAAGTTTCACATCTCGTTCCCATTCTGACTCTGGTTCCGCCAACAAAGAAGAAAATGAAACAAAAAGTCAAATAAAAACACAAAGACAAAAATGAGAAAAACCAAAAATAAAACCTAAGTCTAAAAAAATAGACCAAAAGGTGGAGGCAGAGGCGAGATGAACCTTTATTTCAAAACTATGAATGACTTCATACATAACATCCATTCTAGATCCGACTCTAACAAAGACAAATCAAAAGACCACAAAAAGAAAAGATTGTCGAGACGAGGATCGAAATCGATCTTTGAAACAAGTTTCAAAACCCAATTTAGTTCCGGTTTCAGTTTTAACAGAACAAACCAAAGAAAAACAAAGTACATGAGAAGAATAAATCCAAACTTTTTTTGAAAAAAAAACAAGGACAAAAACAAAAAGGGGGACCCATTTTGACTAAGGCAAAAGATGGGGTGGTTATCCAACGTATAACAGGTAGTTAGAATCTTTGATTTGACTAGGAATTTCCCTCCATTGACCTTTTAATAATCATTTTTTTGATTTCTTTGGCAACCAACCAACTAGCATAAACTTCTTCTACTTTGTAGGCTTCATTCATATTAGCATCATGATGTGAACCTACATAATAACATTAGAATGCACAAAAAATTTCTTATCCATAATTATCTTAAAACAACATCCACTCATCCACATGTAAACTCAACATAGATTAATCCACATAAAACGTTAATATTATCAAAAATCACAAGGATAAACGTATGCCCAAGGTTATCAAGTCTAGGGAAATAACATAAAGGATGCCAATAACCAAGTGTCAAAGTCTATAGTATCATTGGAAAATATATAATAAACCCTATCAAAATTGAGCCATTAATTAAGCTCATCAAGGGGATAGCATATCCATAGGTTATGAATGGTCAATAAAAATAGACCTAGGAAGGTGGGTGAAGAATATGATGTCCATTCCAAATTAGGGGTGATGAATACTTTGGCCAAAGTAGTGTAGGTTGGCACTGTTTACACTTTCAATTCACTGTGATCCAGATTTACATACTAGATAGGGAATGTAATATGTGTAGGTTGTAGCCACTGTGTGATAGATCTAGGTATGTAGGAAACAACACCAACCTCGAGGAAGGCCATTATTATTATGAGGTTACCAAACCAACCTCTTCATCAAAATGAGGTCCATCTTACTAGTTAGGTAGATGTGTTAGGGACTGCAATAAGTTTGTGGTTGGTGGAAAATTAATTGAGTGATGCTTCTCCTCATCAATAGGAGATGAATATTTGAAGGAGGACATTTGGACCATTCATATACCTAGTGCTAGTAAGCTATGTTATGCCCTTACCCGTATAGTGTACATCGGGTTATGAGTAGTCGACTTGTGACTACCTTAACTCTCAATTAAGTCATATTATCATTATTATATTTTTATTAAGTTATTTAGGTCAGCCTAGGGCTTATATAACGTTATCTAAGTCGGCCTAGGTGATATCCTAGGCATAAATAGGTATATATAGGAGGCTGTGAGTCTTATTTGATCATCATGTTGAGTATTGTGTTCTTACTGAAGACTATTGGAGGTATCCCCCTTGAAGTGAATTAGGAGGTTTCCCCCTCAAAGTGGCATATTAATATCATTTATTTTCATAATATTTAATATTATATTATTCTTGTACAACTTATGTCATTACAAGTGGTATCAGAGCATGATCTTGGCACCGTAGAGGCAAGAATTTTTCTCAATATTGAAGATGATTTTGCGAAGAGCATATCTTTTAGATTTTAGTGAATTTTTTAATGGGTTTTAAAATATTTTGAAGAACATATTAAAGAAGCTATATTCCATATTTCAAAGGAATTGGAGTATAATTAAGCTAATTATTGTATAATTAGGGTTTCCACATAATTTATTTGGAATCTACATATCTCTCGCATCCTTTTGAATTGGAGCCTGATTTTTATTAGGTTTTTTAATACATACTAAAGTATCCTACAGTAAAAAATTTGGAGAATTTGGAGCATAAATAAGTGAGTTACTAAAAAATTAAGGTTTTGAAAGACATTGATATCAAGGCTGCAAATTACCTTATTTTTGGGAGATTTTTATATTGGAGTGTGACCTAGGCCTTGGTAAGTTACAGAAAAAAAATTAGAGTACAAGAAGAAGTAGTAGAAAAAGAAGAAAAATCAAAGAAGGAGATGAAGAAGAAGAGAAAGAAAAAAGTAAGCATTGAGGACAATGCTTTTGTAAAGAGGAGGGAAATTTTGTGCCCTTACACCTATAGTGTGCATCAGGTTATGAGTAGTCGGCTTGTGACTATCTTAACTCTTAATTAAGTCATATTATCATTATTTTATTTTTATTTAGTTATTTAGGTCATCCTAGGGCTTATATAAGGTTATCTAAGTCAGCCTAGGTGATATCCTAGGCATAAATAGGTATCTATAGGAGGTTGTGAGTCTTATTTGATCATCATGTTTAATATTTTGTTTTTAGTGAAGACTATTGGAGGTATCCCCCTCGAAGTGGCATATTATTATAAAGTATTTGCAGCATATTATGTATTATATTATTCTTGTCAAGTTGTGTCATTACAAGCTCATGGAAGCTATGTAAGTATTTATGTATTCATTTCTATGGAACATTGTAAAAGAGAAAATTTTATCATGAAGTTATGTATTATGAAATCAATACATTGGAAAGTTGTAGAACTTTGTTGTAACATAATGGGAAAGTTTGAAATGATTTTTATTTCAAAATGTGCATATATTTTTTTATAAATAAAAATAAAAAATTTATTGTTAAGTGTTGGCATCATAGTTTATTTACTTGAGGTCAAAAGCATAGTAAAATTATTGGGTAGAACAATGGGCATGTTACACATTGAGAAAAGGGAAATACAAGATATTAAGTGATGCAGAGGAGGAAGAGAAAAAAAAATCCATCATAAAATAATTATGGATATGGCCCCATAGTTATATTTTTTAGATCCACAATGCTCTACTCCAATAGATTTTGGTTGTGGCTTTTCCAATTCATTCTATAGAGAGGAGATGGAGATACTAAGTTTTCTTCTAATGAGATAATAAAACATAATAAGTAATTAAAGGATAAAATACTCACTTATACGAACCCCTACTAAGTTTTATGATTAATGGCCATTAGAAACATGACAAAATTAGGTTATGAAAGAGAGGGAAAATTATCATTTTATAAACTAAAATAGGGGCACTATATTTAGGTCCAAAGCATCCAAGAGCACTAAGGACATTGAGACATACAACCTTGAATATTTTGGGGGAGTTTATGCATGATTTATTAATTTTAGAGATCTTTTGAGGTCCTTTTGTGATCATTAGGAAGGTATAAAATATTTTAAATTAGTCCTAACATATTAGGGGAATGAACACTAAAGTGTACAAAAACATAAGAGGGAGATTATGCAGGTCATTTATTATCTTAAAATAAGAAAATATTTATTATAAGTATTGGAACCCCAATTTTTTAGAGGTCAATGATATGGATCTATTGGATTAGGATTGCACACATGTTCAATGATTAGATCACATCCTCATGTGCTAACTTCATCAACACTCTCAACATTTATCAATGCACACAACATTGATCTTGCACATCTTCATACAATACTATTCACATAGGTTTGAGCATGATATTTTTGCACATAATGTGGATCTACAAATGGATACATGTGCTTTTTCTAAGTTACATCACATATGTATGATGCATGTAGCATCAACATCTACAAGTTGTGCTATTGTATCTACACAACACTTGGAAATATCTGCACCACAAGACATGACAAACAATTGATATCATGCACATATTACACATGGTATCATATGTGCCACATAATGCACCAATAAAACTAGTACCATCCAAGTTTGATAAGATTTCATCACATCCACATGTCATATGTGTCATATGTGTTGGACATTTGTCATCATTGACATGGAGACTAGTTGATCTAGCCTATTTGTACCATTGTGTATAAAATCCTACTTAGTATATCTTGTATAGTAAGCTCAAGGAATCTATATATTTGCATTTATATGCTATACATATTTACTTTTTATTTCCAAATAGAAGTGACATATCTACTAGAAAAATTATACATCTCACTTTTTCTTCTGGTAAGCATATTTATTTCCCATTATACATTTTAATATCTTATTGAATTACTAGCTAATCTGCAAGATTACCCACTAGTTCAGTTGGATATTGAATCATTTAGGAACACAAATCTTAGGATCTATACTACACATATGTCTTTGAACTTGCACAAAATTTTAAAATAACCGAGTTTAAATTTCATAATTTTTCTTCAAACACATATAATTTCAAGTGATTTGGAGCTATGATTCAAAACTATGCACTTTTCCCATTCATTTTAAACTCACTTTGACCCTTTTATCCTAATTAAATAATCTAGAGTCCAAATAGCATATTTATGTTTAATTTTTTGCATTTATCTTGTACCTTATCTAAGTTTGATTCTGTTTTCCCTACTAGTTCAAACCTAACCCTCAAATTAATTCTTTCTAGATTTAGTTCAAAACTACAAGTACAACCTTGAACCAAGGTCAAAATTGCATGTGTGAGCTTGACCCCGATTCACAAAACCAAATTTAATTATGGAATTTAGTTGACTTTCATCTAACTAGTTTCTTTAAATATTTAAATTTGCATGTTAGATTATTGTATGAAAGTATAAATTCCTAATTCATTTAGACATCCATTATCATCACAAGATAATATATATTTCAATCACTTTAGCATCTAAGAGCATTGCATCAACATATAAGACCATAAGGACATAATTAAACATTTGTGTTTCTACTTGGTGTGCCTTCATATTTGTTTGAAAATATTAAATCAATTGAAAGGTTTGATTAAGGCTCAAGTAAGGAAAGTGTGAACTTCTCATCCCTAATATAACAAGTTATACCGGTCATTTCAGCACCACATTTTGAGGGAATTTTTTATGGGTGTTTTAGCACTTTCTCAACATAGGAAATGCATAGGTGCATCACCTCTCTTGAAAGGAAATATCCAACAACAAGTTCCTGAAAATCACCCCAAGGTATCTCGAGTGTCAGGTCATGACATGCATGGAAAATCTTAGTTGGTTGATGTGATTTTGCTAGTAATCACAGGCCATACTTACAGAAGTTATGCTAGAGGGAAATTGGATCCTTCGATGGAGTTCTTAAGATGGTAGGTTACTTGCACAATTTTTGTAGGTTCAAATAGCAGTCTAAAACTCCTATATCAGATTCAGATTTGGCTTTACAATGTGCAGTTAACCTTGTTCAAAGTCACTATTTAAAAAAAGGAAAAAAGGGCAAGGAAGTGAAGAGGTTCTTGGATCTGAAACTAGACATGAATAGTGATAATGGAGGTTTCTACAGCAAGCTAGCCTTCCCAAGACTTAGTTCCACTTAACCAAGGAGGTCTATAGTATCATGAAACTAGTGCAATCTTCTGAGGACTGCAGATTTCAGCTTTCATTCACCATGAACATGAATAAAGAGATGAGATTTAGGGCAGTAATAATATAAAGTTTTGACTAACTTTACACAGTTGTATATCATCAATATGCAACAAAAATTATGAACTAAGAAGAGGTCAACACCATAGAAATCTCTGGCATCAATGAGCATCATCTAACTAATCTACCAAAGGAAACTAAAATACATAGAACAACTAAGTAAATGTACTCTAATTCAGCACAAATGAGGAGAAGAATTATGCAACATGAAGTTGGAACTCTAGCCACCAAATCAATGAATTTCTACTAATATTCCAGCAACATGTCTTTACAACAACTCAAATCTCCTCCTATTTATAGTTTTCAAAAAGAAAATTGAGTGGCCAATATTTAATCTCATTGTGTGGCCAAGATTAACTTTACATTAGGGTTTCACCTACCCCCAAATATATGGCAATTTAAAATTACGTTTTGTCTTGTAGCCTATTTTCTCCTCTAGTGAACAACACTGTAGCATTTTGTCTTCTAGTTGATTTCCCTTTTGGCTGCAGCTACACCATGAGGAACTCATCATCTATTATGGGCTTTCCAGCCTCCTTTTGCAATGTGGCATATGCCACAAATTTGTTGATCAAAAGATGAAGCTTATCCCATTCCAAAATGTCAGATTAAAGCACGTGGAAGTTCAATTTTTTGGATCGGCGGGTGAGTGTGTCCCAATATTTGTCGCTCTTGGGTGTATTTTCTATTACCTATTCAGATTAGGCAAAGACCCGAGCAGAAAAACCCATAAAATATGTTGTGAGTTTGCCCATAGTTCTGTTTTCCATCTTCTTATGGAAGTAGGGTCTTATCTTCTCTAGGTCAAGCTCAACAGAAGGCATTTCAAAAGTTTTCATTAATTTCAACTACTCCCCACAGGCTGACTTAGTTTATTTAGCCCAATCAATATCTTGTTCCACTTCATGGAGCACCCGCTCTAATATTTATTTCCTACAATCAAGGCCCAATATCCAGTTTTTCAGAAGCTAGTGATCATCTTCCACTAGAGCAAGCTCTTTTTTCATTGTTCTTTCAAGCATCTTGAGGATTGCCTCAATTTTAGGATACGTAATCCTATATAACTCTGGGAAGTCAGTACATATTTTTTTTATATCCTCAAGATAATTTTGCACCTCTAAGTATTTGTTTGTTGTCCTGACAACACGTCCAATGTGCATGTTCCCACTATAGAGGACCTACTAGAACCAATCTTCAGTAGCTTTGGACCAACTCTTTCTTTTTTCTAGCTTGTTGATATGTTCTTCTGATAGCAGCAATGAGGGAGTTGATTAAGTAGTGAGGATCTCCGTATTTCAAGACCATTGTTGCATATAGGCAGTTAGATCCGCCACCTGTGTCTTTAACTCCTCCTTAGAGGTCTTATACTTGTTCATCTGGTAGACAATGGTGGTGACGGATCCCTAAAGATGATTGATCTTTTTCTCTCTTGTGGTTGTCCCCAGATCAATGGCAGAAACATTATAGTTGACCCCTTCCTCCCCCATCACTGGGGTGGAAATTTGCACTATCCTTGATCCAGAGGCATCCATTGTCAGGTGAGATCTAACCCTTGGTTTATTTTCTTTCTTTGTGCTTATTTGGGCTCAAGCCAAGATGGCTTCCATCCTTTCCTTTGGATCTTTTGGGGTTGGGTTCTTCTTTTCCAACTTCTTTTCAAGCCATTTGGGCATCTGAGTTTCCCCTTTTGGTGATTCATGACCACCTTCTTCCCTATGGGTGTGTTGGATTTTCATTACTTGATCACCCGAAGTTTCTTGCTCTGGCTTCTCCCCTTCTTCTTCATATGAATCTTGGATGAAAACTGTTTATTTTTCTAGGGACTTGATAGTCGTATGTTCCTTGGGGATGTCCTTCCCTTTAGGAGTTCTTTCTTTTTTCTCTTTCTCATGCTCATGCTCTTCATGATGCTCTTCTTTTGGGATCTTTTTGGTTTTAGCCTCTTCTTCAAGCTTATCTTCTTCTTTCTTTTCTTTATCTCCCTCTTCTTGTTTGGGGCCTTGATCTTTCTCCCCTTTTGGAGGTTCAATGTCCTCCATTTCTTTATTAGTATTCTTCTCTTCATTGGTGGGTAGTCTTTCAGTCTCTTCCCCAACATCTTTGAGTTGTTAGGCCAACTCTTCCTCAAGATCAGGATCAAAATTCTCCACAACGAACTTTCCATTTAACTCCTCATTATCTTCCTCGGAAGATTTTCCTTCCTCCTCCTCATGGACTACTTCATCAATCACAAGATGTTGATATATGGGATTCTCATGGTATTCATCCACTTCTTCTTCCATTCTTTTTCTTTCCTCCTTTTGTTGTTTGTCCAATTCTTCAGAAACTTGCATTGTTGCTTCCATCATAGGAGGCTCAATAGGAGGATGAGGGAAAGGAAGACCATTTATAGTATGAGCCAAAGCGGCCTGCATTGCAGGATTTGCAAACATTCCAAAAAGCTCTGAGGAAATGTTTTGCATATACTTGGTAAAAGCTTCTGGGAGGACGAGAGTGGGAATCATGGTTTCCGCAGTGGAAAATGGAAGAGACAATGATGGATACATGGACGAGGAAGAGAGCAGGGAGGTGGTGGCAGATGAGGAATCTATGGTTATAACTTGAGCCATAGGAGAAGTACAGGCAAGATGGATCGAAATCTCCATCACGGGCAGAGAGGTGGCAACCACTGCCTACATAGCAGGCGGAGGAGTAACAGTGGTAACAACAACTACAGTTGGGGTAGCAAGCATTGAGGGTGGAGACCTTGGTTGTTCCTCTCCTTCATGGAGTGTGTCCTCCTGAATGGTGGGAATCCCCGTGAAACTACTCAATCTCCTTGATTTCTTAGAAGTTTCAACTTCAGAAGTCTTCCTTGAAGAATCCTTAGATTTGGTTTGTTGTTCAGCTACTTCCTTTCTCTTCTTAGATAGTGTATTTGGGGGAGATATTGAAGCCTCTCTAGTTGGGGCAGCATCGACAGAAGCATTTTTTAGTTTCACCTTCATGTGGATCCTTGAATTTTGTGTATGTTAGGGCTACCCCTTGCAGTTTCAATTGAGAAATCTACCCATCAATCCATTGTCTTGTCCTTTCCTCAACAGGATTTGTTATAATGTCAAGGTCATTGACCTCTTCTTCATTCCATTCAATTAACGATAGTGGTAGGTTGGCAATAACCTTATACCTTGGATCCACCATAGTATTCTCATCTTCGGCCATCTGATTTGGCATGAGAAACAACTCTGTTGTCTTGAAAAATTAGTTTATCATGTGTATGTATTTCCATATACGCACCTCCTTGTCATCTTTGCAATTTTCCCAAAATTCTTCAACATTGTGTAGGTGGGCATATTCAAGTCCGACCATCTCCTTAAGCTTTTTGTATGGATCCATTCATGGTTTGGCAATGTAGATCCTTAGGTTATACTTGTTCAACTCTTTGTCAGAGTTCTTTGTACACTGGGATGTGTAAAGTTCATACATTCCTTGGCCAAAGGTGAGGGGATAAGGGATCCCCGCACTATTCTTGTCACTCAACAAGGTGTGTGCCCACTACAACTGCCAAGAGAGTTTGAGCAATATTAATTGGTCATTTGGGTACTGGAGCAGCTTATATGGTTTTTCAGAGAGACCCTCAACTTGAATTTAGGTGAACTTTGGAAATTGTATAAACAAAAATCCGAATCGATGAATGAAGACATTAGCACTATGTGAGACTCTTCTTTTAGGGTCATCCCCAAGCATTCTGATGATGTGGCCTATGAAGGCATTGTTAACTCTGTAGTAGTCCCTCTTGAAATTTATGTATTGGAGTTGAGGGTACTTGTCGTACACCTTTAGCTCCATTTTTGGAGTTGGATTTTGTGCCACAAATAATCAACATATTGGGCACGATCGGCAAGAAAGTAGACCAGGTATGATGTCATATAGAATTTTTAGGTTTTCTTCACTGCTACAAACTTCCCATGCAAGCAGTCACTAATCATTCTTGTCCAGTAGAATTTGGTATCCCCTCAGATTATCTCTTCAATGAAGTAGAACATCCAGTCTTGAAAGAATTTTGTGGTCGGAAGGCCCATAACTCTACTTAATAAGGTTACCAATTCATGGTAATCCTCATAGAAATCACTTCGAAAGAGCTCCTGGGGCACTTTATTACTGTTGCCCCTCTTTTCCATAAGCCAATATTGATTAATTATCTTCTTGCATTTGAGGGGATTAGCATCCCACATCTGTTTACCATATTCCTTAGGTGTCTACTCCATCTCACTGAAGGTAGGGAAGTGAAAGTTTCTTCCTATTAACTTGGTGGACAGGTCAGCCAATACATTTTCATCTTTTTCCACTATTGTTTTGGTATCTTCTTGATATGCCTCCCTGCAGGCCATCACTAGTTCAGGGGCTACGAGGGTAGTCGCAATATGGGAGCATTGAATACCCCATTTCTTCTGATTCTTTTGGAATTTTTTGTCCTAGGGCTAAGTCTGGCCCTCTATTTAAACTCATCAATGTCTATGTTTCCCAAATTGGTGTCTAAGATCTCCTTCCATATTGTATTAGCTTTCAAGTTGAGGGGTTCCCCTTGGAACTTGTACCTCATTTGATCCTTTTCCTCTTTACCCTTGGGTACCCTAGCAATCTTCCCTTTGTCCTTCTCCACGGATGCCCCCGAGGATCTGGCAATTGGTTCTATATATCCTATAACCAAAGGAGCAATAAATGATTCAAGCATAAATATGAGGAATGTTAGCCAAAATCTTGAAAAATACCTTAAGATCGAATAATTCACGCTTAAAAAAAATCCTTCGAAAATCATATTTTGTCTTTCATTTGGAGGAAATTGGGAAAAGCAGGCCCAAGGATGCGGACTTCCCTAGGCTAGTAGCTGTTTTGGAGGCTCTGTCATTAAAATGGCATTAGCAAGGTGGCATTGCGCAAGCAGCTTCCTGCAATGTAGGACCCACTGGGTCGAAGGATGATGGTCACTTTTTTCTTTAAACTTCAAGGGTGCAGGTCGAAGGGTGCAGAAGGATGCCAAGTGTTGGCCATTCAGAACAACATCGGTGAGATGGAAGCCTGACAGGGGAGGCCCACATGGTTAGGTCTGTAGGAGGGAGGTGCATGTTGAATTTGCTTCAGCTACAAGCTCGGACGAAAATGAGGAGTGTGGAGTCCGACGAGCGGATGGATGTCGTGAGACGGTCATTTGGAATGGTGAAACCCAGGTGGAAGTCTATGGATGGAAGTCTACAGGACTAAACCCGCACTATGTCAAGACTTAGGAATTGTGAAGGGAAAAAGGCGGATGGGATATCGGGTTTCGACCGATAGGAGGTGATGATTGATTGGTTGTTGGGAGATGGTGGGGAAGCAATAGATCCCCATGGCTCACAACACACAAGAGTAAATAGAAGCCTCCATTAAACTCAACATTTTTGGAAGCAGGAGGGCAGAGAGATGGTCGAGTTTCATGAAGTAGAAGGATGGGGACCGAAGGGCATTGGGAGCAGCAAAATCGAAATGGAGTCCTACAAACGGAAGTTCGTAGGACTCCACCCAAATGCTCACGCCTTAATAATTTTCATGAATCTTGAGCTCGGATAGTGTTCATAACCGCGGGACCCAATGGGCAGAGGTACATAATGCAACGACCATTTAAAAAGGTGGAAACCATACAGAATCCCATGGATGGTCATCTACAAGACATTACCCGCATGGGATTTGGGACCTTGGCTTTAGCTTAGTTAAGTTTAATCAACCGCTGGGAGTGTGGGATCCACCTATTGGAAAGATAACACCAAATGGTTGTTAGAAACGGTGGGGCCTAGGCAGAATCTTGTGGACAAAGGTCTGCGACTACAATCCCAAGAGGTTCCAAGGGCCTTTCTTTTAACTTGTGAAACTCTTAAGGTTAACAACGGCTGAGAGGAGGGAGCATCCCGCATGTGCGGGCCTAATGAAAGTGATTGTCGCTCTCAAAATCTTGCTCCCACATGTGCGGGCCTGATGAAAGTGATTGTCACTCTCAAAATCTTAACATTTTGTGAGGAAAAGGATGATGTCGGGAGTACTACGGACCCAAAGGACACGATCTCTTTGCTCAAGAATAGCGGCGAGGGCATCAATTTTTGCATGGTTCCAGATCATTATTTCAAAGTTTTTTTTAATTTTTTAACTTGTGGGTTTTGCAAGGAAGGTGATCTTCTACCTAAATTCATTATTTTTACCGAGAAAATACTTAATCATTTTTTATTTTTAGAGGAAACAAAGATGGCAAGGGGTGACAGAAAACTCACCTTTGGATCTCACACTGGATGATGATGAAAACACCTCGAATGTTGCTTGAATCGGTGAATGGAGGTTGTGGGCACGATAGAGGCAAGGGTTGGGAGCTCTAACACTTCTTCTGCAAAGGAATTTTGTGAAAATGAAAGCTCAATTTAGATATTTATAGAAAATTTAGTATTAAATTCTTGTACGGTGGCGACCTCGGTTGGTGAACGGTCACTTCAAAAATGGCACTCGAGATGATGGAGTCTGCTGAGCACACGGTAGTCAGGCACTGGCCATTAGAAATGACTAGCAATGAAAAGGGAAAAGGGGGTTGTAGATCTCGTGAGATGGGAAGACGTCGCGAGATCGCCATTCGAAACAACATTGGTAGGAGGGAAACCCACATAGGGCAGCCTACAAGAGTGGGCATGCACTAGTCGAAGGACGTCCATTTTAAAGGTCAAAGGCAATTAGCTAAATAAATCCCATGAAGACTTAGGACTTAAAAAAATTGAGGGTAGAAAAATATGGTCGACTCAAGATACTTCTTCTAGGGTTCCTCGACCACTTAGGACACAAAAAAAGGGGCACGTAAAATGAGGTGAAGCAAAAGTGACCCGACGCAAGGGAAAAGAGACGTTCCTCATTCAAAACAGGGTGTGTGTGTTATAGGCACAACAGGAATCAAGAAAATTCACCGCCAACAATTCACCACTAGAAATTCACCCCAACAATTCATCACATATACAATTCACCACTATAAATTCATCACCATGGTATATTCACAATGTATACCTTTTTTATGTGTTCAATAAAATCTCTATAATTTTTCTTTTTTGGGTGCTCTTGGCCACTTAAATATTAAAAATGTATACGTGGTGAATTGTATATGTGATGAATATGTCATGGTGATGAATTTTTGGCGGTAAATTGTTGGGGGTGAATTTTTGGTGGTGAATTGTTGGCAGTGAATTTTCCTAGACCCGGTATCTGTCCAATCTTACATAGTAGGCTCTAGGAACCTGTTTGAGCTCATATAATTCCTTCTTCAACTTACAGACCATATCTGGATCTTCTGATAACTAAGTATTCTAGTTTTTCAATGTACACTTCTTCTTCTAACTCGCCATTCAAAAAATAATACTTCACATCAATTTGATATACCTTGAAGTCTTTATGCACTACAAAATCCAAAAACATCCTAATAGCCTCCATTCTTTCTACTATAGAAAAAGTATCTTCAAAATCTATTCCTTCCACTTGTGACTAGACTTTACACACAAGCCTAGTCTTTCTTTTGATAACTTCTCCATCCTCATTCAACTTGTTCCTAAAAACCCATTTAGTTCCTACCACATTCTTGTTTGTTGGTCTTGGGACCAGTTCCCATGTTTGATTCTTCTCAATCTACCTCAGTTCTTCTTCCATATAATTGATCCAATTTTCATCCTTACATGCTTCAATAACCATTTTAGGTTCTATTTTAGAAAGTAGATAAAAATTTACATTTTCCTCTATCATAGTAGCTTTTCTTCTTGTCAGCACACCTTTTCTCTTGAATCCAATTATTTGATCCTTGGAATAAATTTTTTGCATATACTTAGGAGTATTAGGGTTCTTTTCTCAAGCTTCTTCCTCTTCCACTAGCATCTCTTTTCCTTCTTATTCTTATTTTTCTTCTTCTCTACAAAGAGATTCATCATATTCATATCCTTCTATTAGCACTGAGCTCTAATGTGATTCTTCATCCACTTTAACACTTACACTTTCAGTTATTTTATTTTGTCTCTTGTTGTAGCACCTATGCATTTCTCTTTGTAGAGTATCCAAGTAACATTCCTTCATATGATATTTCATCGAAATTTCCTAAGTTTTCTTCATCCCTCATGATATAACATTTACTACCAAGCACTTTGAGATAATTCATAGTAGGATTTTTTCCATACCATAGCTCATAGGGGGTCTTTGAACTATTCACTCTTTCTTGTCCTTTGTTGAGAATTTAATCTACATTATGAATAGATTCTCTCTAATAGAAATCCGATATATTTTCTTCCTTCAACATTTTTCTTGATTCCTCCTAAACTATCATATTCTTCCTCTCCACAACCCCATTTTTTTGTGGATTCCTAGGAGCTAATAAATGTCTCTTTATCCCATGATCTTCACAAAAACTATTAAACTCATTTGAGGTGAACTCACCACCACTATCATACATTAAGCACTTGATTTTTAAATACTTTTCATTCTCAATCATAGATTTAAATCCTTTTAACTTATCTAGATCTTTTGATTTTTCTATAAGAAAGTTCACCCATGTCATTCTAGAGTAATCATCTATTAAATACATAAAATACCTATCACCTTAAGGGCTTCTTATTTTGGTGGGTCTACATAGATTAGTATGCACCAACTCTAAAGGTCCTATAGTAGAATGTTCCTTAGTTTTGAACATGTTCCTTATTTTTTTTCCAAAGTTGACACTCTTTGCAAATTAGATTGATAGGCTTTGTAATTCTTGGAAAATCTCTCACAACAAGAGTAGAGTTGATCTTCACTAGGTTGTCAAAATTGATATGACCAATTCTTCTATGCCATAGCCAAATTTCATTGGTTTGTCATAAATCACTTACCACTAGCACTTTTGAGCTGGTAAATATTTCCTTTTTTCCTTGTTCCTATTGCAACCAAGATTATGGATCTTCTTTCTTCTGATTTCACAACCATCATCTTGAAACACTAGATTGTATCCTCTGCTACACATTTTTCCTACACTGAGAAGATTATGTCGGAGACCCTTGACATAAAGAAAAATCATCTTATGGTTGCCATCAAAACCAATTGAACCTTTTCATGGATCTTAGCAAATGTGTCATCACCAAACCTAAAACAATTTCCATCATATTTATTAAGGTTAAAAAACTTACTCTTATCACCTATCATATTATTTGAACACCCATTTTCAATTATCTAGTAGTTTCTCTCCTCTCTTGCATGAAAGGAAATCAACATAGTTCTTTCAATACTGTGACCTATTTTGGATAAATTTCCTTCACACATCTCTTAGGGTCAATAGAATTAGTTCCAAAATTCAAAGCCATGAACAAGCATTCGTCACTTTCATTATCACGATAGCCTGATTCCTCATTATCACTATCTTATTTAACATAATAACCCTTCTTGAAGGATTTACCTTTATGATCTTTATGTTTGTCATTTGAAACTTTATCTGAACATTTTGAATCATAGTGACCTATCTTTCCACAATTGAAACACTTAAAGGGTCACTTACCTTTGTATCTTCCAGTTCCCTTTTCCAATCTTCTTAAAAAAATTGCTTCCACTTCATCAAAATCATCTTGATTAGATTCATCGTTCCTCTCTTTCTCATTGACTTTAAAAGTAGTTTCTCTCCTTGGAGCATCTTTGTCAAACTATCTTAATTCAAAATTATTTAAAGCACCAAACAATTGATCTCTAGAATATTGTTCTAGAAATTTTGAGCTTCCTCAATAGCAAAAACTTTAGCACTATAGGATTTAGGAAGATTTATCAATACCTTTTTCACTTCATTTTCCTCCAGATTTCCACCAAGACCATTAATGGAGTTGAAAATTTCATCCACCCTATGCATGTAGCCTACAATATCTTCATCCTCAGACATCCTTAGGGTTTCAAACTTGGCCTTGAAATTTTTCATCTTTGCTTGCTTGACCATATCATCTCCTTCATAAATTATTTTTAGCTTCTCCTAGACCTCTTTAGCATTTTTATATATTATCACCTTCACAAGTTTTGAATTTGAAAGCCCACTCAAAATAGAATTCCTCGCTTTTCCATTGTTCTCATACTCTTTGATCCCATCTTCACTTGTTGGAGGAGTATTATGTTAGGGAACTAAGGAAGACAAGAGAAATAAATACTAACAAATGTATGTAGATAAAGCATTTAGAAATAACAATGAAGAATAACATAGAAGAGATCAACACAAAAATTTAACGTGGTTCACCCAATATGGGCTATGTCTGCTAAAAACTCAGCCACCCAAATAAATTATTATCCAGTGCACAACCTCGATTACAATCTCGTGAATTAACCTTGCGTTCAAGCAACGCCTGCTCTTACTATTACATTGAAAATCACACCCCTTTTATTTCACTCATTCTTCAAGTCAGCCAAACCACACCATGTCGTAGTATCAATCAGCCTACCAATGAGCAACCTGAGTTTGAAACACAATTAGATCATTATCGGCAAATTCAGTTTGGTCCAATGATCATTGATACACAACAATGATGAAGAAACAACAAATAAATTTGTGTCATGAGTTGACACATCACTCATCCAACGTTGTTGACCATCACACCATTTGGTACCCACTCTGACATCATTACCAAATCAATCTCATCGCCATATCAGCTTGTTTTAAGTGGTCCCTTCCTCCATCAGCTTGTCGTGAGATCCAAGAATTTTATAACCAAGTCGTGGGGTTCAAAAGTTTCATTACCTAGCGATATCCCGACGTGCCACTTTTTCATCAAATTTTAAACCTTCACCCAATAGCCTTTAGGATCGCCAAGTTAGAGGTTTACAGAACTTCAAAACTCCCAACATGAGGTTTGAAATTTCTACTCCAACACAATCATGTGACAAAGAAGTCACAACATGAACCTTTTTAACTAATTATTTTCACGATCAATATGTCAACTTTAACTAAGTATTCTTCATCAGGTTTTCATTATTTGTCTAATCAGTCACCACATATCAACATATTAGGCATATTATATCCATTTTTCAAGTGATTTCCACATGCCAAACCCTAATGCGGTGAGAAAGGATTCCATCTTGACCTTCTATAAATAATAATTTGTTCCATTGAACATAAGATATTTAGCACCATTCATGTGCACTACCTAGATCTACCTCAAGCAGTTAAGCCCTTTTCAAGGAACCTCTACTCTGATACCAATTGTTTGACACACAAGACAACTGAAAGGGGGGTGAATTAGTTGTACATTAAAACCTTCAAACCCTTATTGAGAATGTAGACAAATGAAACATCAAAAAATCTACAAACATTCACAATAGAACACTATATTTGTATGTGGAAAACCCTGTAAGATAAAAACCATGGTGAGGATTAACTCACTATATGAAATTATAAATTTATTAAAAAAGGCTCACTAAAGGGATCACTATCCAGAGGACTCACTATCCAAAGAGAAAGGCTCACTACCAAGGGCTCACCACTTAGGAAGATCACTTCTTCTAGATTACAAAGAAATAGTTACAAGGAGGTTCACTACATTAGATAAATTGGATAAACCACCACAATATATCTTTACCATCTGTAACCTTTGGCTCACTACCTCTAGTGACTTCTATAACACTAAATTATGTTGAACACCCAAAATAATAAGAGGGGGGGTGAATCAGTATTCACTAAAATTCATTGACTTCATCAACTTTAAACATTCATTCAATGAATCATATTAAACTTACAATAATGGAAAGGAACATAGAAATCATGCATCACATCAAAGAACACAAGAACACCATATTTTACATGGAAAACCCAAAAAGGGAAAAACCATAGTGAGGATTAGCTCATAATATATTATAATTGGTTACAATGTTTGATACAAAATTATGAACTCACTGTCCAAAAAAAGAAAGGCTCACTAAAAGTGGCTCACTGCCCAAAATAGAAAGAGATAAAAGAAATGGTAGCTCATTGAAAAATATGAACTAATAACAATGCATCTAACATATGTTGAAGATATAGTTCCATTGAAACTCAAAAAACTAACTTAACAAATTTCATACTTCACCTCAACTACAATTCACAGTTTTTTGTACCAAATCTTGCACATACACTAAATCACATCATACACGTCCTCATAACTATTTCCACACAAGGAATTAACCTTGTATATATACCTCATTTATCCAAAACATCAATCAAGTCGACCTAATAGATGTATTGTGCAACCTCATAAATTGTTAGCCCAAAATACCAACATACACGCCTTGTGAAAGGAACCAAATTATATACACCACCAAAATATTTTAGTATGAACCAGAATAACTCCTATGATTCCACTCAATACACTATTCAACTCCACATGACCAAAAACTTTAGGTTGGCACCACTAGTGAAGTAACAATAAAATGAGCCAACCATTCACACACAACTCATCATGTGAACAACAAAAACACTTGTACTTGGAATTTACACACTAATAACATATATAAACACTACCACAAATCTTCATACCAAAATACTCATCCACAGTGGAGTGCAGAGCATTCCAACATACACTTTGTCACTACAACTCTACCATTTCTAGAGTTGATGCTTTGTCAAAATTATCTTCGATTGCAGAAGACATCAAGTCATGAAACTATGGATTTAGACTATTCCAACCTGTATCACTATTATCTCAAAACCACATAACCAAATTCTTCATAACAAAGCAATGCAAACCTCAAAACTGGTTCATTGAACACTGAAACTGCACTCTAAGACTTAGGTAATTATTCAAACCATTTGGTCTTCTCCAAACCAGCACTTCTATATCTTTGCCATGGGTTTCCATCAATGACAATACCATATATTTTCATGCTTAGAAATCCTCATCAATCTCCCCACTCAAGAATCTCTTCACATCATCATGCTCATTTTGTCAACAATCTCCTCAATGACAAATAAACTTCCAAAAATATGCCCCTTTGTCATTGATGGCAACACACTCTCAAAACTCTTAAATTACTCAAACTTCTCCCATTTTACATCAAGGGAAAATGGCTCAAATTATTAGACTTCTTAGATCACACCAACTACTCCAACTATTTTCCTCTTTGCAAACATATATGTATATACATGAGAATAGCTCTCATTTATTGCTTTACTCCTGTACTCAACACTTCTCCAACAATTTATATTAGGGAGACTCTCCCTAACAATTTTATTCAACAAAATTGACAAAAATTGTACTATAACACTCTCTAATACTTCCACATATGTACATTGCAATCATGAAAGCTATCTATATAGAGCAAAAATGTACACCTTAACTTGAGGAGGAAAATTGCCCTAATTAGACACCTTCAATTTTACAAGGTGTGCCTCCTAATCTTTCTTTGCTATCTCCCACTCCTTCTTAGCGAAGGAAAGTATACCACACTGACTTTCAAGCATCAGATGGAGGAATTCACCTTCATCCAGAGAATAGGGTACTAGATTCTTTTGCAACATCTTCTTAGTATCCAAAATTCCAATCAAAGATATAAGTGTTGCACTTACCATGTCTCTAAGCTAACAATATTGCATTATTATCTTTTCTTTTTGTTCTTGCAGTTGGAAAATTGTCCATGCATATTTTTAATAGTAGCCCTTGTTGTACTGTTTGCATCACTAACTAGATCATAGATGCTTGAGGCCTGAGAAATTTGTGACTCTATTGAGTCCATTTGGTCCTTAATGCTCTTTGTAGAATCAAGCCATTTTAAACAAAATTGAAATAGAACTTTAGCTTCTTCCACACAATTTTGAACATATTTTAAGTTTGTTTGAAACTTACCATGTGAAATGGAACACTTGTCAGAAGCATCTACCAATCTCTTGGGATTGATCTTATTAGTCATTTTATTTTCTAATTTTTCTTCCAAACTGGTAGATTATTCCTTAAAGGAATCAAGTAGTAGCCTTAGTTGTTGTAGGTCGGATAGAGAATTGTCAACATTTTCTCCCAGGAAGCTATTGTGCAACATTTTTACTGCTTTATCAATCATTTTAGCACTTTTTTGTTGTATCTGTAGTATATCCTTCCTTATGGAGGCATGAAAGGCATCACCAAGTTGCAATTTATGTAGACATTTTATCAATATCTACTTGTCCTTGTTGCATATGAATTTGTGATAAATGTGATAAAAGCTCCAGTTGGAACTATATAGACTTTTCAATGAATCTCCAAAGGCTCTGAAGGATTCACCAATTGTTTGAGCACTTCCTTCTTCCTTTTTTTCTTTCTCCTTCTCTTCATTATATTTTTCAATCTTATCTTCCTCAACAGCCTTTTCACCATCTAGAGGAGGAAAATTTTCATCCTTTTGTGTCTCAAACTTCTCTCGGTTTTCATGTTTATCTTCTTCCTTATGCTTTGCATCTTTTTCAATATCTAGAGGGGGAAAATCTTCCTATATTTGAGTTTCTTCCTTATGTTGGTGTAATTAATTATTTAATTACACTTTGTTAAGTTTACTTAGGTAATAATTAGTTTACTTAATTAATAAGTAAGCTTTATTTAGTTGAGCTAATTTTAGTTCAAAGTTAGGTTTACCTTTAGGGTTATGCATACATTACTTTTATAAAGCAATTTATCTCTTGTAACTGAGAATTCCTTAATTGTGGAAGGTTTTTTCTGGTTTGCGTGTATGATCTTGGTTTCTAACATGGTATTAGAGCCTTGATTTGCAGTCCCTTCTTAGTTTTTGGAGAAATTCATTTTAGAGCACGTTCGAGGTTCCTCAAGGGTTTCATGCCTTGAGCTTATTTCTGAAGCATATTGGATCAGTTCAGACATCTCCATTGGATTCAAAGCACTGGAAAAAGTTAGGATTGGCTTTTGTTTCATTGATTTTCATCTTTGTTTATTAGATCTATGAGGGTTTGAAGCTACAACATTTTTTTGCCAAATCAGAGGGTTTTTCCATCTTTTTTTGAGAAATTTTGACCTTGATCTCTCAAACAGTTCATGTTGGTGCAAAACAGACCTCATGGGTGCGCTCAAAAGGCCCAAAAATCCCTATTTTCATATAAAATCATATAAAATATGATAGGGTTTGCTGAAAATTGATTTTTTGTGTTTTTGGGGATTTTCAAAAATGCTACTAGAAAAATTCGTATGACTATATGGGTCCATACGGATGCCTTGATTTTTGTGCCATATTTTTTAGTGTCTAGAGCATTTTTAGCTACCTCGATTTTCATGCCATTTTTCCTTGATTTTTGTGTCCTCTCAATTTTTGTGTTGCCTCGATTTTTGTGTCATACAGTAGAATATTTTATTAATTTTTTAATCTTTAAATTAATAAAATATTTGGTTTAATGCCTAAATGAGAAATTTTAGTAAAATGGTCATATCTTGAGCATAGGGAGTCCGTTTTTCGAAAACAAGATACTGTTGAAAAGTTGGTTCCGAACCCGGTCTAGTGGTGTAGGTATTTCTTCCAAATTTTTCTCTAGATTTATTTTGCAGACCTTTGAAGTCAGATGAAGCAGTTTTCGCTTCAGACGGAATAACTTTTGCCTCTATTATCATTTTTTCGTGCTTCAAGTGACATCAGAAAGTTGATTCCATCCTCTACACATATCTGAGGTTATCATGGAGGCATATGTGAACATTGGTTTATGCATGCACTCTTTCTTGTTTTCATGCATTAGGTTTGCATTTTCTCCTTGATTTATGCATGTTTTGCATGTTCTCCTTTTACAATCATGGGGTATTGTAATAAATGAACTTCTATAAAGTTCCATCAGGGGGGATTCTTGCATAATAATTTGATTAGAGTGTAGTTGCATTGCATGCACTTTGATCTCATCTTCGTATTGATGACAACTCGCATGATTTGTATCTGGATTTTGTTGTTTCTTTTGGCCACATCTTGTTGTTTCTTTTTATCTTTTTCTCTTATGGAAGGTATTTTTCGGTTTGCATGTTTAATCTTGGTTTCTAACACCTTCTATAGGGCAGCTTGCATATCTTCATTATTTTCTTCACCAACAACATTTTCTACAATCAAAGGGGCATTGTCTATAATCATATCTTCTTCCACATTCTCCTCTATAGGTACATACTCATGTTGTGCACTTTCAGGCTCATTGGTCTCCAGGACAGATACATCATTCTACATTTCATCTTCATCAGGAGACATCCATAATTCCTTTGCTAGATCTACAACCTTTTGTAGTGTCTCATTCCTTAGTATTTCTATGTCTTCCTTATCCCTACTCATCAAGTTGTTGATTCTCTACTTTGACTTAAATTCCTTGTTATACACTTGAGAAAATTTAGCTCTATCTTCATCTCTAAGAGAAGAACCAATCTTCTCCAAGGAAAATGTTCTTATTTATGCATCTTCATCAAATGCTTCTTGCCTTCTCAGAATCAAAACACCTTTTAGGTCATCAAGTAATTGACTCAATTTCTCCAAGGCTAGTATTAAATGATGTATTTTACAATAGCCTCTTTTGTAATGATCTTATCCTTATTATTTGACTCGGGATACATTTTTGCAATCTCTTCCAAGAGACCAAAATTTGTAATACTATTAAACAATGCATCCAATTTCAAGGGGTTGTGTTCTCCTTGTTAGCTCTCCAAGTTTCACCCTTGTTAAGTTGCAAAACTTATCACTTTGGAGAAACATGGGAACATTCCCAAGTTGTGGGTTACCTAAACTTTGAATGGACCTCCAGATAAGGCTAGCTCCTAAATGGAAATCACCTAATTAACTATTCTAAATAATTGTAGAGGAAAAGGGGAAGAAAGAAACATAAACTAAAAAATAAACTAAAAAACTTTTGATAAAGGTGATGCACCAAACACTAACTAAGACTTCCAAACATAGCTTACATACATAGTTCAAACAATGATAGAGCTTTGCTTACACATCTCATTTTTTTGTATGTCTCTTGCATAAAAGTTTCAAAAGAAGGTTTTAATGCTAAACTTTTAGAAGGAAATAAATTTCACAACTAGAATCATTTGCATCCTTAACACAACTTATAACCTGCAAAATACATACTCTTCTACAAAAGGTGCTAACATGACACAAAACTACAAGGAATTAAACAAAATTCACAAGTTATCTTATCAATCAAATAACATGCACACAATAAATCAAAAAAATGAGAAGGAAAAATAACTAAATTTCATTAGTATTCAAGGTACTCACTGGTATACATGTCAAAAGAGTTACAAAAAATGCAGTATATCTCCTAAGGACTCCAAAAAGTCACTAAGTACAAAATAGAGCATAATCATAACTAACTTCAAAATGAATAGTATATCCATTCATCTCTCCAAAATGTTGAAAAGGTCAATTTTGACCAAGTCCATCATAAAGGCACCCCAAAAATGCTCCAAGTTTATCCAAAAGACTTCAAAATGATTAAAAGTCTCTTATATTTTCTCCATATGTTTGCAAACCTCTCCAACCTCCCATATATTTTTGGCACCTAGTCATGAAGACTCAAACTATATCATTTATTTTGCATAACATGTACTAAAGTGACTTATAAAAACATCACTTAATTATATGTTTTACATTCAAGGTCGATTCAAAATATTTTTCATTACATATATTTGAAAATCAAAGCCAAGATGTATAAAATGGGGACCTCCCTAATCATTGGACATGAATACCAAGTGAGGTATTAGTTTTATTGCAAAATTTTAAATAAAAGGAAAAAATGCCTTAGGTTTGTCGGCACATGTTAGGGAAAAGAAACCCTAACAATCAAAAACCCATGGCAATATTCAATGCATCTTCATTTACATTTGCAATTTTTTGGAACTCTCTACCGCTAACATTGGGTTTTGAATCAAGCTCTGTTGATGTTTTGATGGAAAAATATGGATGTATTTTTGGGACATCGACCAAATGAGCTTAGATAAGCTCTCTGATGTATACATTTTCATTCCTTGTGGAATTTTTGTAGCAAAAGTACTCATTTCTATAGAAAAAGTACTCATTTCGAGCTTATCTTTGCTCAGAAAATAGCAAAAATGATTATCTTCTCAAGAACTTTTGAGGGTTCTTACTCCACCTGTAGCATTATTTTGTTCTAAATTTATTCATACTTGTAGAAGCTCGAGGGCTTTAATTTTTTAAATTTTTTGAGAAAATGTCATCTCTAGGCATGACTTCATGCCCATTTTTCTTTTTGCATTATGAGTTTATTTTCTCAAGGCTATGGCTTCACATCTTTCCTATAGAGAATTCAAGGGCTTGAGAAAATCTCACAGGTAGTGGCTTAACATCCTCATTCTTTTATGTTCATTTTAAACAAATGGGTATCTTTGTTTGATGCCATGTAGTAGTGTTCAGTAGTTTCATAATCACCTTTTCTATGATAAAATTGTGCAATATTATGAATGATTCATTTGGCCAACTGTTTCACAATAAAATGCTACCTTGTAAAGAAAAAATAGTTTGAAAAATAATTCAATACCATTGCACTGTACATGTAAAATTCAAAACTCTGAACATCTTTTCCCTTCCTTCATGAACACTACCCTTTTCACTAACTTGCAAGTCGAAGGATCATCCAAGCTTCAACATTTCCATGGCCATTTTGGATCTTCTATGTACTCATTTTTTCTTTCATGAGGGTTTTTATCCATTGTTCCTTCCAGCTACGGAACCATGTGTGCTTCATTTACTATTTTGAGTTCCACATATACATTTACTGAAGGTTCTTCTCTTTTACAGATATTATGCTTCTCCACTTTTAGGAATGGAATGAGTATGTTGCTATAGGCTTCCCTTTTGTTTATTCTTCATTAACATTCAACATGTACTCATTGTTACTTTTTATTTTCAAGACATATAATAGGATTCCCATATGCATACCCTATTATGAAAAGGTTTAACATTATATACTTGGACTCTCACAAATGAATGACCATCATTTTCTTGCTTGAACTATGATATCTATGTAACACTTTAACACATGATTGTCATATGTTTATGCACTGAGTGCCCACATAAGGTTTTAAAACACCATGAATGCTTCTCTAGTACTATCCTTTGATAATCTATCTCACTATGCATTTATAACCACTATCATATTGTGATATCACTACTATCATAAGGCTTCATTAGTCATTTATGCTTGATGGTTACCTTTTAATAGAATGATTATCTTTGTGAGCATATGGCTACCTTGGGATCTTCATGACCCTACTTTTGATAAACTGACATCTAATAATTTGTATATGACTAGCTCATGTACTTGTTCTTGTGAGAAATATTATGACTTTATCCTTTGATATATGACAGTCATTACATGATTGTGATTGTCGACTGTGACTCTATCTTGGCAAATGACTTTCACTTCTCCATATTACCTTACAATGAGAATATCATCTATTTGAATATTATGACTGTCTACCATTCTCTATCTAGTCACTATGGTTTTCATGCATCTATGATTGTCCTCCATTTATTAAATCCATCCTTCTGTTGGGGTCACTAGAGGTTGAAGCTAAAAAAACATTTTTTTTCCTTGACCAAACTTAAATAGGCAATTGTTCTTTATGCTCACTATTTTGGAATCCTAGATTATTAGTATTGTCGGAAATGTGACTATGTTGATAATGGATTATTCTTATTAATAAGGAGATATCCTTATCAATAAAGTGATTATCCTTTACCAACATACTTCACTGATCCTCACAAAATTGGTCTTCAATGCTTTCATGGATGAATCACTTGTGATTATCCCTCTCAAATGAAACAAGAGGGCCGCATGCTAGGCTTGACCCTTGTGGGAGACCATTTCACTCCACATGTGATATTAAATGAAACAATTTAGCAATGAAAATTTTATCTATTCCTGCACAGTGAACAAAAATATTAGATATAAACAGTGCATATGATAGATGTTTATGATAACCTTTCTATTTTCCTGGACATCTATGATAAGCATACTATTTCAATGCTTTATGAGGATTAGGCTATATTTTTTTAGATTTTTTCATATGTAGTGATTGGTGATCCCAAGCTCTAACAAAATTTTCCTCACACATGCAAGAGGGATGAAGCAGATGTAGCAATTCAATTCAACTGGGATTCATCATTCAGGAAATGATGGATCCCCTTTTGTTCCATATGCATTTTTCCTTTATGTATCTATAAATGTATAGTCTATTTATTTTACTGCATTAAAATAGTCAATCCATTGGCATGTGTGGGACACTATACACTTATGATTATTAATAAAGACTAATTTTTGCAACAATTTTTTACGCTCTTCTTTATTGTATGCATTTGCATAATGTAGTAATGAAGTCTTGTTGATAATTTATTTTATGCATATGGATATAACATAGTAGATTAGAATGTGTACCTTTTATCTTTACTTTTCAAAATAATCACAACTAGACCTGATTGAGCTAGAAGCAAAATCAGGTAAAAATTTTGCAACATCTTGACCAATTGCCTAAAGCTATTCATTGGGCACAAAGTCAATAGAAAACTGACAAGAATTGAAAAATAGTCTTGCATACTATTGTAACTCTTCAAAACAATGTATAACACCTTGAAACCTTATTTCAACCTACCAAAACTTTGGATCAAAACTACTTAACTATGCAAAACAACACTTATAGGAATAACAAAACTAAAACTGAACTGAAACTTACTCTAACCTACTCTAACCAGCAAAGAAGCTAGTCAAACAAAACCATTAACCGATTTTGTGAAATAAAACCCCCTTCTAATCAACAACCAATGCATTACATGACCATGCATTTCTGAAAGGATATGAAACACAAGTAAATATTCAATAGTCTACTACAATGCTTCATGAAAAATGAAAATAAACTCACTTATGCTTTGATTTTGATCATTCCTAATGTTGTCCTAGACTAGACAAGTGAGTTGAATTTGACCACTCTAGTTGCAACTTCATATTCAGCTTTCTCTTTGATTGCATCCTCATGCTTGGGTGGAAGAATGACTTGTGGAACTTCAATGGCCTCCATACTAGCTAAAAATCTTATAGGATAGCCTCTTGAATTGATAAAACTTAGACTCCCATAACTGGTTACTTCTCTTTTTTCCTATTTTTCATGGTTGTTATGCTTCACGGCTAAGTTTGGACTAGAGAGAAGACAATATGAATGGTTTGAAATATAATTATTACCTTCACCTTTCATAATAAGTTTCCATGTTGATTCATCCTCCATGGTCAATGGAAAATCCTCTTCCACTAGGGTAGCTAATAACTCATCAAAGCTATCAACTCTTGGAAGGCTCTTAGGAATAGTTGGTTCAAGCTCAAAATCCTCATTATCACTCAAGGAGGTACACTCCAAATTAATATTCTCTTCTTCAATGAAGGAAGGAAAAGGTTCAAACAATGAAGTAGCCTCTTGAAGAAAACTTTCATTTGATATATCAGCCTCAAGCTCTTTTGTACAGTAGAAAGGAAGCTCCTCCAACCAAATAGACCTTGCAAATCAGGTTCATGAAAAGTTTCTTGACTTGAGAGAATGAACTCATCTTTATGAAGACCATATACCTCATGTTTCTTCAGAACTTTTTCAAGCTTGTGAACCTCTTATTCTAGTTCATCATGATTTCCAACTTCTTCCAAAAGGTTTGATTCCTTGTTATCAAACTTTGAAAAAAATTGTTCAATTATGTTTGTGCACATATCTTCATAAATCTCAACATTATCCTCTTCATTCATAACATGCTCAAAGATATCAAATCTCATACCTTGGAAAATGGTGTCAAGTTCAATTTTATGCTCCTCTTTATGATCCAAGGCTCCGTTTTTATACTGATTATCATTAATTGGCAACTTGCCACATTGTTTGATATCTTCTTTCTATTCTAAAATTGTTATTGGAGTGATCAAACTCACACCTACTTCAACATGCTGAATAAAAGAAGGTAACTCATCATTGCAAACCATGAACTACTCTTCTTCTGATTTCTAGATGTTAGAGCATGGTTCCATTTTTATGATTGGTGGAAGAACCTCATAGGGTGGAAAATATGGCACTTTCCAACCTAGAATCTTAAGGGTAGAAGGCTCATTGGTAAGCTCACTATGTGGAATTATGGAATTCTCTTGGTTATGAATTAGTTGTTGGACTGAAAGAGCACTCCTAAAACTTGGAATTTTGACATAGGGAGGCTTACTTGAGGAATCAAAAGGTTTTTCTTGTTTAGAACTTGGGATTTTGAATTTGACGACCTTTTCTTTCACAAGCTACATACTCCAAAATGCAAGGAGTAGATTAGGCCTCTATCTTTTGTAGTTTTTCAATCAAAATCTTCATTTTCTACTCTTTTGCATCCAACTCTTGCTCATGAAGATAGGATTGATAAGCTACTTCTTTTTGTTGCAACCCATACTCATGCTCTCTCTTAAGGGCCTTTAGTTGTTCTAACTTATTATTCTCATCTTTCTGCTATGACACTTTTGATTTCTCTTCAAAATAAGTTTCATCTTGTTTGAAGCTTAATAAAATGAACCTCATAACCCCTTCTTCAAAGAATGGGTTTCAAAAAGAAAGTGTTGAATCTACTTCTAACTTTTGAGATTGAACAAGCATTAGCTTCATTTTCTCTTCCTCACACCTTACTTGTTCCTCCATCTCTTGTTGAATACAGTGAACCTGATGAGCCACCTTCTCCTATTGCTTTTGATGCCCTTTTTCTCTCTTGATTTCATTCAATTGTATTGTGAAATCAAGCAATACACTTCTAATATTTTCAATCTCCATTTCTTCATTATTTTGGATCTAGTTAGGAAGGCAGTACTATTGATTTGGCATTAAATAGCCTTCTTGAGACTGTTTGTAAGCATTGGCAGGTAGCCAAGAAGCTTGAGTGAGGGTGGGTGGGTGGTCAGCATGATGAACATGTAGGCTACTTGTATTAAATATATTTATATTATTCTAGGAAAAATCAATAGTGTATATTTCTTGATATGGTCAGTAGGAAGATACATGGGGAGCATTTTCATGGAACAAAGAATGGTAAGCCATGTTTCTATGAAATTTTGACATATTGAAACACTCAAAGAGCTGAAGAGTAAGGAAAATTTAGATTTTATTTGGAACATACCAGCACTTGAACTGTTAAAACCAGTAGACTTGAGCTTGGAGTCGCTAGGTATGTGATTTGGTTGCCTCAAAAGGTTGAAAATACTATTGTACACACCAAATAATAGTAATATAAGGTCTGAAATGAACTAAAAATTAGTTCTCAATCCCACTGGATATGCCAAAACTATTAGCTCTCAAAGTTGCACCCTTGCTAAGTTGCAGAACTTAGCACTTTGGAGGAACATGGGAAAATTCCTACGTTGTGGGTTACCTAAACTTGGAATGGACATCCAAATAAGGTTGGATCCTA
Source organism: Sequoiadendron giganteum (assembly GCA_007115665.2). Lineage (NCBI taxonomy): Eukaryota > Viridiplantae > Streptophyta > Pinopsida > Cupressales > Cupressaceae > Sequoiadendron > Sequoiadendron giganteum. The sequence continues at coordinate 461,906,321 of CM021102.1, forward strand.
AATGGTAATCACCTAATTAACTATTCTAAAGACTTTTAGAGGAAAAGAGGAATAAAGAAACATGAACTAAAAATAAACCAAAAAAATTTTGATAAAGGTGATGCACCGAACACTAACTAAGACCTATAAACATAGCTTACATACACAGTTTAAACAATGATAGAGCTTTGCTTACACAACTCAATTTTTACATATTTCTTTCATAAATGTTTCACAAGAAGGTTTTAATACTAAAATTTTAGAAAGAAATAAAGTTCACAACTAGAAGCATTTGCATCCTTAACAGAGCTTATAACCTACAAAATTAATAATCTTCTACAAAAGGTGCTAACATGAGACAAAACTACAAGGAATTAAACAAAATTCACAAGTTATCTTATCAATCAAATAACATTCACACAATAAATTAGAAAAATGAGAAGGCAAAATAACTAAATTTCATTGGTATTCAAGGTACTCACTAGTATACATGTCAAAAGAGTTACAGAAAAATGTAGTATATCTCCCAAGAACTCCAAAAAGTCACTAAGTACAAAATAGAGCATAATCAGAACTAACTTCACAATGAATATTGAAGTGACTATATCCACTCATCTCTCCAAAATCCACCAAGAAAGGACCTAGAACCTTCTTGGTTGTATGCAGCAATAAAGCCAAAAATATAGCTCCTAAATCTCCTCCAAAATGTTGAAAATGTCAAGCTTGACCAAGTCCATCATAAAGGCACCCCAAAAATGCTCCAAGTTGTTCCAAAACACTTCAAAATGATCAAAACATTCTCCTATATTCCCTCCATATGTTTTCAAACCTCTCCAACCCCCTCTATATGCTTGGCACCTAGTCATGAAGACTTAAACTATATTGATATATTTATTTTGCATAATATGTACTAAAGTGACTTATAAAAACACTACTTAAATATATGTTTTATTATTTTTATTTTAAAATCAAATCCAAGATGTATAAAATGGGGACCCACTTAGTCATTGGACATGAATACTGGAAGTGAGGTAATAATTTTATTCCAAAAGTTTAAATAAAAGGTAAAATTTTCTTGGTTGGTCAGCACATGTTAGGGAAAAGAAACCCTAAAAATAAAATACCTGTGGCAACATTCAATGCATCTTCATTGGCATTTGCAAGTTTCTAGGACTCTCCACCATCGACATAGGGTTTTGACTTGAGCTCTGTTGATGTTTTGATGGAAAAATCTTGATGTATTTTTTGAGACATCAACCAAATGAGCTTAGGTAAGCTCTCTGATGTATACATTTTTTCATTCGTTGTGGTATTTTTATAGAAAAAGTACTCATTTTGTAGAAAATGTACTCATTTTTATAGAAAACGTACTCATTTCGAGCTTATCTTTGCTCATAAAATAGAAAAAATGATTAGCTTCTCAAGAAATTTTGAGGGTTCTTACTCCACCTATAGCATTCTTTTGTTCTAAATTTATTCATACTCGTAGAATCTCAATGGCTTTAATTTTTTGATTTCTCTAAGAAAATGTCATCTCCAAGCACAGCTTCATGCCCACTTTTCTTTTTCCATTTTGAGTTTCTTTTCTCAAGGCTACAGTTTCACATCTTGACTGCAGGGAATTTGAGGGCTTGAGAAAAGCTCACAAGTCGTGGCTTGGTCTCTTCATCCTTTTCTTTTGATTTGTAAAAAATGGTTATCTTTTTTTTATGCCAAGTAGTAGTGGTTAGCAGTGTCATAATCACCTTTTCTATTATAAAATTCTTCAATATTATGAATGATTCATTTGGCCAACTATTTCACAAGAAAATACTACCCTATAAAGAAAAAATGGTTTGCAAAATAATTCAATACCATTACATGGTACGATTATAATTCAAAACTCTACACATATTTTCCATTCCTTCATGAACACTACCCTTTTCACTAACTTGCAAGTCCAAGGATCAACCAAGTTGCAAAATTACCATGGCCATTCTGGATCTCCTGTGTACTCATTTTTTCTTTCATGAGGGTTTTTATCCCTTGTTCCTTCTAGCTATGTAATCCTGTGTGCTTCATTTACTATTCTAAGTTCCACATATGCATTTACTGAAGGTTCTTCTCTTTTAAATATATTATTCTTCTCCACTTTCAGGAATGGAATGAGTGTGTTGCTACAGGGTTCCCTTTTGTTTGTTCTTCATTACCATTCAACATGTACTCACTATTACTTTTTATTTTGAAGACATATAACAAGAGTCCCATATTCATACCTTGTTATGAAAAGGTTTAATATTATATACTTGGTCTCTGACAAATGAATGCTTGTCATTGTCTTGCTTGAACTGTGATATCTCTATAACTCTTTAACACATGAATATCATATGTTTATACACTGAGGGCCCACATAAGGTTTTAAAACACCATGATTGCTTTTCTAGTACTTTCCTTTGATAGTCTATCTCACTGTGCATTTAAAACCATTTTCATACTATGATATCACTGTTATCATAAGGCTTCATGAGTCATTTATTCTTGATGGTTACTTTTGAATAGTATGACTATCTTTGTGAGCATATGGTTACCTTGGCATCTTCATGACTCTACCTTTGATAAACTAATATCTAATAAGTTTTATATGTTTATCTCATGTACTTTTTATTGTGGGAAATATTATGACTTTATCCTTTGATATATGAAAATCATTACATGATTGTGATTGTTGATTGTGACTCTATCTTGGAAAATGAATGTCACTTCTTTATATTACCTTACAATGAGATTATCATCTATTTGAAGATTATTATTGCCCACCACTCTATGTCTAGTCATTTTGGTTTTCATGCATCTATGGTTGTTCTACATTGATTGAATCCTTCCTACTATTGGGATCACTAGAGGTTGAAGCTACAAAAACATCTATTTTCCTTGACCAAACTTAAACACACAACTGTTCTTTCTACTCACTATTTTGGAATCATGGATGATTATTTTTTTCAGAAACATGACTATGTTGATAATGTATTATTCTTATTAATAAGGAGAGATCATTATCAATAAATTGACTATCCTTTACTAACATACTTCACTAACTAATCTTTGCAAAATTGGTCTTCAATGATTTCATGGATGAATCACTTGTGATTATCCCTCTCAAATGAAGCAAGAGGGAAGCATATTGGGCTTGACCCTTGTGGGATCCCATTTCACTCCACATGTTGTGATATTAAATGAAAAAATTCAGCAATGAAAATTTCACCTATTCCTACATAGTGAACAAACATGTTAGATAAAAATAGTGCATATGATAGATGTTTATGATAGTATTTTCGTTTTCTATACATCTGTGATATACAGACTATTTCAATGCTTTATAAGGATTAGTCTATATGTTTGTAGATGTTTGCATATATAATGATTGGTGATCTCGAGCTCTAGCAAACTTTTCCTCACATATGCAGGCAACCTTGGTGGACTAGAGGTTGGACTAGCAAGAAGGTTGAATCAGATGCAGTAGTTCAACTCAACTGAGATTCATCATTCAGGAAATGATGGATCCCCTTTTGTTCCATATGTATTTTCCCTTTATTTATCTATAAATTTATAGACTATTTCTTTTACTGCATTAAAATAGTCAATCCCTCGACTTGATTTTTCACTCTCTTCTCTATTTTATGGATTTATATAATGTAATAATTCAATCTTATTGATAATTTATTTTATGCATATGAATATAACCTAGTAGAGTAGAATGTGTACCTTTTATCTTTACTTTGCAAAGCAATCACAACTCTACCTGATTGAGTTGGAAGAAAAATCAAGTAACACTCCTATCAGAGGGGAATTTTCCTTCTTCCCCTTGCCTTTAGGAGACTTATCTCCTTCATCAGATTTCTTTTCTCTTTTCTTAATAATGAAAGCTTTATTTTATTTTTCAACCTCTTCTTCACTTTTTGTATCAACAATGCCAACCTTTGTTCTTTTTGCACTTGTCTCTTCTAGGGAGGCTTGAGACATATTTTTTCTAGATTAACTATGGTTTCTTCTCTTCTATATTCTCTTCATCCTTGAAAGTAATATATTTCTCCCTTGTTTCCTTTTCTTTTCTTCTCCTCTTAGGAGCCTTTTGTTGCTCAGGGACACTAGATGTAGTCTTATTCTTTGAACTCTTTGCAAGCTTAGTTTTGGAGGACTTCTGAATAGTGGGAGAGGGGGTAGAGGTCCTAACTGACCTTCTTGTACTAGGATTACCTTGCAATGCCACATATAGGGCTTTGATTTTCTCTATAGAACCCTTGGATGGATTCACCATCTCCTCCAAATCTACTTTCATCTTATCCACATTCTTCTTTATCTCTATTTATTTTTGTTTCAGGTGCACTTCACTAGATTTATTTTCATAGGTTCCAAATCTATCCACATTTGGATCTCTAGGATTTTTTAACCCAACTTCTCCAAGGCTGGTAACTTCTTCTATAGTAACCTCATAGCCCAGCTCTGGAACCCAAACTATTTTGGGTTTAACTACTTTCATAATGCAGTTGTCTCTGGTAACCATAAAAGTTATGTCCTTGTATTTCTTAATAACATTTTTTGTTATCCTCTTTCTTGATTTTTTCCTTGAAAGGTCTTGAAGAAACCCCATAGGATAGTATTATGGGTTTCTAGGTCTTTGATCCTTCTCAAATAATCTATGATCTAAATTACAATAGGAATGTTTTCCAACCACACAATATTATTTGCACTAGTAAAATATCTAAGAAAGTAAAAAAATAAACACATAATCAAGTCTTTTTGAATATTATTTATTCTTTTGAAGATTCTCCATCAAATTTTGTCTCAGGTGTTCACACAAATCAATGTTTGAACCTTCTTTCACCATCTAGTGAGTAGTGTGTATAGTTGTGGCTGACGCAAAATTTTCTCCACTAGTATAAAATACCTTGTATCCTATCATTATCAAATCAAATTTTACTATTGAATCATAAATTTCTTTCATGGTTAGGGCATGCTTGTTGATTTTTTCACTGAGCTCATTACCATCTCATTCTTCATGTCCTTCATTTCTAGAATGGGTCCTTCAAAGCACAAACCAGTAACTACCTTGATATCTTTCTTGTTAATCATATCATGTGGCATATCCAACCACATAAACTTATCATGGATTCGGCTCAAGAAATACTTAACCCATTAATTCTCATGATAGAAGTTTGAAAATTTATTCCACACATTCAACTTCTTCTTTGTCAAACTTTCAAATTTAGGTTTCAATTCAGAGTCATCTCCAATTAGCTCATTAACCCATAATTCCACCATCTTTGTGTGATCATATTCTTCCATTTTTTGTGGATGTAGATTCACACATCCTTAGTGTGGATTACACCATAAGGAACCCTCAAAAAAGTGCCTTCTAGATTTGTCTCCATGGATTTATAAGGGTGTTTCTTAAACTTAGGTCTTGGTTGTTCCAAGACATCAATCACTTTTGGAGTATATACATCATGAATCACTTATAAAACTAGGGTTTAGTAGGAAATGATAAATACCTTTAAATTAATTTGTTGGTATGGTTTCACACAACAACTTTAAATCACCTCTACTTTTCTCTTCACTTCAAATACCCATTCAAAAATGACTTAATCATATGTGAAATCACACATAAACACTTTTTTAAAGACCTAAAATTCATTAATTGCAGTGAATAAAGCTAGGATGAAAAGTTGGCAAACCCTCATTGTGTTGACACAATCACCTTCAATCACTGTACAATTCTCTACAATAAGAAATTTGATACCGGAAATACCATCAGTACATCAACCATGTTGATCTACACATGTACTAGTGTGTTGAAGGCATGAGCACAACACCTTTGGTAGGGGCTAGAATTTTTTTTTGCCAAAACTCTCCCTAAGCCAGAGATCTTCATCTAGTTTTTAGAAGAAACATCTAGACCAAGAGTTGGCACTAACTCATTATTTACTTCACCCTCTTCTTTCTTCTTCCATATCTTTTTCGTTTCCTTCTTCATCTCAACCAAATCCACTTTCTTTACCGAATCAGCCTTCTTCTATGAAACAAAGGTTTTCACACTCTTGCTTCTGCAAAACTTTGTTGTGTCTTGATTATGACACCCTTTTGAACAAGCTTACTTCTTTCCATTTTAGATCTACATTCAAAAATATTATTCCCAAATCAAGGAAAACTTTAGTGGCGAATCTTCACCAATTGGCGAATATTTGAAATTGGGACCTCCAAAAATGGTGAATAATACAAGCTAGAAAGGATGCTGAATCGCCAAGTTTTTACAAAAAAATATTTTTTTCTCAACTAATTCGCCAATGCATTATTTTTTAATGACGCATCATCAGAACTGATTCACCAGTAGTTTATACTGTAAATACAAATATTACTTATATTCGCTAGTAATTTTATATTCTTACAATTATTTTTTGGGAAATATTGTCACTAATAATAGTTTACCATTTCATTTTAGGGATATTTTAGCCTTGAATAGGTTTATTATTTACTGCCATCGATTATCTTTTTAATCGAATGGGTGCAAGTGAATTTCGTGACTTTATTTTCGCATGCCTTTTAGAAAGGTTGTTGAGGCCCAAAATTTTTTTTGGGCCACACAATTAGATTTGATCATGTGGCCCAAAAAAAAATTCAGGACTCAACAACCTTTTTAAAAGGCATGTGCATATAAAGTCACGGAATTCACTAAGTGCATATAAAATCATTGTATCGGCAGGACATCCCTAAGTGTCCCACCGATGATGTTCACTCACGCCGATATTCACTCACGGAATGAACTTGCAGCCATCTGATTTAAATTTTTCATTTAGTCTTACTTTTCAAGCGAGATTTTTTTAAAAATGCTTCATCTATGTGTGCTCCAATGCATTTTCAATAGTCAATTTATGCTCGGTGGTGAGGGGCAGGAGCCCGTTGAGGCCACTATCCCTGGACCCCATGAGGGGGCCTTTCCCCCTTGACCCCCGCAAGGGGCACTACCCCTTGACCCCATCAGTGGTTACTGCCCCTGGGCCCCTACTTCAATATTTTAAAAAAGAACAAAAAAAATATGGGGGAACTGCACCGACCAACTATGCAAATTTTTAAAGGAGAGATTTGCCATTGTAATTAATCATTTTAGTGATTATTCACTAGGATTCGCCAGTGTGATTGTTTTTTTTTACCAATTATTCATTAAGATTCGCCAGGATTTTACAAATTTTTGAATAAGGTGCATAAGATTCGCCAGGGAAAATTAATAATTTTTTCAAATAAAAGGAAATAGTCACTAGGATTTTACTCCTTTGCTGAGGGAAGGGTTTCTTAAAGTTATCCATGTCCCAAATCCATTGCATGTATAATAGTATCCATTGAAAGATTGAAACATCATGCCATTATTGTAGACATTCATCATCAAACTTTTGTATTCACTAGCTTTACGACCAAATCTATTGCATGTAACACTGATTGGGAAAGTATTGAACATTCTGATTCATTATACTTCTACACTCTACAAATTTTATGTCCAAACTTATTATAGGAATAATAATAACCATTAAAATTTGAATACCTTTGTACAGTAGCTTGTCTGATAAGTCGTCTCTTGAATTCCTTATTTTGGTTTTGGACCTATTTGACATTTCTCTTTTTTCCATTCTTCTTTTCAACATTGTTTGGAGTCTTATTTTCCTTTTGAATTCTCTCCTTTCTCAAACCATGGTCCTTCTTTATCTTTAGAATCCTTCCAATTTACAATAATCTCATCAAGCATTGTGGAGCTCTTATTGAACTTGTACTCTTGATTCTTTGTTTTCTCCATATCTGATCTTAAAGTTACAATCTCTTGTTCAATATTTGAACGTTCTTCAAATTTGTCTTTTAGTTTGGAATTTAGGTAGTCTTCAATTCTTTCTCCTTTTTCAACTTTCCCTTTCAAACTGGTGATAGTCTCATTTGATTGTTTGAGTTGCTCATCTATTTCCTTAACTCTTGCTATAGATTTCTTGAGTTTATCTATCAACTTCTTAATACACTCATTTACATCATTAAGATCCTTTTTCAGATCTCTATTCTTAGCTTCTCCTTTATCCAAATCATCAAGGGCTGATTTTAGTTCTCCTTCCATGTCAGCTACACAATCTTCTTCAATAAAACCTTCAAGGAGAATTTATTTAAGAGGAATAGGATACTTCATTGTAGCCATGTGCTCAATCTCAAAGATCTACCTCAATGATCAATCCAATTGAAGGAACCAAGCTTTGATACCAATTTTTGAACACCCAAAATACTAAAAGAGGGGGGTGAATTAGTACTCACTGAAATTCATTAACTTATCAACTTTAAACATTCATTCAATGCATCATATTAAACTTGTAGTAATGGAAAGGAACATAGAAATCCTACATCACATCAAAGAACACAAGAACTCTAGTTTTATGTGGAATCCCCAAATAGGGAAAAACCATGATGAGATTATCCCATAATATATTATAACCAGTTACAATGTTTGATACAAAATGGTGGACTCGCTGTCCAAAAAGAGAAAGGCCCACTACTGATGGCTCATTGCCAAAGGGCACACACCCATAATAGAAATAAATAGAAGAAAGGTTGTCTCACTACCAAATATGAATTGCTAACAATGCATCTAACCTATACTTAAGATACAATTCCATTGAAGCTCAAAAAATTGACTTAACACATTTCATACTTCACCTCAACTACAATTTGCACTTCTCTACACCAAATATTTCACATACAATTAATCACATCATACACATCCTCATCATTTTTTTCACATAAGGAATTAACCTTGTATATATACCGCATCCAACCAAAACATCAATCAAGTTGGCCTAATAGATGTATTATGCAACCTCATAACCTATCAGCCCAAAATACCAAAACACACACCTTGTGAAAGGAACAAAAGAATTTACACCACCAAAAGAGGTTGGAATAGCCCATAAACACTCCTATGATTTTTCCATACACTATTCAATTCCACATGACTCCAAAACTTTAGGTCGGCACCATTGGTGAATTAACAATAAAATGAACCAATTGTTCACTCACAACTCATCACATGGACCAAAAAACACTTGACACTTGGAATGTATACACTGTATTTGGTAAAATCAACTTTATAGTTTCCAAGGATCGCCTACAATCAAACACCTATCACAAAAAGAGAGAATAGAAAATCTATGTAGGCCAAGAGTTATTGATCCAAAAAAGAATGAATCATATTATTGTGTATCTTATTAATGATTATACAAAATAAATCCTTATAAAAGGATAATTAACTTAGAAACTGTTGATGGTTAAAATGACACAAACAACATTAAAATAGAATATTTCTACTCTATTTCTCCTGAAAAAGAAAGACAACATGTAGTAGCCTAACTCCCAAGGTCCTGGTAGTTGGTTCTCAACTATCTGATGTCACTCAATTGGTTCATGCAACTGTAATATTCAAGGGGCCTGTGCTGGTAAAAGATTCAAGCGATGACTCATCTTATCCAACTGTTTTTGGTAAATCAATGGGGTTTTAAACAAAAGAAAAAGATAGATTAAAGGGTAAAACCAGTAAGTATGAATCAACTTTATCTATCATCCGGACATATATCTTCAATAATGAATGTTTCTTCCAATCAGACCAAGAAAACCATAATATGACACAATCCATAGCATAATCTATACCACTACATACATTTTAGGTTCTTAATTAACTTCGCATACTCTTCACAAATATTCCAAGGGTTTCAAAACAACACACATTCATTCATCATCAAGATTATAGATCAACAGACTTTTTAATAACTTCAACTCAATGACAATCTAACAAGATAATCTTTAAATCTAGTTTCTTCTAATGACTTTCATCACATAAGAAACTATCATGCTTCAGCACAATCACTAGCATTCAGATGGATTATAACTTATTAACCTTATCAAACAAAACAACTCAATGCAAACTCCATATTGCATTAACCTGTAAATTCTATTAACTGTAAAAGATCAAGTACAATGTATCTCTACTAAAACTCTACAAAATTCTATCTCCTAGCATTAGGTAATCCAATCTAGTTCTCAATTAGCCAACCTTTACAATATGATACCCATCAGGTATTTATAGATATACAAAAGTTCGAACCCTACTTCTATTTTAGGCATTCCACCCTTTTAGGAACTAAACTTTCTTGGAAACTCAGATCAATTTGATCTTGAGTTTTTACATTAAAACTTTTAGTTTGATCTAAAAAATAGAAGATAGAATAGAAGAGGAAGTCCTGCACTCAAAAAGCTATCAGTGTCGTATGCATGCAACATGCAAGGAAGGAGAACATTATGCATGCGAGATTTTTATGCATGTGAAGCTGGATCCGCAATGAACTCATCATAACTGGTGAAGACTTGTTGTAAAGCATCCATATCTGGCCCATCAATCCAGTCATCTTCAAATTTGATCCGATCCAAATCAACTGCAACAAACTCTTTCATACTTTTCACCTTTATCAATTCTCTCCCTGCAGCTTTTATCTCTTCTTTGACTTCTACAAGCCAATCTATTACCAAGTCTCCTCCATCATCCCTCTCCTGCATGAGTCCTTGAAATCTTTCATTCCATTTCTCTTTAACCTAACTCAAAGGCATGCCATCTTTTTTCATTACATTCACATCTACAATTATGGCCATGACTGCTTCCAACTCTTCCAACTGCTCAGTGAAATTATTAATTGCTTCTTGAATCTCATCCTTATGCTTGCTCAAAAAGCCAGTCCTAAACTTAAGTATGCGAGAAGTCTTCTCTACAAAGTCTTTGTTATCATCTTCAAGTATAGATTGTTCTAGAAGAGTAGTTAGAGGCAATGTATTTATCTTTTATAACTTTTCACTATACTCCTTATACTCTTCTTCTTGTTTTTCTGATGCCTCAATGTATTGATGCATCTCTTTTATTACTCCCTCTGCTTCTTTGTAGGCTTCAAATCCTTTTGTTAAAACCTCACCTACCTCTCGGTTCAATTTTTCTATCCATTTGTCTACCATCTCTGCCTTACCTCTAACTTGCACCAAATCATCTACCTCCTTTTTGCTTAACAAAACAGGAGTCTCAATGGCTGCAACTTGTTGTGACCTTGGAGAGGAGACACTCTTCAAGAATGAATGTAACTGATCCAATTGAGCTTTAAGCTCATCTTTCTTTTGTTTGTCCTTCATCATTCTTGATTTAGTTGTTGAAGCCACTACATCAATTAGATTCATTTGTTGATTCCTAGTGGGTCTTCCCAAATTAACCGTACTCAATTGATAGTCCATTAGTTTCATATCCCCTAACTCCTTTTCTATCATAGGCATGGCACATTCAGCAACTATCTCCCCTTTATCTATGAGTTTGGTAGACTGTAATATTTTAGCCTTCTTCTTAGGCCTTTCCTGTTCAATTCCCTTCATCATGTCCTCCCAATGAAGAGGTTGAGGAGGTGTTCTGGCTCTCTTCTGCAGGTCTAACTTCAACCATATAGGAGCACTGGGAGCAGTCATCATCATGGAAGAGGAAGCAGCAATTGTAGAGGGTGGCTGAATATTTACCTTAGGTTGAGAGTCAACCTTTGCTTTCTCTTGTTGCTCCTGTAGCACATGCATCTGCACCAACTTTTCAGCCTCTTCTCTATCTCTTTGTTCTTGTATTTTCCTTCCTTCCTCTTCTTCTCTTTCTTGAACTTCCTTTTCTAATCTTTCTTTTTCCAAAACCTTTTGTTTCTCTTTTTCTATCCTCTCTATTTCTAAGGCCTTGAGCTTCTCTGCCTTTTCCCTTTCTTCTTCAGCTTGTTGTTTCTTTATTAGCTCTTCAGCATCTCTTTTCTTTCTTAAAGCTTCAGCTTCTTCTTCTTTCTATCGAGCTTCCTCTGCAAGTTTCAGTTTAGCAACCAGGATTTCCTTTTCCCTCCAATTTCTTGCTTTCTCCTCCTCAAGATCATGGATCTTTTGTATCAATTCTAACTTGTCATTTTCTGCTTTGACCTTGAGCTCATGCTCTCGTTGCCTCATTTGCTTCTCTACTTCATCAGTTGATACCCTTGTTTCAATTTATTTTTCCTTTAATTGTTGTTGGTGAAGTAGAGCATCAACTTGCATCTTAGCATCCATTTCCTTTTGCTTCTCCGTTGTAGCCCTTGCATCAGAATCTCTTGTAGCATCTTCAAATAGTTTCCATTGCTATTATTGTGTCAAAATCTACTCAATAGTATGCTCTAGAGGCATGTTTTCTTGCAAATCCTTTTCAAATAGAGTCTCATCTGAATCCGTCTCAACCTCAAGAACTTCTTCCTCCACTTCTTTTCCCTTAACAGTTTCAGCCATGCCATAAAGTTCTCCCTCCTGAACTTCTTTACTCCTTTTCCTTGTAAGTGGGACTTGTGTGGATGACTCACCCAATGTGGCCATAGAAACAGCATATCCTATTGGAACATCTCTCTCTGCTACCTCTTCTTTTTCATCAACCACCTCAAGTTCTATTTCTTCAACATTTGGAGGAAAGAATTCTAATGGCTCCTTGGAACGTGTCTTCCTTTTAATCCTCTTGTACCCTTTACCCTTCTTAGGAGTTGGTTCTTGAGGATTTTGGGTTCTTAGTACCAACCATTGCACACTCCTATCCAATACTTGCCTTCCTATCTTCTTGATATCAATAGTCTCCTCAGCATCCCAATCAATCGGATCTAGACTCTTGGTGCCAATGTTCAAAGCTTCATATGATGGATCCAATACAATTCCATCATCCACCAAAGTGTCAGGAATGTTTTCTTTAATACCTAGCTCTACCATGAGTGCAACCGACAATCTTTCATAGTTCTTCTTCCTCAAATCATATTCATCCTACCGATCACTCCAAAAATCTTCTAACAAATTAAAATGCCTAGTGAACACTGAAGGTAATAAAGCATACATTTTCTTCTTTGGTTCAAAATACTTACAAGCTGTATACAATCCTAATTTCAATTGTATCAACTCATTACAAACCACCTTTGCTCCCTTCAAGTGTTGATAGCTATATTCACCCAATTTCATGGGAAATTTATGACATCCAGTTTTATGCTTGATCCCAAACCTAGCATTAACTCCGATAGCTTGATACACAAACTCCATAAGCACTATTTTGTTACTGCAGCATCTTGGAAGCAAGTGTGGGTGACCTTCAAAACCATATAACCTGAAGTATGTAAATTTAGGGTATTGGATATACCAACATCTCCATTCAACAATGAAAGCCATAGCTTCTTGGCTCAACCGGTATCCTGCATCTCCATTCAATTGGTTAATGATCACATATAAAAATGCATCATTGACTCTTCTAAAATGAGTCTCAACAACCTGAAGAGATAATTGATCATAGTGCTCCCACACCTTCTTCTGGCCATCCAAAGCTCCCATTATACCAACTCTGTTTAAACCCAAAAAAACACCCACTCTTGCTGTTGCATAAACAATGTAAGAGGTCATAAAGAAACACTTGGTTTTTCTAATCCTGGTTAACTGATCATGTATGGCATCAGAAACAATCATTGACCAATCAAACTGTTGTTCTCCTTTCAAAATAGTCTGAATAAAAGGAAACATCCACTCCTTGAAGTAAAATGCATCCCTCTTCCCAAACACCCTAGACAACATCACGATCAACCTTGATATCTCTTCATAGAAATCTGCCCTCTTTGACAGGTCTGCAAGCTTGGATAGAGATTTCTTTTCTGTTGTCAGCCACTTCTTGTTCAAGTGAGACTTATTTGACTGCTTATACTTATTGTAATTCTCTAAGGCCTCCGCCTCATTCAATTGTACTAAGTTCTTTGGATCTGGAACATCAAAAATACTTTGAAATGCTTGAGGAGTGAGATTAATAATCGCATTGCCTTGTGAATCCATGCATAGTCTTGTAGCAGGATTGTAAGCACTAGCTATATCATGATTAACTCCGAGCACTTGACAGATATAGGAAGCAAAGTGATATGAGCTAACCCAGAGCTGACAATTCTTTTCGTAGTCAATGTAATATCCTTGTCAAATGCTTCTAAAGACCACTCTTCAAAATTGTATTGACCTAAATTAGTATCCGTGATATCCGACCAATCTGATTCTACCTTGCTCATCTTCACAACCGGACTTGCATGATTATACCTCAAGGTATAAGGCAGTTGTTCTAGCTTTAATTTCTTTGGTTTTGCTGCTGCTTTTGATGTTTCTGCAGGTTGGTTTCTCCTAACAGCTTCCCCTGATGTTCCTGACATCTTTCAATTTTCCTGCAAGAAAACCTCTAATTAGATCTTTAGATATCATCATAAAACATGCTTTTAAAACATACCTGTTACACATACATCAGAGTCGAAACCAAACAGAAGCTCAAAACAATCTCTTTTACAACACTACTAGACTCAGAGCAAAAACTAATAAAGATACTTCACCTAATAACAAATGGGCTCGGGGTCGGAACCGGGATAGTGATCGAAACCGAGATCGGAACAAAAAAAGGATTTGTTTCTCTTTCGATTTTCCAATTTTCATATCCAGCTTCAACTCTGCCTCCGTTTAGGTTATCATTACTTTTTCAAAGAAGAATTTTATTACATTCAGAGTCGGAAACGGGATAGAAATGGAATCTATAACTTTTGCAAAACAAAATTCTTAAGTTCATAATCTATTCTGATCCCACCTCTACCTATGTTATCATATACTTCAAGGAAACCTTTTAGAACTCGGAGTCAAAAATGGGATAGAAATGGAATCAATGACTTTTGTAAAACAAAACTCTTAGGTCCATAATCTATTTTGATCCTGCCTCCACCTATGTTAATCATGACATCATCAAATACTTTATTCATTTTCAACACAACTTCATGATTAAAACCTAGGTCACTATAAAATGGAAAAGGAGCTTTAAAACTCTACACTCATATGACCATGGGAAACAACTGCATTTTAGGGCCATTATTTAAATCTTATTTAACTATGATCATCAAGCGATACGAAACCCTAATCTAACAAACCCGATAAAAAAAACTAGGGCACAGGTTTAAACCTTGCCATTCTACCAAACCCAAAACATACGACGAAACCCTAATTAAACAATAGATCTAATCTACCCTAACTCACTATAAAATCTCTAATCTACCTCACTGTAGATTTCTAATTTTTAACAAAACACCATTAAAAAAAAACCCTTAATCTAATCTAATCTACTGCAAACCCAAAACAAATATGACGCAATCACGATTAAGATGTGAAAGCGACTATGCCTAAAAATAGAAAGAAATGACATGAACGTACAAGAAAACAAAGATTTAAAGCAAGAGAAACAAGACCAAACAAGAACTTGCTCATTCAATCATATCAATAATCATAAATTTTCCTTAAAACAAAATGATTGAACACACGAGCAAATATAAAGCAGAACACAACAATCACGACCGTAAATCAACAATGAAAAACAAAAGATAAGAAACCTACCTCAAACACAAACAAACCCGAGCTAACTTTCTGAATTGATTCACACACAATATCCCTTCTCTATCTCGATCAATTTTCTCAAACAAACTCTGCTACTGCTCTTTCATGCTCTTAGATTTTTAACAATAACAATAATGATCGTCTTAACCCTTAATAAAGGTAAATATGTGAATTTCTACCTACATCGGCAACCACCATTAATGCATTAAAGTGCAGTAAAGGTGGAGTCGGAACTATAAGAGAACGAACACTCGTCTATAGTGCAACTTTAGTCAAAAATTCAACGACAAAAAGTGGCGGGGGCGGAACTAAAATGGAAACGGAATCTCAAATTTATAAAATTTCCAAACCCCATTCCCTTTCCGGTTCCGGGTCTGACAACTAAAAACAAAACAAAAGTAAATACAAAATGTAAAGTAAAAGACCGACCTAATAAAACAAAACACAAAGACC
This sequence comes from Sequoiadendron giganteum, assembly GCA_007115665.2. Taxonomy (NCBI): domain Eukaryota; kingdom Viridiplantae; phylum Streptophyta; class Pinopsida; order Cupressales; family Cupressaceae; genus Sequoiadendron; species Sequoiadendron giganteum. The sequence goes on from CM021102.1 coordinate 461,922,257, forward strand.
GAGACTAAGCAAAAATAAAAATAGCGAAGGCGGGATCGGGATAAATTGTGATTTTGCAAATTTTGATAACAACCATCCTAATAACCACTCCAGCTCCGCTTCTGCTAAAGACCAAAACAAAGGCAAAGAAAAGACTGTCGAGATAGAAAGAAAAACAAGCCTCAAAAGAACTTTCAGAACCTGATTCAATTCCGGTTCTGATTCTGACAAACTCAAAAAACAAAATAAAAGATAAAGAACACAAAAAGGGGGACCTCTTTTGACCAAGGCAAAAGATGGGGTGGTTATGCAGGGCATAACAGAAACCATAGGTGAGGATAAAACAAGATCATGACATGTGTCCTTATCCTATGACATGAGACATAAAGAAAACATGACCTAAGTAAGATTAAGTAATTAGAGGAAAAGGAACCTAAAATTAAATAAATAAATAATTAGGAAATACGTTTTACTCCCACACTACTGACATCTGTAAACATTACCACAAATATGTATATCAAAACACTCATTCGTAGTGTAGTGAAAATCATTCCAACATACACTTTGTCACTACAACTCTACCATTTCCAGAGTCGATGCTCTATCAACATTATCTTCAACTGCAGAAGACATCAAGTCATGAAAATTTGGATTTAGACTCTTCCAACTTGCATCACTATTACCTCATAACCACATAACCATATTCTTCATAGTGGATCTATATAGACCTCAAAACTAGTTCACTAAACACTAAAACTATACTCTAAGATGGGAAAATTCAAACCATTTGGTCTTCTCTGGACCAACACTTTTGCATTTTTGTCATGGTTTTCCATAAATGACAAAACCATATAGTGGCATGCTCATAAATCTTAATAAAACTCCCCACTCAAAAATCTCTTCACATCATCATGCTCGTGTTGCCAATAATATCCTCAATGACAAACTTCCAACAAATTATAAACACCTTATGCCCATTGCTTCTTGTAGTCTTAAGTGTTCTTGCTAACACTCAGATCTCAACACATGATCATACACCCATCATTCCTTGCCACACACATCTCCAAATATTTGAACTTGCATATATATATTTTGCAACCTCAAATTACCTTCTCTAGGTCATCTTCAATTAATTGTATACACCTCAAACCTGCGACTACCAAATAGGTCAAAACCAAACACCTTCCTGGTGGAAAGAAGTGAGACATGATCACATTAAGTTTTAACCAAGACCCAAATCTACACCAGAATTCCACAAACCACAAAGCACGTCTACAAATAGCACTAACACACAAGGTTATCCAAGCCAACATTAACATTAACATTATAAAGCAACCAAATTCACACTTTACCAAGGCCAAAAGCATCCTGTAGATTGTGTAGCAACATTACACATCTTGGAATATTCCTATGTGAGGAGGAGAACGTTAGACCAGAGGAGGGATCAAAAACATGTCAAATGTAAGAATCTAAACTAAGATTAAACATATTAATCTAAGATCTAATCCTACACATACTAAATGAAACTAAGCTATTTTAACATGCATAAATGAATGTACAAGAATAACACAATATTACCATCCTGTAGTGGAGTGTATTCACTTGATGTTGGGTTGTTCTTATCACTGCGAAGCCTCCAAATTTCATGTGCAAAATATTGATGTGATTTTTTTGGTTGGTTCATTAAAGAAAATGGTGAAGCTCTCTCAATAGTGTTCTTGACAGCACTTCATTGCTCAATGTATGTTGATTCTTCAATCCTTATTTGTGAGGAAACAATTTTTTTATATAGAAAATGAGATTTGGAATGAACGATTAGGCTCGTGTTGAAGAATATACAGATCAACAGTCAGAGTGTGTTGAGAGGATTTAGATATGAGAAGATTGTGCAAAGTTGATTGCACAATTTGGGTGATTGAGAAATAGATTGACTAGTCAGGGATTTGATTGATTTGTTAACATATATAGATTGATCAATCAGGATTTTGATGGCTTAGTTAGGAATTTGATTGATCAGTTAACAAATTAGATTGCTTAATTAACAATTCGGATTGATCAGTTAACAATTTGGATTGATCAGTTAATAAATTAGATTGCTTAGTCAACAATCATAATTTGCTCAATCAGAAAGTGAGTGAGGAATATGAATTAATTGATTTAATTAATTAATTCCTTTTCGGAGTTGAACATGCAAATCAAGTTTGACTTTTGTAAACAAAGTTGCATTAGTTTGATTTGATTTTGATAATTGATTTGAATAGTTTGATTTAATTATTCAAATTTTGGAGGGAAAGTGTTGTAATTAAATTATTATTTAATAATTTAATCAACTAAGGGGAATAAGGTGATTTAGTGACATAATTAAATAATTGGTCATTATTTAATCAATCAAGATCAAATGATGTGAGATTAGGACTTTATTAAATAAATGTGATTTATTTAATTTGTCGAAATGATGAAATGTGAATTAATCAAATATTGTTGTTTTATTTAATCAATAGAGGAATTAGGGTTTTCAAGAATTTATTAAACAAGAGAAATTTATTTAACTTGTCTGAAATGATAAAAAAATGGGTTAATTAAATAATGTTGTATTATTCATTTAATAGAGGAATTGGGGTTTTTGATGTTGTTTTTTATGTCATTTTGATGTGGTGTGATGTGGGAATGTTGTGGGATGATTCTGAGATGATCTGATATGATCTGAGACATTACAAGATGGTTTCAAGATGTTATGAGATGTTTTAGGATAATTACGAGTCATTTCAAGATGTTACGGGACAATTCCAAGTCATTTCGAGATGTTACAGGACAATTATGAGTCATTTCAAGATGTTATAGGACAATTCTAAATCATTTTGAGATGTTATAGGACAATTTTGAGTTATTTTGAGATGTTACGAGACAATTTTGAGTCATTCTGAGATGTTACGAGACAATTTTGAGTCATTTTGAGATGTTACGAGACAATTTTGAGTCATTCTAAGATGTTACAAGACAATTTTGAGTCATTCTGAGATGTTACGGGATGTTCTGAGATGATGTTCAATATTGTTTAATGTTGTTTGAGGTTGTCTGAGGTTGTTTGATGTTGTTCGATGTTGTTCGATGTTGTTTGATGTCATTTGATGTTGTTTGATGTTGTTCGATGTGTGTGATAGGTGTTAAGTCAATTTCACATGTCTACATTTTTCCCCTCTTTGATACAAAGTACAAGTTGCTTTGTTTCAAATATTTTGTTTTTAAGATCAATTTTTTTATAAAAAAATATGCCCCACTATGCCCTGACATTCAGTGGAATGATGGTAGGTCTCTGTGCTACCCCTCAAGATGTTGACCAAAAATTTGAAGCTTTGAGGTCAGGCTCCTGACACTATTGTATTGTCATTTCAATGTTTTTCAGATAAAATGTTATATCAATATTTTTCATTTTGATGTTTTCAGATGAAATGTTATATCAATATGTGTTTGTTTCTCATTTTTATGTTTTCTAGAGATTCTAATTTGAAAGTAGGAAGATTACCTAAGTGTAATTAAGGTTTCCTAGATGAAATTAGTGTTTTCTTGAGGTGTTATATAGGCAATTTGACTTCAAATTAGCTCATTTGTGTTTTGATCCTCTTGCTTATTCTTGTCTTTGGATCTCACATTCTATCAATTTTTGAGGAAGAATGTCGAGATTCAAGGTTTCCCCACATTTTTTTGAGCTTGTTCAGGATTTTGGATGGCCTTCAAGCATTCGTGGCCTAGTATGTACCTTCTCCCTTTTCACTTTCATCATTTTTTTGTTCCTGTTATGTGTGTGTGAAGTTATGTTAGTCAATAGTGTTGTTTTTTAGATTCCTACGTAGTTACATTGGTTTTGGAGCTTTTTCCATGTGAAAACTACACACTTGATTGAAAATTGTGTTGTTGTCTAGAATTTGTGTTGTTTTATGTTTTTGCCCTGAAACTGCACTATTGACCTAATACTACACTATTGACCTAAACTTGCACCCTTGTTCCTACACCTTTGACCTGAAATTATGCTATTGCTTGGAAACAGCGCCCATGTTTCATGCTTTTGACATAAACCTATGTAGTTGCCTGAAAATAGTGCCTGTGTCTGGTTTTTGCTAAGCATTTTCCCCAGAACCTAGCAGTTGGATTCTCCTTTGTTATTTTCTTTTACCATTTGTTCTAAACCCTAGCATGTGTTTGTTTGTCATCCTAAATGCCATTTTTCATTATTCTTATGTCATTTTTTTTTCTTTACATGTTTAGATTAAAGCCCTAACATCCTCGCTTATAATGGTTATAGGTGAGTCTTAGACCACTTATGCCGAGAGAGAGACATACTCGGCATTTGTTCGATCTGATTTCCCGTTTCGATGCATTGGAGTGGGAATTCCTTGATGTCATGGGATTACATTATATTTTCTACATGCCTCTGATTAGGACTGATATAGTGATGAGGACTGCTACGGTGGAGAGGTGGCACTATGAGACATCCTTCTTTCATTTGCCTATAAGGGAAGCTATTATTACTCTCGAGGATGTTTGGATGATACTTCATCTTCCTATTCACGGTGAGATTGTTATGTACTAGGTTTGAAGAGGTGCCTATTCTATGCAGTGTTTGTTATGTGTGGCACACTTGGATGTTCGTGATTAAGAAGGTGAGTTATTTCAGTTTTCTAATAGCACAAATCATATTGTTCTTGTCCTTTGTGGTCTAGTATCAGGATTGGTTGTTCCTGATAGATGACGTCAACATTTTTTCATGGGTTGGGGTACATGTATCGAGAGTATGCTAGAGCATGGTACAAGATACACCTGGGGTGCTTGTTTGCTTGCTCATATTTACTAAGATTGCACAAGGTGGTGTATCAAAGTGGGAATTCTATGTCTACAGGTTTGTCACATTTTCACATTTGAGCATGGGAGAATATTGCAATGACTCATCCAAATAGGATTCAGGATCATTCTCTGAATGATCCATACTCTTATCATTATGGGGACTTTATGCATTATACCTTTCATGGGGACCTTTATTATTGGTGTCGTTTGTTTGATGAGATGCCTTGTTTTGTGTGGAAACCTTATATGAGCTATGAGGTTTGGCCAGAGGATGTTAATCAACTTGTGTACTATCGATAAACCCATTGGTTGATTGGTTGTTTATCATCTATGATAAACCATTATTTACCAAATCGAGTATGTCACCAATTCAAAGAGAGACAAGGGCGGGTTACAGATGCGTATGAAACTCAATTGTTAGAGTAAAGGTCTCAACTTAATTATGTTGATTAAGTTACCTTTATTCCCTTAAGATTTCACGTTAGTTTGCATAAAGTGACATTTAATAATTATATTAATTATTAAATGTTATCCTATAAGGGCTTCTATTAGGGTTTTTCCTATTAGGGTTTTATTAGGGTTTGCATGATCTCCTTTTTATAAGGATTGATCCCATTGTATTTCATATCAATTCATTCTCTCATTCTCTCTGATATATACATTTTCAGTTTTTAGAGAACCCTTGCTTGTTTGTCTCCATCTCTTCTTTTGTGACAGATTATTTTCATGCAGGTGATCTTCGAGGTTTGTGGTGTTGTATTTTCTCAACTCCTACATGGTATCAGAGCTCCACACCTGCTGCTTCTTATTCTTGTTTTGAAGATTCTTGGAGCTTCAACAGTTTGGAGTTTATTTTCTTGATCCAAGGCATACCTACAATTTTGAAGCATTTTCAGCTCAAACAGACCTCGCCATTGCGTCCACGGCGGTCCAAAACCCCTAAATTGACTGTTCATTCATCCATTTTGGACAAAGTTGAAATTTGAGGCAAAAAAAAATTTGTCGTACGACCATCACCTGCTTGGTAAGAGAAAATTTCGGAAAAAAATTTCCGCCTTTTTTTTCATCAAAAAAAATATATATTTTTTTTCCTACTCAAATAAAATTCACAGTGTTTTTTTATGTAAAATTTTTGATTTTCTTTATTAAAAAAAAAGCATTTTTTTAAGCCTTTTAACGGCTTGCTTAGGTCGCACCACACGTAGGCAAAGTACCTGCGCAAGGTACTGCGAAGGTCCATACCTGCGCAAACCTGCGTAGGCTGGTAACTGCGTAGTCCCCTACGTAGGGAGTTCGTGCCCACATGGGTTGTGGTCGGGGTGGGCCCACGTGCCTCCCCCACCACAACTTCTTTTTTAATTTCAAAAAAAATTTGTAATTTTTTTATTTGTTTTTTTATTTTCTAAAAATAAGTCCAATCGCACTTTTACGGTGACGGCCGTTTGGCCATCAAATTTAACCCAATCATTTTGTTGCGACGGTCGTATGACCATCAAATTTAACCCAGCAGTGGTTTTTTTCCTCTTTGGAGCTAATTTATTCTAGAGGCCGTAACTTGGGCATACGATATCATTTTTTGGCAAACGAGATATCGTCGGAAAGCTGGTTTTCTCATCTTTCCAGTGGTGTGGGTCTCATCACATATTTTTTCCATTGGTGCATTCTATAGCTAGTTGAAGATAAAGGGGTTATTTTCAGTCTCAAGCTCATAACTTTTGATCAGTTTCTCCATTTTTCGCCATCTCAGCGGCATTGAAATCGTATTTTAGAGCTCTTCAGTTTCATCCATGCCATTTTTCCAGATTTCACTCTAGGTATATTTTATTCAGTTATTTGTGTTTTTACACTCTGGTGGATTACTTGGACATATTTGCTCTCGAAAACATTTTGTTTGCATGGGATGCTTCGTTTTTTGGCTGTTCTTCATGTATTTCTAGCATTTTGTCCTTTGAGGAAATTTTGAGCATCATTTGTAAGCTATCTTTTATGTAAACGCACTGAGATAAAGTGCCACACTATTGTACATGCATCTTTTGGGGATTTTGCACACAAGTTTGTACCACATTTTGTACTCGCACTGTTATTATAAAGTGCCATGAGGGGTTGTGTAGTTTTCCTTTGTTTTTCCATCACATCTTTGTCCGGTGAGTATCCCTCCACGATGATAGTGAATCCATACCATGGGGGGTTGTGTAGTTTGCCTTTGTTTTCCATCACACCTTTGTCCGACGAGTGTCCCTCCACGACGACCATGGATCCATATGATTCCAGCCTCATGCATGTGTGCTTTATTTTACACACCACTTTTCAGTTGCAGGTGCTATCTTGCACACTTTCAGATGTTTCTTCTCCTTCATGCACTACAGGGTGTTTCACATCATTTCAGTGGATCTATCAAGCTCTCCCAGTTTAGCATTATGGGGGGGTTATTATATTGTTTGTGCTAATTCTTCCTTGGTTTCACCTTGGAAGGAATCTTCCATTCTCAATTGATCAGTGTTTCAGACTATTGGTTCTTGTGCCATCTGTATCTTCATTCCAGGTGTTTGCCTTTGTTTGCCATCTGATTCGAGTAGTGTCATATGGGCACTTATGTAGATTATTGTCTTCTTATTCCTGATCATCCTATCTTCAGCGGAGGTTCTTCAGCACCATAGCAGTCATCTTTTGACAGTTGTTTGCAACTTCTTCTACTTCAATGATGTTCTTCTTTTTGGCCTTCTGCATCTCTTTTTGGAGTAGAGCTTTTTTCCATGAGGTTTTCTCTATTTCTCCTTTTTACAGATATTTTGGTTGTATTTGGGTACCTAATATGGCTTAGTTGTCGGAACCCATGTTTGCCTTCTTGCATTGTAGTTACCTTTGTTTTTATGCATTTGTTTGTAGCTGCATTGTTGCTCATCTTAAGGGGGGGGTTAGAGTAAAGGTCTTAACTTAATTATGTTGATTAAGTTACCTTTATTCCCTTCTTAAGATTTCACGTTAGTTTGCATAAAGTGACAATTAATAATTATATTAATTATTAAATATTATCCTATTAGGGCTTCTATTAGGGTTTTTCCTATTAGGGTTTTAATAGGGTTTGCATGATCTCCTTTTTATAAGGATTGATCTCATTGTATTTCATATCAATTCATTCTCTCATTCTCTCTGATATATACATTTTTAGTTTTCAGAGAACCCTTGCTTGTTTGTCTCCATCTCTTCTTTTGTGACAGGTTATTTGCATGCAGGTGATCTTCGGGGTTTGTGGTGTTGTATTTTCTCAACTCCTACATCAATTTGGTCAGACTAGTTGGGAGGTCCATGTATGGGGTCTCCAAGTTGAGGTAAATACAATGATTTTTGAGTTTCGAGCACTTGCCCCAGTTGTTTGGGGTTGGCCAGTTGGTGTGGTAGATCTAAGTAATACTCATGATTATGATGAGTGGTGGGCATGGTGGAGGCCTTTGAGGCTTACTAATCCTAGAGGTGATCCCATTATGGGCATAGTAGGTATTATAGGTCAGTGCAGGGAGCGACAACACATTGAGGTTCTCCAAAAGTAGTTGGATCAAGTTCAATGTGATGAGGAATAGGGTATTTAGGATGAGCAGGTACCTCCTGTGCAGGGTTAGAGACAGGGTTCGGGTCCTCCCCTACCAACTAGGGATGTTGATATTTTTCTTCTCAAATGAATTTGGCCATAGATGTAGATATTATGTGGCGACAAGCTCCAAGGCTTTGGTAGACACCTTGAGGGTTGAGTGAGAGAGAAATATTGTATGGCGGCATGTTGTAGAGGCTCAATTACTATTACTGACAGCAGAGAGGGATACTCTCTAGGTAAAGCATGATATTATGTGAGTTGAGCGAGATTTTTATCTACAGACATCCACCTATTATCATACCTTATATGATGTTATTGTTCCTAGGGCCTCTTGATGTCCACGGTATGGGAAGCCGAGTGTAGTGAGAAATGGTGGTGGTGCAACTGTAGGTGATTAGTCTATGAGACATCCAGATCATTTTAGTGGTCAGTAGTTTTTCATCCCTCCTGTTGGGGTCTTAATTTTTTTGGTACTTGATCTTCATGTTGTGTCATGGCACAAAGGAATTTTGTAGACATGTGTTATATATATTCATTGGTCTAGTTGAGACCTCATATATATGTTATGATTTTGTATTATCCTATCATACTTGTGTTAATACAAATGATGTACTTACGAAATATTCCCTTTTATGGTGATATATATGAGATATACCTTCTTTGATTCAACTTCTTTTATGTTTATGTGATGGTGATACATGATGGTGTATGTTTATATGTGCTTTTCTGATGTTTGAATTTGATGTGGATGAATGAGTCATACTTTCTCTCATTTATGTTGATAAGTGAATTTCGCATACATGATGCATGATGTTTTCATTTGGTTTATTATCATCATTCATAACTTTTATGGATGCAGTATGGATATGGTATTGATGATTTTTTATGTAGGATGAATGTTAATCAGAAGAAATATTTATGATAGATAGAGATGTGATGTTAATTAGAAGAAATATGATGATGTATGTTTGTAGAAATATGTTGATGGATATAAATTTGATGTTTATTAGAATAAATATTGATGATGGATAATGATTGATTACTTGTTTTTACTTTGCTTTAGAGACTTCACGGTTTGAAAAAAACCCTATTTGATGTAGCAAACAGATACGATGCACCAAGGTATGAATTACCAAGGTGAATTTGTATCCATTGTGTGGAATTTGACTCTACAAACAAAGAGTATCTTTGTTCATACCAGACATATGAAAACTTTTTTTAAAGTATAGGCAGGTTGCGTGAAAAAAAATTTGGACCAGTCACACAGAGACGTATAGAATTCCTAACATGTAACTACTTCATGAACTATTTTAATACAACATCCATACCTAATAAAGAAAGTATTCACCATGGTAATATTACATCAAATCGAAATGATGCTCAATTGCCCCCATTCCTTCTTCTCTAAATCCTTATGGACGTCCTTGAGAGATCCTGGGAATGAGTCAATAAAATAAATCACAAAAAATAAGACCACAAAAAGATAAAAACAAATTTGCAGTATCACTTTCCATCAAGGAAAACTTTAAGAAACCCCACCTCGGCAAAGGTGTAAAATCTTGGCAATCCTGTATACTTCCCGATAAATAAATAAAAATTTTATTGGCGAATTTTTTTCGTTTTTGGGGGGAGGGAAATCCCAATTGTTGAATATTTTATAATCCCTAGAAGTCTTCGAAAAATTGTGGTGAATTGCAAATTTTTTAATCGAATAAAATATTTTTCATTGGCAATTAAAACCATTTTTCAAATCAGAATTTTTTCCATTGGCAAAATTAATCTTGTTTTCAAAATAGAAAAACAAATTGTTGGCGATTTAAACCTTTTTTCAAAGAAAAAAATATTTTTTCATTGGTGAATTAAACAAAATCTCAAACTAATAAAAAAATTCAATGGCGAAATAAATGGATATGCCAATAAAAAATCAGAGGGACTGTTCGATGAATGTTTGATGGACGACTGTAGATGCATTCCGAAAATAAATCTCTAAAGCACTAGACTTGTGAATTGAAATCTTTGGAATAACACTAGAATTGTTAGATTTCTAGAAATCAATAGTTGAGATTTTATTACTGTACAAATGGTTATAGAGTTTTTTTTCTCAATGATGGGGCGACTTGGGTCAGATGCACAACTTTTGAAGTGTCATCTCATTTAATGAATTGTAAGGTGTCATTAAGGGATGTCTTCTCAAATGCTTTCAAATTCCAACTTGAGGTTTAACATAATCTTTAGTAGCAGATTGACACTTTTTCTTAGCAATTAAATGGTCACTTCCTATCGATGAAGTTAAGTGAGCCTGCATACGAGGAAATGTGGTAGCATTTTCAACTCCAAACTCAGAGTTTCCTCAAAATGGTACTTCCTTGCAATATCAGGGAATGGGAAGATGAACATGTGGTTATCATGCAACCAGATTTGAATTGGCATGAAGAAGATAAACTCGACATCATTTTCCAGCTGCGTTCAGTGGTGTGGAAAGAGAAACCTAGCTATGTCGAGTACAACAGGGTGATTTTCATTTTAGAAGAAGAAGAAGAACGCGTTGAATTTCACAATTTAGTTATGGAAATGTAGTTAGAACTATACAAATTCCCAACACCTCTAGCGGTTTAACAGCATGCATGAATCCTTTTGTGACACATAATGATAAGGGGGGTAGTTTTAGCTTTTGAGCGCTTTTTGATTGTACAAGGTGTGGGGTGATGGGTCTATGAATCCACATTTTTGGAATTAGAGAGATAAAATAATATATTTCTAAATCTGTGTATTTATTAATGCTTCATTTTAACTATGAATGAATTGTGTTTCTTCATGATTATTCTTCAATGTTAATTTGTTAGTTCAGAATGCGTATATTTTCATCTCTAAGACTATCGCTTTTCTTTACTTATTTTTCACAAATATATTGCTTGTACTTTCATGGTTAAAGTGACAAATTTGTACACCAACAAAGCAAAAATATTTGCATTCTAAAAGTAAATCTTTGATGCACTAGACTTGTGAATTGAAACCTTCGGAATAACACTAGAACCATTAGATGTGGACATGTGGTGAGATCAAGGCTCATCGCTCATCACTCATTTTGTCTTTTCAATGCCTCGACATTGTACATTTCATTTAATTGAAATTCCCAATCTTTTTGAAGAAAGGGTGGTTGTCGTACTGCTAGTGCTAGCAGTGATGGCGATTAATGCCATATGTGATATGAACATCCGAAGCAATTTCTTGGATAGCTCATAGTTTTGATGAAATAATATTTGTAATGATTTCATATCTTTTGAATGGAACTAGTGATTTTGACAACTTGTCACCTTAAGGTACAGTTTTCATGTAGCCAGACATCAATCAAATTAAATATTTTAATTGTACATGAATCATGATTATCATTATACCCAGGCTGGTAGTGGCACTGGTGGCCCATAAATAGGGATATTGAGTAGTCGATAGTGTCATAAGGGTTCTTCATTTTCTAGGGTTAATAAGGATTCACAAAGATGATGATGAGGTATTATTGGGGATACTGTAAATTCTCTTGCCTATAGTTATGTAGTTACAGATTAATCGGTAAAAGATGAATTTCCTTCAAGTTCAGAATGGGTGGAATTGGAAAGAATTTGATTTGGTTAACCTGACTTCTCAGACATGTTTTGGACCAAGATGAGGAGCTCTGATGGAGGTAAGTTCTATACCAATGCATGGAAGTTGTGTGAAAAAGATGGGAGCATATTTTTTACTCCTCTTATATCTTCATAGCTCCCTATTCCCCAGCATGGTTGGCTTGGCAAGCCCCATGCATTTATTTTCAAAGAGACATTTGTATTGCATCTTTTGCATGACTTTGGTTATCAAAGGGGATAAGTATATTTTGTATCTTCACAGCTCCCATTTCCCCAAAATGATTAGAACCCCCTTCCCCCAACATGGTTGGAAAATCCACTAGCAGAAGCTTGGAATCATGCATTTATTTTTAGAGCCACATTTGTATTATGTTGTCACTAGCAAAAGCTTGGAATCATGCATTTATGTTTAGAGTTACATTTGTAGTAATTTTTCAGCAGTAGAAGCTTAGAAATTGGAATCAATTTGTAATCCATTGTAATGAGAAATAGCTTGGAATAAATTATTAAATTGTGTCTATGTAAAATGACACACTGACATATGTTATTTATACAAAATAGGACCTTGCCTGCTCTACAGCTACTCGTCTCTAAAAAGATATGTAATAATGTGACATTAAAATTCAATTGCAATAAAATAAATGGTTGTGTTGTGTTATTCTTCGATATTCATTTACATTTATAGTAAAGAGTTATTTTCTAAGTTCAGAACTTCAGTGTCTATTAATATATTCAAATCAGTTTTTTTTCTTTGAGAAATTAAATCATATACTTTATTTAATATGCACTTGATAATTCATGGCTATATCGGTCCATCAGGGGAGTGCAATCATTCGTTCCACCTAAGACGTTTCATTCACTTTAATGTTCCAATTTAGAATTTTTGAGAAAAAAAAGCATTTAAAGCACTTTGTACTGCTAAGTGTCAAGTGATTTTTTTTAAGTGAGAGGGTCAGCACACGGGAGTATTTTTTTAAGTCCTTTGCAACATTAATTTACCAACCCCTTGGCCTTGATGCCAATCCTAGCGCACAAAAGTTAAAAAAAACTTTAAAACACATGTGTCATGTTTATTTTTTTAAGTTAATATCATAAATTACTCAAGTTTCAATCGTTGGATGAACATTTGATGTATGGTTGTAGTTGCATTCTGTAATCAAATGCATAGAGCGATGGTCTTGCAAACTTAAACCTCTGGAATCACCCTATAACTGTTAGATTTAGAAAGATCAACAGTTAAGAATTTGCAACTTGTAGACCTAAGACGTTTCATTCACTTTAATGTTCCAATTTCAAGAAAAAAAAATCATTTAAAGCACTTTGTACTACCAAGTTTCAACTGTCAAGTGAATTTTTTTTAAGTGAGAGGGTCAGCACACGGGGAGATTTTTTCAAGTCCTTTGCAACATTAAGCTATCGGCCCCTTGGCCTTGATTCCAATCCTAGCACACAAAATTTTAAAATAACTTTAAAACACATGTGTCATGTTTATTTTTTTAAGTTAATATCATAAATTACTCTAGTTTCAACCATTGGATGAACATTTTATGTATAGTTGTAGTTCCACTCCATAATGAAATGCACAGAGCGATAGGCTTGCAAACTTAAACCTTTGGAATCACCCTATAACTATTAGATTTAGAAAGATCAACAGTTAAGAATTTGCAACTTGTAGACCTAAGATGTTTCATTCACTTTAATGTTCCAATTTTGAGAAGAAAAAAGAATTTAAAGCACTTTGTACTGCTAAGTGTCAATTGATTTTTTTTAAGTGAGAGGGTCAGCACACAAGGAGATTTCAGTCTTCACTCTTCAGATTGCTCATTGCAGTGCACCACCCTATTTTGGATTCCACACTTCCACTTCCAACAAAGCCATTCCAATTTCCATGACTGGCAACATTAATCTTTTCAAGAGTCAGGACTCAAAATTCGAGTAAGTGAAATAATTCTTGTGGCTATGTTTCATCGTTTGACATTTCTTAAAATCTTATTTTATCAAACTTTTAAGTTTGGGTTTAGAGACATAAGAATTAAGAAAAATTGAGGACTAAAAGCTATTAGGGAATTCAAATTTCACAACTTCACATTGTATAAGCATTTCTACCACTAGTACCACTAGAGCAATGTTCGATAAAAAAATACATTATGCAGAATTGCTTAAAACCCCAGGTTTCACTGATGGGTACCATGATATTTATGATCGTGAAATGTATGGTAGGTGTACCTCAGAACTTATATTTTCATCTTAGAATAAGGCTGCAAAGAAAATGCAATTTAATAGTATCAGTGCATTGTGGGTAACTGGATTAGGGTACATGATGTTACATGAGGTTTTCCCTTGCCCATAATTTATCATGGTTTGTGCCCAAAATTATGATGATAACAAAAGAGAAATTTTTAATAAAGATAGAAAAGAAGTATTTTTATCCATTAATGCAGAAGAACTTCAAAAAGTGTTGGGGTTTACAACCGAAGAATTTGGAAACGTCCACATTGACCTATAAAATCTTTCTAGTGATTATGAAGCAGTGGAAGAAAGGGAGAAAAATGCTTTCTTAAATAAAATAGTTCAGGATAGAAACAAATTGAAAGGTGATCATAAGCCTCTTTATGATTTGGATATTTTTAAACCATGGGTTCAGGATACTATTTCCATGCTACCATTTTGCCTCAATCTGGATAGCAATTTGAAAGTGGGTGCAAGCCTTCTTGAAATGGTATTTAATATCCATTATGGTGTTCAACATGTCAAATATAGTTTTATTCAACACATTGTAAAATCCATGCATAAATAATTTTTAATGATTACAGCAGGTTCCACCAAGACATTTAGGTTCACAACCTACTTGTGCTATCTTTTTCTATTCAAATTTAGAGGAATGTTTCAGACCAACAAGCTTCACATTCAACCCTATAGTAATGCTGAGGAAAATAAAATGGCTCTTGTATATGAATGGACCACTGAGATAAGGATGCATGATTCTTGAAGGAACTACAGTCATTTTGTAGACTAATTTTTGGCTCCATTGCATCAAGCAATTGCAAATACTCCGATGCCTAGATTGCCTATGTCATGTAGAAACTACATTCAACTAGGAAAAGAAATACAATTGGTTGATTGGTACTTAATCGAAGAATATATTGTGCTAAGATTTTATGGATCGGGAGTACAGCTATACAAACTTTCAATACATGTGACAAAAAGGTTTTTGCATTGGAATGTGTAAGTCAGGTGCAAAGTATTGATGAACTACACTTTATCAGTCAACAAAAGAAGACCTTATTTCCTTCTTTACCTTTTTCATGTGGAGGGTTCACATTCGAGAGAAAAGCATTTAATCTGGCACATAATCTTTTGAATTTTTTTTATTTTGATGCTATCTGTCACTGGCAGTATGATCCATGTGACATCATTAAATCAATGATTGTGGCCAATAGGAATACTACAAGTAGAATTCAAAATCAAAGTGAACCCTTGCTTGAAAACTTGAGAAACAAGGATTCTTGGGATGAGGTCAAAATAGCAATGGAGAAAAGTGTTGCTGAAAATGGTATTTATTTTGAACAATTGTCAGCAAAAATTATGGCATTGCACCGAAAGACAATCAGGACATACAACATTTTTTATGAAAAAAGTGATAAACCATCTAGTAGAGTAAAATTCCCAAGTTCTGTAGAGAAGGAAGTTACAAATAAAAATTGGTCACGATCAAAATTTACTGCCTTTTGGTCTATGAGGAAGGAGCTAGGTGATCCAAGAGTTCTTGTAGAGTATGGAGAAAATGAAGAAGATAAAGAGTTTAGAAAATTGTGGAATATAGAGCATCTTGATGAACATGGAAACAAAGAAAGTGATGATGAATCTAATGATGATAGGGAAGAAGTAGAACAAAGCCATGTCAATTACAAACCTTGTTCAAGTGAGTCCGCAAAAGAAGCATATACTTCAGGAGCAGCCATAGTTGAAAAAATGGGTTATGAAGGTAGTCCTTTGGGGTCCCAAAGACAAGGCCCTTGGACGGTAACATATGTTAAGCATAGAAAACCAATTGATAAATCTCGCCTTGGGTATGGAGGTGAAAAAGTAGACCAAGGGCATACAAGTCAATTTGTTAGAGCTTCTAATCCTCATCCTCATGGTAAGATACAACCACAACTAGGACATTCCCATGGTGGAGAGCTTAGTGCAACTGGTACTGCCATTGGTGATGATGGTATGGGTATTAGTGGGTGATCCCACAATAGTGGTTTACAATTTTTGGTCAAATTGGACACTGTAATTATTATTTTTTACTAAATCTTCATATTCGAGAACCTATAGCGGCTAAACCATAAGGAATTTGAAGATGATGCAAGCTAGAGTATCATAAAATTTTGTCTGTAGATTCTAAAAATATTTTTTTCAAAATTTTTGGAATCAAATTGTACTTTTTTTTCCATCTCCCACGAAAACTAGTTTTTTTCATAAAAGAACATTTTTAAAAAGTGGCGCTCACCCTATACAACATAATTTTTTTTCTATGAAGGATAAAATTATAATTTTTTCAAATTTAGATTTTTAACTATGATATCTAACACTTTCATTTGGTCTCATTATTTTTTATTCAATATTTTTTCCTTAATCAAGTTTCAAAGTCAAACCAATTGTAGTTCTAACATAGGCAGGTTCTATACAACATAACTTTTTTTGTATGAATCGAAATTCAATTTTTATTTTTTTAATGGATCAAGTACATCAATACCCAACCTCAACGTATTTTTAAAAAAAATATTTTGATAATTTTCTATTTTTCCACATGTGCAAAATAAAGAGCTTGATTTTCGGTGAAAAACCTATGTTTAATAAAACTAAAAAAACACACATAATAAAACCAAAAAATATTAAAATTTTATTCATTGGATAGCTCATTCTAAGGACTACCATATTCTAGTTGGGTTTGTGAATTCTCCTCCATTTTCATCCTCAACCCGAGCTTCGAAGGGCAAAAATCTGCTAAAATTTTGTGGAAGAGGGGGAGAAGGGCAAAAAAGGGCGAACCCCCCTTTTTTTTTAATTTTCCATTCATTTTTATGAAGCAACGTGACATCATAGGGTTTGAGAAAATCCACCATGCAAAAGGGGGTTCACTCGAACTAGGGGTTTGATCAAACCCTCTTTTGGGTTCCTACGAACCCTTAAAAACATGAAATTTTGAATGTGTGAGCATTTTTACAAATTTCCTTCCTCATCAAAATTGTACACCACTATTATGGGTTTACCCTAGTACTAGTAGTGGTCACCATGTGCTATAACAACAAATTACACACAAGAGGAAAATAATACAAGATACCACAAACAAAAACACCAAGTGACCAAGGCAAACAAAAGAGGCAAAGGATTTTGATAGGTCGAAGTCACACTATCAATGGATCCACCACAAAGGAGTTATTTCCAGGAATCCCCCCACTACTAGTTAGTGTGGATGTGACATCATTAGAAACTTCAAGTACTCCTATTACTTCACCATTCAAGCATTACATTGTTCCTGTGTCCCCAGGTTATGATTTCATTGAAGAGTTTAAAAAGAAATTAGACTTGTATAAAAAATAAAAGAAGCAACTGATGAAGAGTGTGTTTGTTGTAACTTTAGAGCCTACAAAAACCATGGTATTACCCACATTTGACACAAATAAAGAAATCATGGAGTACATAATTGTTGTTCCCACAATTCAAAATAAACCAAAAAATCAAATGGATCGATCTGAATACTAGGTGACCAATTTTCAATTAGATTTTCCTAGCCTAAAAAATACTAAAAAAATTAATGTATCAAAGAAGAACAATGAATTGGTGTACACATCATTGCTAAAGAAAGATAGATAGAAGAAAAGGTTGCAGACCCAAATAGAAAAGTTACAAGTAGACCTAGAAAATGAGAATGCAAAGAGGAAAGCAGCAGATAACAAGAGCAATGAATTAGAAAAAAGAATAAAAAAATCTACCTCTATATCAACAAGAAAAGAGGATAAACCAAATGAGAGAGAAGTGAATGACCTGAAGTGAAGGCTAGATGAGAGCAACAAGAAATATGATGAGGAAAAATCCACTTCAAAAAAATTAAGACTGAGCATTGTGAATGGAAATGCATAGTGGGAACCAAAATTGGAGAAATAGAGAAAAACAAATGAAAGATTGGAGATAGAACTGACGAAAGCAAAAGAATTTAACTCTTGTCAAAATAAGTTATCTACATTTTGCAGAGATAAAATGAGGCATATGAAACAAAATATCTGGGAAGAAATAATGCAGAGGTTTGATCATTTGTGTGACATGTTTCAATGGATTGATGCTATCAAACAACATTATAAGAAGCTCAGCAAATATTTAGTGGACAACAAAAATGTGTCAGAATTAGAGAAATCTACAAATCAAGTTCTACAAACAGTCTACAAAGCCAGTGAAAATGATTTGAAATCAAAAGGGATTACTAATCGGATTGATACCTCAATGAATATGTCATATATCATTGAAAAGTGTTCGAGAATTCATGGAACAAAGGAATATTTTCATTTGGTTGCAGACAAGATGAAGGTGGTGGATGAAAAGGTAAGGAACTTCAGAAGGCTTAGTTTTCCAAAGGCTTTTGACACAAATGGCCGATTCATTGGAAAGGATGATTTCATAAAGAAGATGGAGGGTGCAAGGAAGATTGATTTGGACCAGTTTCCTCATAACCCGAATGTGGTGAACTATTTGGATTCCATTAGAACACCGATAACCTTGAACGCAAAATTGATTGAAGAATTCAAGACAAGTTCCACTTCCAATTACAATCATGAAATTTTAACAAAGCTTCAATTCAAACAACATTAGTTAGAACAAATGGCAATTCCACCACTTGAAGAGTGGAAGTTTCTAGAAAAGGTGATACAGTGACTTGATTTTTTATTTTTAATCTTTGATAATATGAGTTTCCAAGTTCCAACTCAACTCTGTGCAGACTTGTCTTTGGGCATTGGCAATATTTTGCATTGCCAATTCCTATATGTACTCCTTCATGTGAAAATCAATAAAAAAGTCTCAAATTTAGATTTCAATAATGTTATGATGTTCAATTATCTGTATTATTTATTTTATCATTTGAAGAAAAAGTTTGTGGTTTCAAATACAATATACACATTAATGATTAAATGATTGTTGATGTTCATTGTTGTATATGATACTAATACTATTGTTAAAATTTTATTAAGCATTGAGTTGAGTGATGAATCATTGAGTACATGTTCAAGTTTTTTTTTTAAAACAATTAAAATATGAACTATAAGGTCATGAACTTTTAACCTGCATGAACTTACACAATAAATAAAGCATTTAGCTGATCCTTTGTACCAAAGCCACAATTATAGTATAATTCACAATAAAGATCAATGAAAAACAATGAAACTAGTCTTTGACCAATATTTCATTAATGATTCATAATAGATATCACAATTGGAGAGAAAATAGACTCAAAATATTTTCATATTCGACACAAACATGCTTGTAGAAGAGAAACTCACCTTCCAAAAGACAACTCGTTAAAAGGAAAAATATCTTTAACCATTGCAGCACTTTATCCACCTCATAAGTGATCCATGTCAGCAATTTGCACTTCAAGGTGGGAGAAGTATGTGTGTATTCAATTGTAACTTCTAAGTCCAGACCTGTACTATACTTGACCAAGTCACACTCTCCACCCTAATGCTCATATCCCAAATTCTTTAGTGAAGACACTTCTCCGCAATTCAAATTTTGCTTCCAATGGCCACTTGAAAGCGATAACCTCCTCTATCCTTTCTCTATATGGTGCATACTTTACCATCACTAAAGTAGACTCCTTATCAAAATATTCTAAGAAACTAATAACAAAGGATAGTTTCTCAAGTGTATCATTTAACACAGCAATATCGGCATTGTTGCATATTTCATTTGCCTAGGTTGACATGATGTCATTCATTTGGTCCTTCCAAGCCTACAAAGGCTTCACCTCATCATAGTTATCTTGGATATTTTTTAATGGTGTTAAGTTTGCTTCATCATATTTGGCCTTTAATTATTTGATCTTCATTTCAATAGGAGTCACATATCCTTGGAAATGTTTCTCCACAATCTCATTAAAATTTTGATAAGTTGGCATAACCCTGGACTACTTATCCTTCTGGTGCTTTTCTCCTACTGCCATGAAATTCAATTACTCATCTCTGGGACTCCACTTATCCAACAATGGGGTGGCCAATTCTTTATCTCTTGGGAACAACCTAATTTCTTGCAACATCAAAGCATAGTTTGCATGGACACTATTAAATTTTCCCTAAACCTTTCTATTCAAGTGTCTCAATATAGCATCTACAATTATTGAATTTCTCTTTAACATAGATTCCTAGGCCTGTTGCAGAAATTCCTTGTACTCCTCAACTTGGTGGATTAGTTTCTCCCTTGAAATCCCTCCTCCCGAAGTACTTGCCTCCTCAATTGAAATGGGCTTTTGTCCCATATTATATGGAATGATTACTAAGGATTTTCCTTGTGAGGGAGGTTGAGGTCACTCCCTTGGTGGGGTAGAAACCTTATGGCTAGAGCTAGCCTATCCTTGAGATTTCCATGTCTCCATTTTCTGCTTTAGTAATGCTAGCTCAGTTTCTAACTCCACAACCCTTTGTTGACTCTTATTATAATCATTAATAATATCATTATATTGGCCCCTCAGAGTATCTTTGTCCTTGGTCAAATCTTCAACAATTTCCCTGGTGAACTTGGAAACATTCACTACCATATTTGTTGCCTCCAATGTTAGAGTATCATCAACTCTTCTCACAACCAAGTGACCATCGAAACCAATTGGCTCTGTCACTATTAGTTTTCTGGATCCAGTAGAAAATGACCAAATTACCAAGGCATCCCATTCCTCACTGAAGGTTGATCCCTTGAGTGCCAATTTGGCTTCTTCCTTAGTTGCAATAAGTGGCCTATTGGCCCTTCTTATTGTATCAAACACCACGGCATCAACAATATCCCATTCAGGGAGTAATAAAACTCCACTTTTTTGTACCAATTCCCTTCCTTGCTCTGGTGTCATCTCCTTGAATTTTTCTCTCATTTCCTACACGATATTGGATTGGATAACCTTTTATGGGAGCTCTGGGTGCAAACGCCTTTCTTGAGCTACCTTCTCAACATACAATGGAGATTGCACTCTCCACACAAAATCTCTAAATGCATATGTTGTAACAAAATAATCATCCCTTATGAACTCTCTACAGGCCTCTATCCTCAAGTCATCAGTGTTAGTTATCCCTCTTATTTCATCTTTCCCAAGCCTTAGAGAAACTTCTCTATAACTTGATACAACACCTTGCAGAAAAGATGGCATTCCATGTTGCATATCATCAAGGGTCACCATAATCTCTTCATCATTTGATTCAGGATGATCCACCACTTTTTCCTTTTCAATCCTCTATCTTTTGGGAGATGGTGATTGTGTTGGAGAAGGGGCTCTCGGGGGAGATTCCAAATCAATGACAACCATGGTAAATTTCCCTGATGGTGAGGGCACTAGTTTCTCATGAGACATTATTCTAGAAATTTTTGAGGCAATAGAAGGGGGCCTGGTTTCTTTCTCAGTTCCATTTTCCTTCTTCCTTTTATATACTCTAATCTTCAATAGAGGCTGATAAGAAGGCATTTCCTCCAATCCTATTTCAAGATATTCCTCAACAACCTGTGACTTTCCTTTGTCTTCCACCATCTATTCAGAATCCAAAACTCCCACAATGCTCTCAAAATTGTCCAAAGCATATGTGGCTCTATTCAAATCACCTTTGATATTTGGCATGGGATCATATACATGGTTATTTTCCTTCTTCTTGTTCATCATTTTAGTCAAAGAAATATATTTTGTTTTCCTTTCCTCCTGCACCTACAAATCAAGGATGTTTCTAATGATATCCTTGGGGAAAAAGAATTTGTGAATAAAAACGACAGTCCTATGCTTTTCCTTCATTTGAGAAATGAAACCCTTAGGATCTTGTTTCCTAGGGCATACAGTGTGCAACCCATAAGGCTTAAGCAATATCCACAAATCTGTCCATCCTCCTTTTACCATGACAAAGTCAGCAAAATTTGTATACTCAGAAGAAATATCCCTTCTTTTATTCTATTAGCAAGTGTAACATTTTGGCACCTCCCAACTATCTCATGATTTCTAAGAATCCAATTCTTAGAGGCACATCCCTTGGCAAAGCATGTGGGTTGACATTAGTTCCATAAAACCTAAAGATGGTTGTATTGTAGTAAGGGATGATATCTACCCAATTATGTGTCAAATTCAATTCAGGCCTCTTTTCCATTGGCCTTAAGAAATCATGATTTTCCTTTGGAATTTTGGGTGGATTATAAACCAAGGATCTTCTCAATTTGGACCCAAAAACATTATGAAATGCCACATAATAAAATTCATGATCATTCCTATCTATAATTTTGGTCTTGTATTGGACAGGCATATCAATTCTTTCTTTTTCAATTCCATATTCTGCCCAAAAATTATTTCTCCCTTATACAAAAACATGTGCATCAATAAATAATACCATCTAAAACCAACCAATGTTTTTCCCTCTTTCAGAGCTACCAAATTTTCATGTATTTTATTGGCCAGATAGGTTGCAAAATCATTTACCACATTGAAAGCTATATGTTGGAGATGCACAGTCATGTACATGAGGTCAATAGACAAGGTAGTCTTTATACTAATTCCCAGAACCTGACACAAGGAAAAAACTATCTTCCTAAAGTAGTTGCAAAAGTAATTTATGGGAAAAGGTTCTAGCTCATTCTTGCCAATCACTATCTTATTTTTATTCTTTCCCACTCCTGTGGTGGCTAGATGATGAGTCAACAAAGAGGTCCTAAAAAAAACCTTGCTATTTCTATATTCTTCTCTAAAGGCTTGAATATCAATAGGAACCATATCCTTATTCCATTCATGTAGATCAAAAACTTCTACAATCTCCTCCTTATTTATTCTAACCATTTCCACTCCATCATATGTCCTAACAATTTTGGTCACGGGATCACATCTCGCTACAACATCCTTCAACAAGTCAACATCCAGATACACATTCGATACCACTAGCTTGCCAAGGTCTAACCTCCAAGGATTACACAAAGGAACACCCAAATTGTGGTTCCTAAACCAATTATAAAATAATTGCCAACCTGTGTATGGCACCTCAGCATCTCGAATTGCACATTGTTTATTAGTTAACCCTTCTAAAACCTAGGGCCTAGAAAACAAATCCTTTCCCTCAAGCTTCTTATTGGTGGAGTGTTTCAATATATCTATAACATCTTGAGAAAAGGACCTAGTGGAGGTTTTTGAGCCAGAACTTCAGGCTTTGGGTGCCATTGCACAAGATAGATTAAAATTTGAGCTATGGTTTTGGGGTATTGGAAAGTCTATGGGAGTTTGACCTCTAGCTTGTAGCCTTAAACACAGTAGTTTTACAATTTAAAAGGTCTTGGTAGTTATTTCTTGACAAGCTTTAAAACAATTTTAAAGAAAATAAACCAGTATGAGCTTTAAAATAAAGCAAAACGCAATCTATACTTGTCTTCTAGAAATCAGCAAGACTTTCAAAAAACAAAGAGCGTGGTGAATACATTACTTACAGTTTTTCTAGACTTACAGGAAATTTCTCGTGTCGTTGGGTACTTGGGAATTCTTTCTCAACATGGAATTAAACACAGAAATAGAAATTCGAGAAACTTTTAGCTTTAAATTTGGTGGCTCAGACTCAACTCCACCATTACTATTCACTCATGCAAGAAACAATGGCTATCATACAGTGTTTACCCAATTTGAATATTAGCCATCAACCTTAATCCCATCAAGCAAGAACAAGTGGCTCAGAATGAGTCAAGATGATTTGAAAATGCCACGTTCACCCACCAAATTCTTGGCGAATGAAAACTCAGCGACGAGACACCACCTCAATGCAAGTGGTTCCCACTCCAGATTTCTTTGTACATGACATTGGCATCCATGTGTCACCATCTCATACACCTCATAGCATCCCTAAATCCATTAATTTAATCGTGTGAGGCTTGCGAGGGATGGCCATGATCAATCTTCATCATTACATGATGGCCATTGATTTGATCACTTTATTAAAACTGTAGGCGAACAAGGACTAGGCCCCACGACCGTAGGCAACATGTGGCAACATCTTGCACACCTCATAGCATATTTGTGACATCATCGATAATCCTTGTGAGGCCAGCGAGGAACAATCAAGATTCATCTTATCCATCTAACGGTCATAAAAACTACACATGCAGTAATTGTTATTCATAAGAAAGGGGACTGACTAGGCATACGGGGCGCAACCTTTAAAGGATGGAATATTATACATGAGTCTAATATTATAAAAATTATTTAACCCAACATTAAGCGAAGATTAAAACTAGGTATCGTACAACAAATACCCACTTTGAATATCAGTCGTCGACCTCAATCCCATCAAGCAAGAACAAGCGGCTTAGATTGAGTCAAGATGGTTTGAAAATGCCACGTTCACCCACCAAATTCTTGGAAAATGAAAACTCGGTGATGAGACACCACCTCAATGTGATCGGGTCCCACTCTAGATTTCTTTGTACATAACATTTGCATCCATGTGTCACCATCTTGCACTCCTCACAGCATCCTTAAAGAAATTATTTTAATCATGTGAGGTCTGCGAGGGACGGCCACGATCAATCTTCATCATTACATGGCGGTCATTGATTTGAGAGCTTTATTAAAACCATAGGTAAACAAGGACTTGGCCCCATGAGCATAGGTGACATGTGGAAAAATATCACACACCTCATCATATTTGTGACATCATCAATAATCCTTGTGAGGCCAACGAGGAAAGGTCAAGATTCAGCTAATCCATCTGATGGTCAAAAAACTTGCACATGTGATAATTGTTATTCATAAGAAAGGGGACCAACTAGGCATACAAGGCGCAACCCTTAAAGGATGGAATATTAGACATAGGTCTAATATAATGAAAATTAATCAACCCAACATTAAGCAAAGATTAAAACTAGGTCCCAAGGTGGAAAAGACTGACAGGCAAAGTAAAAGGGGTTGGTAACATGAACAACATAAAAGGATCCAACCATGACTTATGCAACCAAAAATCTAGAACAACAGGTTAATGCAAGATTAGAACGCCTAGATCAAAATGAAAAAAAGGACCCAAAGGAAATTGTTTTTTCAAGACCAAAACCCTAAATCCCCAACCAAACCAGTGATGCCAAACACCAATGAAACTATAACTGAGAAAAATTATCAAAAATTTTGAGAGCTCCACCATGGCCCACATTACTACTTGATCATATCCATTAATAAATCTAAAACCCCATGGTCATAGCCCCTATTCCTGAAGAATTCAAATTCAATGTACTAACAAATCAAATGTACTTCCACACACTCAATTTGAATAACATAAATAGCCACTTTGGAGACAACCAAATAAGTTAATAACATATAAGCATATGAATCCACAATAGTTGAACACTTGAAAGCAAATCAGTAATTATGTGTAACCTTCTCCATTGTATTGCTCTTCAAATGATATGCATTATAAAAATAGTTTATGATATGAGATGGATGGGTGAATTGGTGCAATCTATTATCTATCTTCTTACTATTTTCTACTCTAAATTCTAATTAAAAATGATGTGATGATCTCCTATTCGGGTCTTGATCTCTCTTATATATGAGAGGAAACAAGCTACAATATGATGGAATACAATATAAAATATATCAACTATAGTTTGGCATATGATTCATGAAGTACAATATAAAATAAAATATCATGAGTGCAATGATTCACAATTTATTTGAATACAATATAAAATATCATCAACTACAGTTTGACTTTGGAATATGATTCATGCAGTGCAATATAAAATAAGATATCATGAAGTGCAATGATTCACAATTTCAATGTTCATTGAATACAATATAAAATATCATCAACTACAGTTTGGACTTTGGAACAATGGAAATTGATTCATGAAGTGCAGTAAAAATACCTAAAACTTGCTAATTCTCTTCCATTTCCCAAACGAAGTCAGGGTCCTCAAACCGATGCTCATCTTGAGATAAAGTAAAATATTCATCTTGATTCTAAGTCCACTCTTCACTTTCTTCGACCTGCATCTCAAATTCAACATTCATTGTGTGATTTGTGTCAATTTCAATATCATTATCATATGTCCCAGTCCCACTGCTACTGCCAGTGCCACTAATACCAGCACTTGGAATTGGAGTGCCTATGTTGCAAAACCTGGTCCCTCTTCTTTCACATGTGGATCTTCAGCTTGTGAGTGCCCTTTGAAAAGGAAAAATTTAACATTATACGTAGTTCTTTTCATCCTCACACAATTTTCCAAATTCTTGTCCAATTTTTTACTTAAATTTGATTTCAAAAACCCCAATGTAATGAAAAACTCTCTCATCCTCCATCGACCCCAATATCATTGTTTGACATAAATCAGAAAGTTTGAAATATTCTGATATTGAACCACACAATATTTCACTATAACCTACGCTTGTCCAAACCTTTTTTATTGATCTTGGTTCAAAGGTGTTCTCCTTTCCCATGGATTTATATTGGTCCCTCATAGTTGTTGCAAAACGCCTACATTATGATCTAAGCTTATTTTCATTTAAAATTCCTTCTATTGTCTGCTCATTATATGTTACCTTTTTCAAAAACTATTCAATCAAGATTTTTACTTGATCATGAAAATATTTTGGGTTATCTCGGTTTACCCAAAATTGAGGATACACAATACCCATAGCTTCAAGTATTTCATGTTGAGGGAATCTTTTAGAATCTCTAAGGGAAGAGATTTTGAAATTTCCTTCAAATTATCACTAATAGATTTAACAATGTCATTAAAATCTTCCTCGTTAGCAGCTACTTCTCTACTAGAACACCTAGTTGTCTTACAATGGTACATTGGTATCTCATAGCCACATACATAGATACATAATTTCCTTCTTGCATTAAACTATAAATAATTATCAGGATTATTCAAATCAGTAATTTTCTGCCACATCAAATAATTTATGCCTTCTTGTGTTAGATCTAGATATAGATGATCAAGGGCCAAGCATGTAAGTTTACGTAGATTGGCATATTCATAAATATACATAGTTCTATCTTGGTCTTTCTTCATAGGATTGTTCATCTATTCCAACATGGGGAGAAGACTAGCTAAATTCAAGAGTGTCTCTATATCGCTTAACTTATGCAAGAGGTCAGGAGCTTTGTCTATTGTGTTGCGATGCTCGTACATCAATCCAATCAAGGATTGATATTCTGAAAGAACTCGTTGCACTAGTCCATGTAGGGAGATCCATCTAGTATCGACATCCTTGAGAAGATTGTTTCCAGGTGTTATTCCCTTAGCAAAATGTTGAAGTTTGAGGAAACATTTGGGACTTTGGCAGAAGTATGTGCGGATCTTACTAACTAGATTTTCAAATTTTGATATTGTAGGAAATGTGTTTACAATTTTGAATGTTAAATTCATTTTGTGGGCCATGCAGTGAATGCCAAGCATGTATGGTGCACTAGTAGTTTGTAATTTTTTGCAAACATCGCTCCTTTGACCTTGCATCATTTCAGCTCCATCAGCTCCTACACACACCAACTTTTTGGTAATTGTCAACTCATCCATACCTACAATCTCATTCAAATATTTCTTGACTAGTTCAAATAGATTTTACAATGTTGAATTGTCCTTCATTTTATGAACAGAAAGAAGATGATCTTGGCGAACATTTTGTTCTATAGTATACAAATTCATATAGACCCAAGAAGTATTGTCTACCACAGTAACTTCATCTAAAGATAATGCAATGAAATTTGACTCTTTTACTTTCTCCTTTAAACCTTCCTTTTCCACTGCAGGAAGACCAGCTCGTCCATTCACATCCATTGTTTACTAACCAATGCGAGAAGGGAAAGTGGGGAACAATCAAATAAGATAATAAATCAAAATATTCTCAGTAGTCTATCATAGGATGCCCCCTAGAAAAAATATGAAAAACAACACTCATCTGAACAGTTTTTGATAGATTTGTTGCTGCCATGGCTTTTCCAAAATGAGCCTCAAGTGTACCTTGACATTTTTCAAGCTTCGACATTTTATGGTTATGCTCTTCATAATCTGCGGCATACTTAACATGAAGACATTCTTCCTTTGATTTCCATCGTACGACTAATTATTACTTTCCATCTATAATTTTTTTCGTAAACTTTACCAATATGCTTTTCTATAGTGTCAAGCTTTAGCTGCAATGTCTTGTCTCTTCCACATTTCCAACTACAAATCATATATTTTACCTTTGTTTCCCTTTCAATATCATTTTTGTTTGATACCCCCATTGGTACAATGAATGGGTACTTCAACAACCAACCAAGTTCAAAATTCCTTTTCATTTCCCACTCGTGCCCCAATTTTGATTTTCCTTTTCTTTTCTTTCTACCAACATCATTCTCATCCAAGTCAATTATCTTATTTTGGCTAACCAAGGTATCCCTTGGAACATCTTATGTGGTATTTCCATCCTCATTTGATACATTTTAATTTAACTCAATGACAATCTCACCTTGACCTTCATGTGGCAGTGAGGTATTTTGAATGCCTTCTTCAATAATATTTGGTGGAAGAGTTGATGATGTAGCTCCACCTTGATCTGATGGATCAGAAACTTTGCCTATTCCAAAGTAAGACTATATGGTACCTCCACATTGTGGGAATTTTGATGGCCTCCCAGTCTCTTCATTACCCTATGGAGTCTTACCCTTGTTGCTCGATATATTGATCTCTAACTTCGAATAAAAGCTGAAAAAAAATGTGTTCTTGTTTAAGGACAGACCGACGGAGAATATAGATCCCATTCCCTACTCAAAATCATGTTTAAGACTAAAGAAAGAATGGAAAACAGATAAATAAATCTTATTATTATAACTAATAACTAATAACAGTATGAAGAAATGATCACTCACTTTAAGTCTACATTTTCAGCTTTTGTTGACTTCTGAATTGAGAAGTAGAACCTCAAAATCGAAAAAAATGTGTAAGAATAAATAACAGTTTCAATTATATTTATATCAATCCATATTTGGCAAATTTTGTAGGATTGTTAAATGGTATGTTAAAAATTTGGCAAATCTTACATGCTTATACAACGATACTTTGTAATTTTCTAGGCAAAATGTGTCCTCAAATGTAATTATTTTTAAATATAATTGGAAAAATAGGTCCTCATAAGCAACTGTTTATAAATTTTAATTGGTGAAATGGGTCTTCACAAGCAACTATTTGTCAATTTTAATTGGTGAAATGGGTCCTCATATAATGTTGTTTTAATAGTATTGGCGAATATGTAGGTGTTTTATGACATGCTCCCAGGATTCCTGGTGAAAATATTAATCGATCCATTGGAAACATATAGTCTATTATGGTAAATTTATTTCCTAAACATGCCTTGTAAAAAAAAATTGCTGGCGAATGGACATGCATTGGACCAATAGTTCGTAAAATCTAGGTGATTTGGACACCCTGTTGGGTACAGTAAATTCACTAATTTTGACTTGCCTGATTCCTAGAATTTGCCCCTAAATTTTTCCCTACTTGCTATATCTGTTTAGGGTGGGGCTATTATCTATTTTTTATCATGTCTATCATAGGAACGGATCTATTAAGGCATATCTCAAGATGTTGTTGGGACTTGTTTTAAAAGATAGGTAGTTGATACTTTGGCATTGTCTTCGTCTGTTTATAGTCAACTCTTATGCGATTATTTTTCCCGATAGTTCTATATTTTGATGTTTTCTTTGTTTATTTGTTTATTTTTTCAAAGGATGATTGTTACGATTCATTTATTATGGATGAAACATTTATCATGGATTTTGATGACAGGATGATGTGATGTTTCCTTTTTTTGTTTTTTTAAGTTTTATGATGTTGTGTTTGTTTGTTTTCAAGGGACTAACCTAGGGCCTCGAGAGCTCATCAAAGATAATATTTTCCTATGTTTTACACGTAGAGGCTCGTAGTTTTCTTGGTTTGACCTTTTCTATTTTGTGAATTCTTTTGGATTTTGTATATTGTATATGTTTTGGGATTTTGTATTTTCATGTATGTTTTTGGTATTTTGTGTTTTCTTGTATATTTTTGGTATTTTGTATTTTGTGACTAAGTTGAAATAAAGCATGTTGGAAACCTAAGGGGACCGACCTAGGGTCTCAGGGGCTAAAAATATCCTTGCCTACATTGTTCACACAGAGACCGTGTAGTTCGACCATTTGACTCAAAACATGAATTTTTTTTGGGTAAACAACATTGATAGCTTGAATTGATATCTCATTTTGTTTCTAGAGGATATGTTATGGGAAATCTACTTGAACTAGTTGTGAGGTTCAAGAAAATATTGATATCTTAGACTGTTTGAGTCAAGGAATAACCCAATGATGTTTTTTTTATGTTTTTCGCATGTTTTTTATTTTTGTTGTTTTCTAGTATTTTTTATTTTTGTTGTTTTATGACCATGATCGGATGTTTGAAAGATCTAATCCATGACTATATTTGGGAAGTTGAACCCAATAAATAGCTTACCTTAATCAATAACAATCCAAGGTTGGATATATGTTTTATGAAATGGATGGGTGGATGCCATAAAAAATTACTGGTAGATAATGATGCATGTTTTATTCACACATAACACTTATTTTCAAGGTTTTCAGTATGGTACCTATTCTTAGGAGTGCCAAAAATTTATTTTCACTCAAAGAAAGTTTTATTTCTCTTTACGATTTTTCTTGGTTTTTTATTTTTCTATATTTTTTATCTCTTTTTTTTCTATTTTTTTAGATTTTTACCCTTTTGCTTGGGGTATTATGATGTGTTTCATGTATAGAAATTCTTGAGGTGATTTTTTTTCAATGATTCAGCTAGAATTTATCCTTAAGGAGTAGCCAACTAATATACCCCAAAGCCATAGCTTGTTGTTATGACGAATGGGCCTAGCCGGTTAGGTTCAAATTTGTCTTTGTCATCTTGATTCAATTGTATCTTTTGATTCTCCTTGAGGACTAAGTAACGAACTTGAAATTTTGTCTTTGATTCTCTTGTCATAGCTTTATTTGAGCTGATTCTGATAAATCTACAGATGGTTTAACATGCTCAAATGCCTTTCATCTAGGAGCTCTAATTCATTCACTCTGGATACTTTGTATTCTTCGTTACTGGCCATGCCTTTTAATGAGACTCGCAATAAGGGGATTTTGACCTCGATAGGTAAAATATCTTGTGATCCTTAGACCAAGGAAAAGGGTGTGGTGCTAGTAGGTGTGCGAATGCTAGTTCAATAAGCCAATAAGTTTGGGTTTAACTTAAAATTCCAACCACATTTGGCATCATTGATAGTCTTTTGCAATATTTTCAGGATTGTTTTATTGGATGCCTCTGCCTGATCATTTCCTTGAGGATAGTAGGGCGTAGAAAATCTATGTTGGATAGAGAATTTGGAACAGATTTCTTGGACATCCTGATTCTTGAATGGGGTGCCATTGTCTGTTATAATTGTCTATGGGATTTCCTACCTATAAATGAATTTTGATACCTATTTGTCGGTGATATAGGTCAATGGAATTGCCTCTATCCATTTAGTGAAGTATTTTGTTGCATTGATAATGAATTTATTCTAGTTAGATGAAGTAGGTGATATCTTACCTACCAAGTATAATCCCCATTGGAAAAAAGGCCATGGTGTTTTGATGGGTCTACACTCTTGTGTTGGTGCATGAACTAGATCACTATGTTGATGACATTGTCGACACCTTCTAGAATGTTGAATGTAGTCTTGCTTCACAGAAGGCTAATAGTATCTTGTCCTAAGTAGCTTTTGGACTAGGTTAGGTCCGCTAGAGTGGGATCTGCAAATACCTTTGTGGACCTCTTGTAAGGTTTTTTTTACTTCTTATGTGTTAAGGTGCTAGAGTAACATACCATCTAGGCTATGATGGTATAGGGTTTCTCCTAAGATCATAAAATGGGAGGTTCTACGGGGGAAGGTTTTCTTCTGAGTACTCATTAAGTCAAGTGGTATGATATTGTTCTGGATATAGTCAAAAGTATCTTGGTACCATGGAGAGTTAGGACCAACAACAACACACACCATTTCTGATTCTGGGATGTCGAATTCAAGAACAAGTAGTTTATCCATGAGGAATTCAAATTTTGGCACATTATGAGAAATATCAAGCAGCGAACCTATCATTTTCCATTGCATCAACAGCTCTATTATTGATCCTAGGAACCTGTTCAAAGGTTAATTTAATGAAGTACTCTTTAAATTTTTCCACCATTCTTTTGTATGGTATCAATTTGTCATCTTTTGTTTGGTATTCATCGTTCACCTATCTGATTACTAGTTGAGAGTCTCCAAAGACATGTAGCTCCTTTATTCTCCATTTGATCCCCATTTTGAGCTCAATCATAAGAGCTTCATGTTCTAAGATGTTTCTTATGCAGGGGAATACAATCCTAAAGGCCTTGGGTATACTATCTCCCTATGGTGTGAGAAATAAAATATCTTCTCCAGAACCATGTTGAGTATGGGACTCGTCAAAGTATAGATTCCATTGGCCTTTTTGTTTTTTCATTAAGACACTCTCATCTGGAAAATCCAATGTGAGAAGTTTGTGAAAATCTAGGGGTGCTTTGGCCAGTTGATCTTCTATGAATTTTCCCTTTATAGCTCTCATGTCCATGTACTCTATATCAAATTCACTCGGTATCATCACCCATTTGGCTATTCAACCTGTTAAGGCTACTTTTTCTAGTAAATACTTGAGTCGGTCCACCTTCAAAATCAGCTTCACTTTTTATGTTTAAGATGTAATGTCTTAACTTTTGTGTTGAAAACACGACTGAGAGACATGCCCTTTCAATCGGTGAGTAGTTTATTTCATAGCCCACCAATGTTCTGTTGATATAGTAAACTGCGTTTTCTTTATTGGTATCATCTAGTTGGGCCAAGAGAGCTCCAATCATTGCTTGTGTGGTAGACACATAAAGTATCATCTCCTTTTTTGGAATAGGTTGCATGAGTACAGGAGGAGTAAGTAGATACTCCTTTACTTGATGGAATTCCTGGTCACATCTCCCATCCCATTTGAAGGTAATGTCTTTGTGTAAGAGATGAGTGAAAGGGTGGCACTTGTATATGAGTTGTATGATAAATTGCCTGATGGATTGTAGCTTCCCTTGTAAGATCCTCAATTGTTTGAGTGTCTTTGGAGGAGGCATCTCTACTATAGATTTTACCTTGGAAGGATCTACTTATATCCCTCTTCTTGACACGATGTACCCCAAAATCTTTCCAAATGTTACTTTGAACACACACTTTTTAGGATTGAGTCTAATATTGTATATTCCAATCGATCAAATACCCTTGCTAGGTTTGTCAAGTGATCTGCCCTTTTGATTGAATTTTCTATGATTTGATCCACATATTCATCCATGATTATGTATAGCATGTCATGGAATATGGTCGTCATCACTCTTTGTTAGGTTGCTCCTACATTCTTTAGACCAAAAGGAATTACTTTCCAACATAAATTCCCCCAAGCACAAGTGAATGATGTTTTGTGTTGTTCATCTAGAGAGATCTATATTTGGTTGTATCCATAGAAACCATCCATTAAGGACAGCATCTCATGCCCTGTTGTTATATCTACAATCATGTCAATTCTTGGCAATGGAAAGTCATCTTTTGGAAAAGCCTTGTTCAAGTCTCTGAAGTCTATACATATCCTTATGCCCCCAATAGGTTTGAACACTAGTACTAGATTCGATATCCATTGTGGATAGTCAATGGGTCTTATGAAACCCACATCTAGTAGCTTTTTAGTTCTACCTTTACTAGTAATGTTATTTGGGGATGCATTTTTTTGAGTTTTTGTTTGATAGGTTTTGCTCCAGGAATGACAGATAGATGATGCACCACTAATTGAAGGGAAAACAGGGATGGATCTTTTGACCCAACAGTGTGGAATGCATTCCCTTAACACTAATACAACAAAGGAGAAGAGAAAAAATTGGTTTTAATAAATTCTAAAATTATTGAGATGAATGCAAGCAACATGAAAGAGATAACAGAAAAATAAGCATTCACAGATTTAACATAGTATTTATGTGGGAAAACATTTTCAAGTAAAAAACTCACCACACCAAGCAAGAACAATTGTATTACAGTAATAATCAATTACATACAATATCAGCCCTTACTCTCTGATCGGCTCATAGCAACTTCAATTTATTTTCTCACTGTTACAATACTTCACCTTGAAGCATACAAAATCAATTCAATCTATTACATCGACTTACCTTTAAACCATCACCTTTTGGTTTACATAAAATATTGTATTTGACTGACAGAGTCATACATCACATTCAATGTCTCAACCAATCGTAGACATCAGGTTCATGCACTGATCACCCAATCATGCAATCAATCTGATCTATAGATATATTTTACATCAAGCCACCCAGGCATTAATTTCATTGCCTTAATCGGGTTCATTCTAACAGTCACATAAGTCATGCAATAATTTTTTTTACTACATTGGCCTTTAGCCAATCAAACTATTGTCAACTTGCCACATGTCCATCTACCATTCGCTAGTCGCTCTAACTTTTCATCCATCTTGGTCAAGCTTAGTTGATCGAGCTCCGAGATCACCCTATCTCCTACCACACTACCATCGAGTTCATCTTCACCTATCACAGTATGGCGGTGAGCTCATCTGAGCTCACCCTTGACTTCCCCGCGCTACCATAGCCCTATCTGAGTCGCCTCGCGGTATGGCAGTGAGCTTGCCTAAGCTCACCCTCTGACTCCACTGTTCTACCATCGAGCTCATCTGACCCGGTCATGGTGTGGCGGTAAACATGCTCGAGCTTTGTCTTTGTTCGCCTCGCGCCACCACCGAGCTCGTTCGACCTAACCGCGGTGCAATGGTAACCGTTAGGCAGCTTGTAGGCGCTCTCACCATGCTACCGTGGGGGCCACCCCATGGTAGCATGATGACTGTCTGGAAGACCACCAACGGTCTCACCGCAAGCACCACGGTGAGTAGACTCACCACCCGCGGTGTGGCAGTAACCACTAGGAAGACTGCAGCCTCACTGCAGTACCGCAGTGAGCAAACCCACCACCTGTGGTATGACAATAACCAAAAGGAAAAGCCGTAGGAAACCTTATTGTGCCACCATGTTGAGAGAACTCATTACGCACGATAAGGCAACAACTACCAAGATTATCACCGTGGTACCACCAGGGGCAGACTCAACTACCGCGGTAAAGCGGTTAAGGGCAGAATGAAGACTTTTTCACCAAGTCTGATATAACAGAGGTTCAAGCTGGTAATTGAGGCATCATTTCTCAACAATAATGATGGATCTAGTCCAAGCATGTTAGCATAGGTCTAGGAAAATTTTACCTTTCTCTCATTGATGAACATTGTGAAATTTTCTTTCTCCTCAGGATCAAGTGATGTTGCATAGTATGTTATCTTTGGGTCCCCTACTCTGCCAACATTTATGGATTTTATTTCTTCTACAAGGAGTGTTGATGTTTCTTGATATTCTGATATGGGTAGATTGAATCCTCCATCCTTGGGTGCCTCTAGGAGGTTTTCACCTTCAGATGCATCATTTATTTTTCTCTTTCTAGATCCGATAGAGCCACGGTGTGGCTTTCCCTAAGGGATCATATTTTTATGTTTTTCTTTTCATTTTTGCGACTGAAAGATTCAATCACTCCACCAAAGTATGCCTCTTTTTCTAGCTCCATGATGAACCCTACTTTACGATCTCCTATTGGTATGTTTTCTTGAATTCCCATGAACTCTATGATTGCCTCGTCATTTTGGAATTGATCCAGAATAGGTGTATGTTGTTGTTGATCCCAATCTATGAGTTGTGGGTAACAAAGTGGGAGACTATCATCTTGGTCTACAAAAATTATAGAAGTAGTTGAAAGGGTCAATATGGTGTTGGTTTCCTTTTCCCAATAGGTATCTAGTTCATCATTACTAGAAGCAGGAGAATCATATCTGATAATGAAGGAATGAGAATCCCATTCATATTCATTAGTTTATTTTAGAATGGTAATAGATGTTGGGAATGATTCCCATGTAATGGAGGGGGAACCTATCAATTTTAAATTTTTCAAAAAAGTCTTCAATGGGTAACTCATTGTGCATAACATGATAGATATCCAATGCCTTAATGCTAGCAAAAGTTTCTCATTTCTTTCAAGAGGTTTGTCCGGTTTTTGGAGTGACCACATCTTTGGGTTTATAACCTAGCCCCATATTTTCATGCCTTGGTTCCACTATGATAGGATCCAATCAGCCTTGTTTATGTAGCCCAAGGCCACCTATTCCATTGTATCCCATTTGTTTGACTAATTGATAAACTCTAGTGTTAGGATCAAAAATGGGTTGTGGCTTTTATGATTTTCTTTGGTCCTCCTTGTAGATCATAGATGAAATGTCCTCCTCAAATATTTCTTCATCTTTCATGTCTCCCCATCTATTGAAGATAGTGGGTTTAGCTATCATTTGTACTATCTTGATCTCTTTTGGACCTCCATATACTCTAGGTTTTGGTGGGAGAATTTCCACGCATAATGCTTGGTTAAAATTATAGTTCCCATTACCCGTGTCAAGTACTTGAATATTGGCTTCCGTTTTCGGTTGTTCACTTGATGTGTTTTTGGTGGAGGTTGATGGAAGCATGGAAGGTTTGACATAAGAAAATTAATGGAAGGCTATATCATTTCTAGGTACACGTTGGATTATTTTGTATTTCTCCTCCAACTTTGCACAAAAATGGAAAGGTTTAGGATCGGCATATAGTGTTACTTATTTTCCTTCATGGGGAAATTTTAGGCATTGATGAAAAGTGGAAGGCACTACTTGTAATGCATGGATCCAAGGGTGTCCCAAGAGTAGGTTGTATGGTAACTCAAGATCTAGTATTTGATAAGTAGTTTTCATGATGGTTGGTCCTATCTGTACTCGCAACCTGACTGTTCCTTCATAATTTCTTTCCAAGTCATCACAGGCCCTTATGGTGATACTCTTTCATTTTTCAATCATGTCATCAGAATAACCCAACTATTTTATGAATTTTAAGGTATAGACTTTTAAACCTACACCATTATCTATCAATACTCATTTGACCATGGTCTTGTGAACACCAACCTCTATGTATAGAGCTTGATTATGGAATGTTCTTTGTGGTAAGTCTTTCTATGAAAAGACTAAATGATTACTTGCAATGATATTTCCAACCATGGCTTGGAACTGACTGGGATCAAGGTCATTAGGGACTGACATTTCCAATGTTTTTTCCAATATCTCCCTATGTGCGGGTGACAATTTTCACAATTCTAGGATTGAGATGAGGGCGGGTGTCTTCTTTAACTATTCCATAATATTGTAGTCACTTGGTGACTTAATTATGGGTTTTGGAGGTGCTCCTTTTATTTTAACTCTTCCTCAATGGGTAGTCACATTGTAGTTTTAATCTCCTCCTCATATCGTTACTATGTTTTCCCTATTTTCATCAACTTGTGAGAGGGTTCCTAAAACTATGTCACTGTATGTATAATTAGAATTATGGTACTCTTGTCCCTTTCCTTTATCATTCCTCTTAGCATGGTTTGGGATTAGGTTTTAGTATATTTGTAGGTCCATGTTCCTAGGACAATGATCAACTACTACTTCCCCTTTGTCTATCAAGTCTCGTATGATATGTTTGAGGTGCATGCAATTGTTAGTCGTATGTCCTTTGATCATATAGAAATCACACAAGTCTTTCTCATTGTACCATGTTGTCTTAAAGCTAGGTTCCTCATAATTTTGGTGATCATTTGTTTTGATGAGGTTATGTTGTACTAGTTTGTGCATAGCTATTTCAAGTGACTCACCTAATATAGTGAATTGCCTCCTAGGTTGATCATATTCCCTTTGTTGCCCTCCTTGATTTGTCTATTAATTTACAACTTGATTGTTCTTGGGATAGGTAATTTGGTTGCTTTGTGTGTTGTTAGGGCCATATATTTTTTATGCCACTTGTGGTTTGTTTTTATTTACGCTCTATATGTTTCATACTACTCTAGCATCTACCACTTCATCATTTGTGATGTTCTTATTTTTAGCCCATACTTTGGGTTTCTCATTTGAGCTAGAGAGACTATCTTTTGATTTGTTTGTTCTTAAGGTTCCTCTTTCTATGAGGGCTCTCTCAATATGTAACCCATTTTTTATTGTTTCCTCAAATTCTTTATGACATATCATAGTGAGTTGGTAGTTTATTTTAGGCAAGACATTCGTGATGAAAATATCCACCAACTCCTTATCTAGAATGGGCCATTAAAATTGACTCGCTCTGTGTCTCCATCTCTGTAGGTAGGAGGTAAATGACTATCCTTGGTTTTGTTTGATCATGGAAATACTAGTGATGGTTACATCTTATTCTATGTTAAACGAGAAGTGGGTTATAAATTTTCTAGCTCATCAAATGTTCTTATTTTGGGTTGTAGATGGGTGAAACACTCCATAGCATGACCTATAAGGCTACGTGGAAAGAGCCTCATGAGATAGGAATCATTATTTTGTACCTCCATACATGATACTGAGAAGTCTCGTGCATTCTCTACTAGATCTCCTAATCCTTTATAATTTCTATCAAATATGGGTATGTCAAAGTTTTTTGGAAAGGGTAGTGTCGTGATGGAATGATCGAATGCAAATAGACAAATTTCCTATAGAGTGTAGGTTTTCTTTTGTTTTCCTATCTGCATATCTATTATTTGTTGGGTGACAGCATCTAGCCTTAGTTCCACCTCCATTTTTGGTACATGTGTTTGCAAATCCTATGTGTAATAACCTTGTTTCCCTATCAGGTTTTGGTCATAGATCAGGTATTGTGAAGGTATAGGACCTTGATAGTCATATGGGATGTAAGGAGGGTTAATTCCTTGTTGTGCATAAGGAGGGTTAACTCCTTGTTGTTGGGGTGGAACATACAGAAGGCTTCCCTGATGATGTGTTTTTGGCTGACCTTTTTGATGGGACGACTGAAGAAGGGTGCTCTATGGCATACCTTATTGAGCACGACTAAACAGAAGGTTACCCTGGTGATGTGTTGGTAGGATACCTTATTGTTGGGACAATTGAATTAGGCTACTCTATGGCACACCCTTTTGGTTAGGACTAAAATTAAGGTTACCTCGATGATGTGTTGGTGGTACACCTTATTGATGGGACGATTGAATAAGGGTTCTTTTTGGCACACCCTGTTGGGTAGGACTAAACTGAAGGTTACCCTAATGATGCATTGGTGGGATACCTTGTTGATGGGATGATTGAAGGGGGGCACTATGTGGCACACCCTATTGGGTAGGAATAAACTAAAGGTTACCCTGATGATGCATTGGTAAGATACCTTGTTGATGGGACAATTGAAAGAGGTAACTTTGTGGCACAGCCTGCTGGGTAGGACTAAACTGAAGGTTACCCTGATGATGCATTGGCAAGACACCTTGTTGATAGTATGGTTGGTTCAGAAGGGGACCCTATGGTCCACCTTGTTGAAGGTGTTAATTTTTCAAAGGGGGGCCCTATGTTCCACGCTATTGATGGTATTGATTGTTCTGAGGGGGACCTTGTGTTCCACCCTGTTGATGGTATTGATTGTTTTGAGGGGGACCTTATGTTCCACCCTGTTGATGGTACTAATTTTTTTGGGAAGGGTCAATGCTTGATGTGTTCTAAGGTATATATTACCCAGGAGGTGGATTATTATTTTGAGGCTCCTATTGAGATGGCCCCCATTGATACATTTGTGCCACTACTACTTGTTCAGCCTAAGTTGGTTTTCTGAACAAGGGGTTCTCTTTGGGTTGATCACTATTATGTGAGAACATGGGTGGCATATTTGGCATCTCTATAGGTTGGGTTATTTGTCTCATAGCTGATTTTTCCCCTAAGGGAATAAGATTGGGGTCTTTGAGAGCCTCTACATTAAATTACACAAGTAATTTAGCACCACTTTGTGTTAATTTGACGAAATAGGAGTTTGGGTCCTTTCTCAAGAACTTGTCCATTAGTTTGAGAACCTTGAGGTTGTTAGAATGTTTAGGCAGTTCCTCCTCATTTATCTCTTCCTCCCTTTCTACCTCCTCTATAACCACTCTATTTGGGTCTTGGTTGCTTTGTTCCATTACCTCCTATTTTTGGTTCATTTCTTCCTCAGTGAAAGTGTCTCTATACACTTGTCTCTTCTGGGGAGTTTCAAGGTCACTTGTCCTATACCCCCATGGGCTACTCTCACTCTTCATTTCATTTGTTGGTGGGATACTAGTGGTGTTCTTTTTGGATTCTATTTTATTCTTATGTTGTGATCTTGTGGTTGTCATAAACAACTTGAGTCTCTTGTGGGAGAGTGGTGTACTCTCTAGGTGACTCAAATCCTAAAGACCCGATGTTGTCCTATGGATTATTTGAGATACTGGAGTTTTTGGAATAGACCAGGACTCTGACAATAGTAGAAGCATTATTATAATTTTGGACTATTCCTAGAAGCCCATTTTTAAAAGTTGTATACCAACCCAGCTCTAGTTTCATGAAGTGCCCAAAGGTGTTTCTTGAGAGCTTTTGGACTAAGATGCCTAAGTCTAAAATTATGACCTGTGGACTTTACTTTAGGGATCTTGAACTTATGTGATATCAGGAAGGGGATATTTATTGCCACATGGGTAGTGGTAATAAGGGTCTCTCTACTACTATATTAGCGTTCTCTTCCTCTTCATCTAGGATAATTGATGTGGTGAGAAATTGATGGGGTGCTTCATTCTTCTAAAAAAATGAAGGTTCTCAAGCTACTTATGATATCAGTTTGTTCACCTTTGATATATGTGAGACTATGTTGAAGGATCGATGCTACAAGATCTGGTTGTTGAACTGGGATAGTTGGTCGCCAGATGGTCATAAATTTTTATGGTGTTATGGGATGGTTTTTGTGAAGCTCAAGTCCCTAGGGTTTGAGTGTTGTTTTGGAATGATACTACTTCTTGGAAATCAAAATGTTGAAGAACTAAGGTCTATATTCCACTTACTTTTCCAGAGGATATGTTGCGGGAAAGCTTACTTGTACTATCTATGAGTCCCAAATAACTATTGATATCATGGATGTATGAGTGGAGGAATGACCTTAATGGTTTGTTTGATTTTAATTTCAAATAAATAGAATGGAAATAATGGATGTGAGGCTATTTGATCTTTTGGATTTCCAATTATTTTGGTTTGAACAATGATCTTATAAATAACTTTCTCTCAAATTTTTCTTCGTGTTTGAAGTATGGAAAGTGATAAAAAAAAACACTTGGACTAACTCAAAAAGCATGAACTTATGTGACCTTCATGGATATAACTTAGGTTGTGAAATCACAACACCTAAGCCATAGTTCCCAAATGTTTACTTTAATTAATGTAACCTTAATTCAAACCCAAAATGTTCAGAAACCTTTAAGGAAAGATCCTTTCAAAGGGTTGCAAACATAAGGCTTCTTTCACAAGTATGCACTAAATCAAAGGGTTTGTGGTTCAACCATCTCGTTCAATGTTTGTTTCGAAAGTGTTATTTTTCTTGAAATCAGTCACAGAATTTGATATTAAATTATTTTTTTATGTAATGGGAAAGTTTAACATAAACCAGCAATTACAACCCTAGGGGATAGAAACCATTCTCTTAGGTAGGCTTGCCTCATTCTCTAAAGAGAATATTTTACATGCAACTTATGGTGTGGGCCTGTAGTCGAACATGGCAAGTAACATCACAAAAGGAAATTTTGATGCACCACTTTCAAAGAATTTTTTTGGATAATAGGGTGGCCTCTAAAATAATTTGGTTCTTAGTGATAACTATGAATGTGGAAATCACTCACCTGCTGGCCACTTAAGGCTCTTTAACCATTCTCGTTCCACTTAAGGCATGGGATTAGGTACAGTTTGTTTTCAGCATGACTTGAAGCTACTTTCTTATGATTTCACAACCTTTAATATAGCTCGCCAGTAAACGTGCTTTGAGACCTTGAAATGAGTTCTCTAGTGTGGGATGAATCTCAAGGCAAGCCCCCTCTTTAAGGAAAACTTAAAAATAAAGTACAATATTCAAAAAAAATCTTTCACTCACCCAAGATTGCCAAAAGGCACGAGGGGAGAAGATAAAATACTTCAGCTTTTCCAATCAATGAATGCACAGTGAACAATCCATAGCAAATTGATTCTTTTTAAACACCTCAAACGGTGTTATCCCCATAAATATGTGATTAACATAAACAAATTGTTCTTTTTACTTGCACCAATAGGAAGTATTCAAGATATCATTCAAAGATAGAAAAAGAAATAACTTGTTCATTTTAAGCTCCAAATTTGGGTGTTTCTAAGAAAACAATCTTGGTCTCTAATTGGTCAACAAAATGTAAAATTGTGCATGCATCAACAAAATGGAAATAATTTGCGCTCTTTTTATGCACCAAATTTAAAGTTCCTAAGTTAAGAAAACAGGAAATTGGTTCATTTTTAAATCCCAAAATTGAAGGATTTTTTAAATTCTTTTGTTCTTTTATGAGCACCAAAATGAAAATTCCTAAATTAAGAAAACATGGAATTGGTTCAATTTTAAACACTAAATCAAATGTGAGTTTGTGTTTGTTCATTTTAGAGCGCCAAATTTAGATTCCTAAGTTAAGAAATCATGAATTTGTTCAATTTTAAATACACTAAATCAAATGTGAGTTTGTGTTAGTTTTAGAGCACCAAATTCAGATTCCTAAGTTAATTAAAAAAATAGATTGTACATCTAAAATTCTGGGATCAATCGCCTTCACTATAAAAAATGTATTAATGTCACTTGAATCCTGCATCAAATCTATTAATACCTATTTACACATCCAAAAACAAGAAAGTTTTAGTGGAAAATCCCATTACAATAGTGCAGGATCTGTGCTCTTGTCTATCAAAGCAACTGCTTAGAAAAAAAATGCAAACACGTAGAAAAAATGCAACTACTCAGTTCTAGAGATAGCATAGAAAAATGTAAATGTGTAGAAAAAATAAAAAAGCTAACACTATCAAAAGAAAGAGTGCAGGTATTCAATAAATAGCATGGTTCTTAGTGCAATAGCACCATTCCCATGTCAATAGTGTAGTTTGTGTTGCAATAGTGCAATTTTCTTGATAGTCAAGCGGATAGGTTTTTTGGGCAACACGTGAAAACTCTATCAAGTGCGTTTCTGGGACCTAGAGCTTCAAAAATGTCTTAAATGGACATTAGAGAGGGGACAACGGTCCCACTAGGCACGCCAGAATGTGTGAGGGGGATAATGTTAGACCGAAAGAGGGATAAAAAACATGTCAAATCTAAGAATTTAAACTAAGATTAAACATATTAATCTAAGATCTAATCTTACACATACAAAATGAAACTAATCTATTTTAGCATGCATAAACAAATCTATGATTAGAGAAATGAATGTACAAGAATAACACAGTCTTACCATACCATAGTGGAGTGTATTTGCCTGATGTTGGGTTGTTCTTATCACCTTGAAGCCTCCAAAGTTCATGTGCAAAAGCTTGATGAGTGGCTATTTTGGTTGGTTGATCAAAGAAAATGGTGAAGCTCTCGCAATGGTGTTCTTGGCAGTACTTCGTTGCTCAATGTATGTTGATTCTCCAATCCTTATTTTTGAGGAAAGGTTTTTTTAATTTAGAAAATGAGATTTGGAATGAACAATCAGGATCGTGTTGAAGAATATCCAGATCAGCGATCAGAGTGTGTTGAGAGGATTTAAATATGAGAAGATTGTTCAAAGTTGATTGCACAATTTGGGTGATTGAGAAATAGATTGGCTAGTTGGGG
This sequence comes from Sequoiadendron giganteum, assembly GCA_007115665.2. Lineage (NCBI taxonomy): Eukaryota > Viridiplantae > Streptophyta > Pinopsida > Cupressales > Cupressaceae > Sequoiadendron > Sequoiadendron giganteum. Next base: position 461,966,378 of record CM021102.1, read on the forward strand.
ATGTTATTGATCAGTTAACAAATTTAGATTGATTAGTCAGGATTTTGATGGCTTAGTTAGGAATGTGGTTGCTCAGTTAACAGATTAGATTGTTCAGTTAACAATTTGGATTGATCAATTGACAATTTGGATTAATAAGTTAGCAAATTAGATTGCTCAGTCAACAATCATAATTTGCTCAATCAGAAAGTGGGTGAGGAATATGAATTAACTGATTTAATTAATTAATTCCTTTTTGGAGTTGAATGTGCAAATCAAGTTTGACTTTTGCAAACAAAGTTGCATTAGTTTGATTTATTTTTTTATAATTGATTTGAATAGTTTGATTTAATTATTCAAATTTTGGAGGGAAAGTGTCATAATTAAATTATTATTTAATAATTTAATCAACTTAGGGGAATAAGGTGATTTAGTGATGTAATTAAATAATTGGTCATTATTTAATCAATTAGGATGAAATGATGTGAGATTAAGACTTTACTAAATAAATATGATTTATTTAATTGGTCGAAATGATGAAACATGAATTAATCAAATACTGTTATTTTATTTAATCAATAGAGGAATTAAGGTTTTTAGGACTTTATTAAACAACTGAAATTTATTTAATTTGTCTGAAATGATAAAAAAAAGTGAATTAATTAAATAATGTTGTATAATTCAATTAATAGAGGAATTAGGGTTTTTGAAGTACTTTTGATGTGGTGTGATGTGGGAATGTTGTGGGATTATTCTGAGATTATACGAGATGATTTGATACATTACAGGATGGTTTCAAGATGTCACAGGGTGCTTTGAGACAATTTTGAGTCATTCTGAGATGTTACGAGACAATTATGAGTCATTCTGAGATGTTATGAGACAATTTTAAGTCATTCTGAGATATTACAAGATAATTTTTTCATTCTAAGATGTTACAAGAAAATTCTGAGTCATTTGGAGATGTTATGGGATAATTTTGAGTCATTTCAAGATGTTACAAGATGATTCTAAGTCATTCTGAGATATTACGGTACAATTTTGAGTCATTCTGAGATGTTACGAGACAATTCAAACTCATTTTGAGATGTTACGGGATGTTCCTAGATGATGTTTAATATTGTTTGATGTTGTTCAAGGTTGTTTGATGTTTTTCAATGCTATTCGATGTTGTTTAATATTGTTTGATTTTGTTCATTATTGTTTGGGGTGTGTGATAGGTGTTAAGTCAATTTCACATTTCTATAATTCCAACACCAATAAAATATTTTAAAACACTAGTGTAAACACATGAAACTAATAATACTATCATCTTGTACAACTAACCAAACTGTCATAGAGATACAACTCATGAACTATGGAGCAATTCCATTTCTCCCAAATCCACAAGACAAGAAACTTCAATGTGGAGAAATGTGGAGTGATTCCATTTCTCCCAAATATCCCTCTTCATAAGCTAGAGACAATCCAGCACATTGTCAAATATATCTTTTACCATCACACAATCTAGAACCTGAAAATTTGGGTGTCACACCTTCAAATACCTCTAATCATCACTTTCAAACTACACAAGCATATTTTCAAGAATGAAGAAATGTGGAGCAAAATACATAACACTTCCCAGTCACCTTGTACAATCTTTATGTAATTTTTCTCAAAAGTACTTGGAAACCAAGTAGCCTTGTTGCACCTCAAACACCTACTCAACACCATGCACATAATCTATAACATCTTTGCAACAATATATCCATACTAGATGTTGCCATAAATGGCAATACTAGTGAAAGCATAGTGCAGCAAAGCCAAGCCTGCTTTCTCCTTTTCACTTCATCATCAGTGCAAAAATTTCTACTAACATCTTCTGAGAAAAGGAATTGATGCTCATATCTAGATCTTCCTCTACTCTTCATTATCAATGAAACCTTTAGGGTCACAATTCCTAGCAGTTTGAACTCTCATTTTAAAGTTTTTCAGCATGGTAGAGAAGTTCTCTAACCCCTCTTTTGAAGTAACAATAAAATGTGTAAATCTAAATTGCCCATGGATAAATGATCCCTTCTTTTCCAATCTTAAATTTTCTTTATCATCACTATATAATTGCCACATGATCTCCATAAATTTTTAGCCTATCAGATACATAAATAGGTAGACATTGGGGTTGTACAGATGTGCCATAAATTTTGAATACAGTGGAGTTGTTTAAATACCAGTCACCCCAATTATGCTTTACAATTAACTAAGGGTCAAATTTCAGGGGTCTTAAGATATTTTTTATATTCATTGATATTCTCTTTATAGGCCTATAGCCCAAATTCCCTAAAATACCTTGAACTAACTCATTTTTAAAAAATAAAAAAATTTCCTCACTATAATTTTGATCTCATAAATGGATCCACATCTAAACTAGAAATCTTCTGGCACCTTCACCCTAAGTTCTCAACTCCATGAACTTCATCCATGCATTTTCTCCACTCCATAGAATCATATGCATTAATAATGAATAGTTTCTAAAATACAAAGGAGCATTTGGATCTCTCAAATTGGTTAGTTTCTTGTGAATGTCCTCTACAAGACATGTAGCATAATCAAAATCCCTATTGGCATCTCTTTGTTGAATTTACATATCTAACATAATCAAATCAATAGACATTTTTGAAATAGTCTTCAAATTCATCACAATTGATAGGCTCAACTTCCCTAGGGGTGAATTTTACCCTATTCATTCCAGTATCTCTTCTTCTATTCTTAGGAAATTAGTAAGATCTGTAACCATACTTATCCTTTTCATACTCTTTGCATAGCTGACTGAAATTGATTAAAACTATTTCAAAAGGATTTAAGCCAAAATTCCTCACAATTTGTTTCCTTGATATGTCAAGTAGAGGTGTGCCCTTTTTTCTCTTGATTGCCCTATCATTTGGATCATAAAAATTTTCTAGTGCCTTGATCAAATCAACATCCATAAACACATTCAGCACAACAAGTTTACCCAAATTTTATGTCCATGAGTTGTTAGTTGGTTAGGGCATGGTTTCCCTTTTGAATGCACAATCAAATAAACTCCAACCACTCTAAGGGAGTGTAATGTCTCCAATCTTCCTAGCAGCATCTTGAAAATGATCACTCAAAATTCCCTCACTAGATACATTTTTACCTCTTTTCCTTGTACTAGAAAATTGGGCAATAAGATCATCCTCCATGAATCTTTCCAAATCCCTTTTTCCCTTAGACTTAGTTTTAGAATTAGAGATTCTGCTCATTTCACTCATTTTGGAAGATTTTAAGCAAACTAGGGTTCTGAAATACCAATTAAAACTTCTAAGTTTTTGCAGCAATTCAACAACCTTCAAGGGTTTTAGAATTACAACTCAATAATTATAGGTTTTTACAAATGCAATTTTAAAAACCTAGCGTTTAACAATCCCCTCTCAAAAATTCAAAAAAGAAACCCTACAAACCCTAAAGAGAAATATTCACACCCTTTTTCTTTAAAAATTTAGACAAATTATGCTTAGAAGGATAAGAAATTTTGAGCTTACCTAGAAACCCTAGCACTTTTCTCTAGCTAAACTTGTTCGTCGCTCGCTCCTTTCACCAAGTCACTTGAATGCGACCATGAAAATGGTGAAAAACTAGATAATGCACTATTTTATTTCCTTAGGAATAAAGCAGATACGCCATTAATGTATTTTGATAGTTCATGTGTATGAAGTAGCTCATTCACCAACTAGTCGTTCAAATTTGAATACATGTCATTGATCAAATTGTTTTAAAACAAGATAAATGATCATCATAGCCTCCTTTCACATCACCTTTTAAACTTTCTTTTGTGAAATTGTGATGTAAAGAAACCATGCACTATAATGTGGGAGTTTCATGCCTCCTCAACCTGCTTTTAAACTTAACCACCACTTTTCTTTATATAAAGAAGAAAAAATGTGATGCAATCATTCGTCGCCAAGTGTCTCTTCCTTATGTCATCCATGTATCTCCTTTGCTTTAGTGCATAGCATAATTTATCCTCAAGCCTTCATTATGAAATCATAATGCTAAGAACTTGTGTGCTACAAGGAGATGCAACCACATTTTCAAGGCTTAAGAGTCTTCAAGCCATCACACAAAATGATAAGGCAATGTTTTATGAGGATGTAAATTGTGATGTGAAGGCTACAAGCTTTGCAATTAAAATACACCATGTGGCTTATAAAGATGTTTTAAAAGGGGTTTGATCTTAGGTAACATTAAGGAACATGACTTTAGCAAAGGTAAATGGACTTTATGATTTTTGCATGAAATATTTTGACAGCATGAAATATTTTCACAAGTATGAAAGACATGGTTCAATGCATAAATACTAGGTCAATGGGGTTGGTCAAAAAATGACTTTAAAAACAAAAGTTGTAACTTAGATGATTGGGAACCGGCTACTACAAGTCAATGAAGCAATAGAAAAAAAGATCAACTTGCATTTATAACCTATGGTTTTTAAAGGTTTTAAGCCATGAAATGAACCCTAGACATATTTTAGCATGCCCTAGCCATTGAAAACTTACTAGAAAGCTTAGAAAATGGGGAGTAAGACCAGGAACCACAAAAAATTTACAAAGTTATATAAATGGCTTCTTCTTAGCTTGGTTTTTTCTCTCGCCATATTTGGTGGTGTGAATGTAATAATAATTTGATAATCGTCAAAACACTTTAATACATTGTAGATATTATTTGTAATAGTTTGTTGAGTATTGCATATGGATTTCTAAAAATTTTGGAGATGTATTATTAAGCATATTTAGTTGTTGATATTGTATCTCATTTTTCATTTCTATGTATTGTGTATTTTGGTTGATTATGACTTTGTAACCCAATCTAAGATAGTCTTGGAAGTGTTTAACCCTCCATACACATTAAAATAAATAAAATAATTTACCAATAGTTTAGGAATAAATAGTTTGCATGCATTTTATAGCTCAACATTTTAATATGGGAAACATATTTATGAACCTTAAAGGATTTAACTTTAAAAGAATCATGTCTTGCATATAGCCACATTTTTAAGTCTTGTAATGATGTCATGATCATCTTAATAGATTTTATAGCAATAGGTTATTACTTGGCCTAGTGAAGTCTTTTGGGGTCAAATTTACATTGGATACTACTACAAGTTTTCCTATTTGCATGCATTCACTTGTGATTAAATATTATTAAAAATTATCTCTAGGAACACCCTCCTAGGTCTAATTGAGCCCAAAGTCAAGGAAACATTATCAACTCTCATCAATTAGCCTATTATCACTCATTCTTTGTTGATGAGCTAGTTTATCCACCTTCAGATGTGAAATATCATTAGCCTCAAAGTGGATTGATACGTATAGAAGTGTGGGAAGAAATTTTGGAACCCAAGAGTGATGACCATATCCTAAATAAAGATCACCCATAGTCCACACACTCCCAACTAAAATAGAAACTCCAAAGAATAAATTAGAACCAAGATCTCCAAGCCAAGAATTTAAACCACCACCAAAACATCACTAATAGAAATATCCCAATGAATCATGAAACCAAGTTATCCATGATATCATGATAAATAACCATGATATTATTCCCAATAACTGACTACCCAAGAACTCTAATAATCTATCCTCTCAAATTAATGCAACATACCAATGCACAAATGACTATAGATAAGGTCAATTTGTTGGATAATCAAGGTGAAACTTGCTACAATATGAACTTAAGAATGTGTTTGAAAATCTCAAATTATGTATTCAAGATTACCAATAATGTGTTAAGTGATTAAAAATTTCAATAATGAAAGAAAAACAATAATACCACAAGTTGTGAATCACAAGTGACACAAGATATACGTGGAGAAACCCTTGCAGGAAAAATCTCCACACGGGCAAAGAGATGAAATTCTTGTATTAATCTAAACAATGAAGTACATCAATACAACAATCCTCTCTAAATCTCAGTAGCACTTCATTACTTTAACAACCTGCAAAAAAAATTATGAAACCACCATCTCAATTATCCAATATATAAAAAAAAAATGGAGAGAATACGCTTGTGGTATCTGAAAAGAACAAGTAAAACCACCTAGAAAAACGCATGCCCCTCTTAATGGACAACCCATAAACATTGTGAAAAGTATTAAATGATCACATGACCTTCACATGGATGCCTAACCCATAGTCAATCACAATTGGTCAATCTCGAGTGCTCCATTACACTCTAAGGGCTCCAACTGCTCATACCCAAAACATGCAAACTTGGGTGCCCAACCCAGGATAGCATGCACAACATGCAAGATCATGCACTTTTTGGGTGGTCCCCACCCAAAAAGTGGATGCCCAAAAGAAATATTTGCTCGAGATGATTTGTAACTATCATCATAGTGGGTCCACCTCCATGAATACAATTAAAATTTGTCATAGGAAAATAAATAATAAATATTTTTCCTCTCATGTCCTCTAGGACAATTTCAAATGTTGCCACAATAATGGGTTACACTTTCTGGGATATCCTGTCTTTTGTTCAAATCAAATATTTTTAGAAAATATAATAATTTAAGCCTTGAAATGTTCCATTTAAAAGATTTTAATTGAAGAGGGTTTGATCAAACCCCCTTAGATAAAACCCCCTTGGATAGAACCTTTCTAGTTTTAAACCATACCTATAATGGAGTCTCCTCTACACCTATCAAAATACTGATAAAAATTCACTTTTGATTTACCTTTTGGGGGATCAAATGAATTCATTTAAAATTTATGTTTTTTAAGTATGTAGTCCTTATTATAAGCTTTCCAAAAAGTATAATTTTATATATATTTAATTTGATTATTATATTTATTTTTTTATTTCTTACAAGTGTAGGTTTTTCACCAAAAATCAAGCTCTATGTTCTACACATGTAGAAAAATAGTAGATTGCCAAAAAAAATTGATAAATATGTATGCTCTTGGTATTGATGTCCTTAATCCAACAAAAAAAAATGAATTTCAATACATACAAAAAAAATTGTGTTATACAGTAAACCTATGTCTAAATTCTAATTGGTTTGACTTCAAAAATTAATTAAGAAAAAATATTCAATAAAAAACTATGAAATCAAATGAAGGAGCTAGATATCATAGTTACAAATCTAAATTTATAAAAATAGAAATTAATCCTTCATAGAAAAAAAATTATTTGTTATACAGTAAACATCACTCTTTAAAAATGGTGTTTACTGTTAAAAACTAGTTATCAAAGGATATGGAAAAAGAAATACAATTTGATTCCAAAAAAATCAAAAAATATATATTTAGAATCTACGGACATAATTTCACAAATCACTAGTTTTCATCATCTTCAAATTCCTCATAGTTTAGCAACTATAGGTATCTGAAAGTGAATATTTAATTAAAAAGTTCAGTTCAATGTCAAGTTTGGCCAAAAAGTGTAGCCCACTATTGTGGGATCTCCCTTTCCAAAGAAGGTGGAGACACATAAAATCAACTTAGGATAGCAATTATAATGTCACCTATCCTAACACAATTAACAAAATCTACATTAGTACTAAAAAGACTCATGGATATAGACAACCCACATTTGAATCATCAATGTAACCAATGAGTGGTCAACCCACAAAATTGCATAACTCATCAATCCCAAACTAAATCAACGTGAAAAATTACCTTCACATCAGTAAATAACAAAGAATATAACCTACAAACATCAAGACTCAAACACCAAATCATGTATGTAGATCTGATTTTCAAAATAAATCCACATATGAGTAACTATAGTCAACGAACTAAATAAGCATCCACAAGATAGAAAAACCTTCTAACACTAAACCACACCACCACATTCTCAAATATCATTAAATTGAGGCCACAAGTCACACACATACATGTCCTCAAACTAGAAGATAACCTACATGCATGTCTTCAGAAAATTTTATAGTCTAAAATTACTTGTAAAGCTATATAAGGAAGTACCATATATAATAACCTATTGTACCATTATGTTGGTCTTATAAAAAACATACACTCCATCGAATTTTCAACCATAAATTCATTTAAATGCTTACACAATCACACCTTGAAACTCAAGCTCCTACAAATATTCAAACAAGTATAAAGATCTCTACTTGAATCCAAGTGAAAAACACGTAATCCACTATGTCGAATGTGAAAAATGCTCTCCATCATCTATTCAAAATTCAAAATATAATTTTGTGTGTAAAAGACATCACCTATTAACTATTTTAAAGCAATGCCAACTTTAAACACCCAATTATAATACAAATAGAAAAATATAATGATTAAGATTATACCATTATGTATTTATTAGATAGATTTTTTCAAGACTTATAAGAAGTAAAAAATCTAATACTATGGGTGAAATTTATTCCCAATGGAAGTAAAACACCCTCCAAGTGCTAAAAGGAGTGTTAAATACCCTATATGTATATTTTGTACATGTCATGTCATGTTGATGTCGATGAGAAACATTGGGTGGTGCAAGGATATCGTTAGGGCGGTGCTAGCACATGAGTGATGAATGAGCTAGAAATCAACAATATATCTAGAAACAATTTTATATATAATTTTAATTTTAATTTTTTAATTTTTTTGTTATATACTAGGGGTTGGGCTCTAGCTATCTATAAAGAGCGAAACTCTTTAAATCAAAACATCAACAAAACTTTAAATAATTTCATTTATATTCAAAAGAAACTTGACACTTCATTCATTTAGACATCATAAAATCCAATTGATTCTAAAACAACGACGTAAAGTCGATAAATAGATTCATAATATTTTCAGTTAAAACATACACGTGTCATATTACATGACATTGTTAATAATACAAAAGAAGTCGTAATATAAGTTTACGATTCGAGACTTAGGCATTCAGTAACCTTAAGCTCTTCATTACATAATTAAAGAATTCAATAATATATAAATGAAGATGACATTCTTTGATCTTCAATCCAATAGCGTATCTTCAATAATGAAGACGAGAACAAGGATCAGGCGTTTTTTCTACCCAACCTCGAAGCTTACGCTTCCCCAGAATTCCTTAGTCATTCAAAGAATACCCGACCCTACATGAATCGCTTAGCAAAAAGCAGTCGACAAGCAAGATGGAATCTGGTGCGTGCCTAGTATAACTAGTAAAACCACAAGCATTTTCATTTTTCTAATTCATTTAAGAAACAAGAAAGTTCAATACTAGGATATGGTAGAGAGTTCATTCATTCCATCTATTTCAATGGCCCTTAAGTTACTTGGCCAAGTAAAATGTCATGCACAAAAAATAAAAGTAGTTTCGGAAAAGCAAAACTACACTCTCTAATAACCCATATTTGGCACCCATCCCAGAAGGTAACTTTCCAAACACATGACATGCACATTCATTTATCAAGCATGCATGGTTCCATTCAAATAAATACAATCTTTCACAAACAATTTAACGGAAATCTTGTTTCAAGCAAAAATAATTTAAATGTTGTATTTTCAGCATTTTAAACCATAAATAACATTAAATTAATATTTAAATTGAATAAATTAAATAACCAAAAAGAAGTTGTATCTCAAGTATGTAAATTAAATACATATAAAAACGGGCATAAAAGAGCACACGTTCTTTCTTTCTATTTACTCCTCTATTTAATCCTGTTCTAATTCGTTTTGTTTCCAAGTAAATCATATTTTTAATTTAATTGATTTATTTTTATTTTTTCACACTTCCAAAAAATAAATAATTACTTTTTCAAAAACAGAATTAAAATAAATCATTTTCATTTATGTTTCGTAATAATTTAATATCACTCTTAAAAATTGTCAAATTCCACTCAAGTTTTTTTCAAGCAATTTTAAACACTCAAAGATATTTAATCTTTTCATTCAAAATATTATTTAATCCATAATCTTTCAACTATATAATTCTACAATTATTTCCCTATCTTTCAATTTCTTTTTGTTTTGGAAATTTATCTCTTTCTGACAGTTTTGATTTTCTTTTTTTTGAAGCATTTCTAGAGTTAAATAAAGCATAAAAAAATTGTGTGAATCTCTACTAAAATCAAAATTCTCTCAATAAGAAATCTATTGTTTCTTAAGTTTTTTGTTCATGTTTGTTCTATAATTTTCCCAACAATCCAATCTAGTGTTTGATCTCTCTTCTAAGTTTGACAAATAGTATTATGTTTTTACTTGATGAATTTTTCTAATAAAGAAATTGATCAAATTGAATATGCTAAGATTAGGAATTTGATAATTTATTGTTTGAATGTGTCTACCTTCAATCCTCCATCAATCTTTTGTATGTTTTATCCTCTGTTTGATTACTGGTTTGTCTTGTGTATGAGGAGAGCAGATTTATGCTCCTCTCTTTGGTTGCACACCTATTTCTCTCTGCCTTCTCCCAACCTATCTCCTTTCTTCCTATCTTCCCCCCTATTAATCTCCTTACTAACTATTATCTTATTTCCCACCGGTTTCCTATTCCTTCTTCATGCGCACCTCTCCTTGGCGCCTCTTCCTTCTTCATGCACACCTCTTTACTTTCTTGTTGCATGCATATGAATAGGGGATGAGGAATCAGCAAGCATCACCCTCCTTTCTTCATGCGCACCCAGACTTCTCCTTGGTCATGCGTGGAGAATGGGGAGACTTCTCCTCCTCTTTGCTGTTGCATGGGGAGTGTTAGAAATTCCACATAAATAAATTCTCCAGATTCCTCTGGCCACGCATGGAATGAGTGAGCAGTCAGGAAATTTTGAAAAGGAAAACTCACTCCCTCTCCCTCCCAATAACAAATAAATTCCCTGTCAAAAAAAAACAATAATGATGTGTGTTTTTTTTCTTCAATATAAAAACGGATTTTCATTCTTTTTTCCCCAATTTTGAATTTCTTGACCACCTCCTTATTTTCTCATGCATTGGTGGAGTTATTCACAAAGAAAGATCCACCATTTCAGTTTGATCTTCAGTTCAAATTATCAAAATCCAAGTTTCATAATTTGATTGCCTTCCAAATTGATTGAAGATGTTTTCTTCAATCTGTTCAACTGTTGTTTGAATTCAATTACCAAATTTGTACATAGTTTTTTTTTCAATTTCTTTTTCAATAACTCAGCTTTGATATTTGTTTATTTAAACATTTACATTTATTTTCCTTATTCATCAAATGAGAAAAATACCATTACATCAAATAACACAAAATTATATTTTAATAATTTTTCACATTTAAAAGTCTATTCCATTAATTTGAAAATAAAAGCATCATTATTTTTAAATAATAATAAAATATTGACATAAATCATTTAGTTGTTTAAATAAGATCTATTTTCTCACAAAATAATAAAATCATCATTTAAAGCAACATATTCTTTTCACATTTTGGAGAAATCAATTAAACTTATTTTAAAATTTGCAAGCACAATAATCACAAAGATACATTAAAATAATAACTAAGTGTGTGTGTGAGATTTCATCATCCTCATAAACATCTAATGGCTAAAACGACTCAACCTGATCGATGTTCTTGCCTTCATTCGCGTTCACTTGTTCCTACGTTCACTTGCACTCGAATTTTCATCAACAATGACAAACCCCAAATTTAATAAAATTGCATTTAAAATCATTGCAATTGCATTTTAATTTCAATTCAATTTAAATAATCACATAATATAATATTTAAAGATCTCATGATTTAATAATTTGCATTTAAATAATCGATAAAATCAATATGTGACACTATCTTGATCGAGTGTCAAGACTGAGGACCTAAGGCCCACTAGCCATGGTGGCCACTAACTAGGACCAATTAGAGCCAACAAACTCGTAATTGGACCTACTATTGTCAAATTCCAATAGAGTGCCAAAAATATAGGGGGCTACAAACCCTATACCACCCCCTAAAATTTTTATTTTTAAAATATGTGCAATACTTTTTTTCAAAATGCTTTGTAATCATTTTTATTTAGAATTTTCACATTGATTGTACAACTACAAAAGGGCTACAAACTATGAAAGGTAGCATATACATAGAGAATTTAGTCACAAAATTAGAATAATTTTAACAAAAATAATGTTATAAATAGCAGCGATTGAGCGTATTGAGGGTTGAGGGCGACAATGGAGGTTGCGGGGTTGTTTTTTAGTTTAAAGATGTTCATTTTCTGATGGTGGTGGTGTTCTAGTTTTTGCGTCTCTGTCAAGGGTTTTTTAAACAACTTGTTTTGATTGGTGGGAAAAAGTATGCAGTTCTAGGGCACCGATTTGTGCCTTTGCATTGGGACTCATTCATTGTCATTTTTTGCCTTCCGTCTGGGTGGTTTTTTTGTATTTTCTATTTTTGGGGTGCCATTGAATGGCGTGACCGGCATCCTAATGGCTCCCTCCTATTTTTGGTTGGTTGTTTATCTCATTTTTTTTGGGTGTGTTGGCTTTATAATCATTTCTAAGGTGTTGTTCCTCATCTCCTTTTTTTCTCCTTCTTACCGTGTTCTTGTTTTTTTGGTGTCGTTTAGAGTTTTTTCCTATCTCTCTTGGTCCCCTCTTACTCCTTTTTTTTGTTTCTTTCACCTAGTCCCTCTTCCTATGGGTTGGCGGGTTGTCATATTCAATCATATGATCCCTCTTTATCTTTGGAGGAGAACTGTGCGATTTCAAATCGCTTCAAATTGTTGGATTCTATGGAAAGGGAAGAGGAGTTAGTTGACTACTCTATGGATCCCTTTGAAGGTATTGTTCTCTTTATAGATGATTGGAGGACAAAAAAGTCTTTTTTCATGGACAAGTCTTTTCCTACTGACTTGGGCTACTCTACTATACCCAATTTTTATGCCCTTGGCTTTGTGGGTACTCCTCCTATAGGCTCCCATCCTGCTCTTTCTCAAAATATTTTGAGTGAGACAAAATCCCTATTTTTTGAGGGTCATTTAATGAAAATTTATTCTAGGAGCAGGGATATCCCTATTAAGATATCTTCTTTGAATACCAATGTTAACAACAAAGAGAGAAATTTGAAGAAAGGGTCAAAATGCATTAAAAAATGTAGAAATAGAGTTAGACATGTCTTGGGTGAAGACATCATGATGTCTCAAGTAGTGGAATTATCGCATATCACCTTGACAAGAATTTTTTTTGGCAAGAGAATCTCTGAGAAAAACTTAACTCAATGGCTTGCCTGCATATGGAAGCCTATCATTGGATACACCCCAAATTTTCACTTACTGGTAAGGGGATGGATTTCTTTTATTTTTCAATCTTCAGAGGATTTTTCCTTGATCAAGGATACTATATGGTTCTGGGGATCATGCCCTTTAACTTTGCGATTGTGGACTCCTAGTTTTGATCCACGTATAGAACACTTAAAGACCAAACCTATGTGGGTAAAATTGTCAGCATTACCACTTGAATACTGGTCTTTGGAGATTTTTAAAGCTATTGGGAACAGATTGGGGTCATTCATGGAAGCAAATGTGAGCTACTTAAAATAGGCTTCCAGGACAGTTGCTCGCATTTTGGTGGAATTGGATTTAAAGGAAGGGTTAGTGGATGAAATACTCTTGGAATCAGTTTTTGGTGTGCATAGACAAACTTTAGACTATGTGGGTATACCCTTCCGTTGTTCCAGATGCCACACTTATGGGAATTTAGCAAATGATTGTTCTCTGTCGTTTACAAATAATCGCCCTCACAAAATGTTGGATTGAGTTTTTGAGTCTAAAACTCCTACTTATTATACTTTATCTACCACACTACAAGATAGTTTTGGGGATGATTTATCTTTTTTTCCTAAATGTGATATCTTGCCTCCCATTGAAACTATACTTCATTGTAATGGTGGTCAAAAATTAGAATTCTTGTTCTCTTCAAGCAGGCCTAATGTGGAATCTCATTTAAATCAACTTGGCTCATATGGTTGTGATGTTATGCTGCTAGATCCTACTATGGATTTTTTAACTCCTATTCAACATATTGAAAATTGTGAGAATAATCTACAAAGTACACACAAAATGATAGCTTTGTATTTGGATCCATGTTCTTCTATGGTAGGTGTGGTAAAGAAGTCAAGGTATGGTAAAAAATGAATGAAGGGTTTGGCAAGGGTGAATAGGGATGTTTTTTCTTCGCCAAATGACTGTTCACAGGTTAAAAGGAAAAATATGTTGTCTAATTTGGAAGGAAATTTGAAGACAGGACTCTTCACTGGGCCCAAACCCTCTACTGTTGATAAAATTTCCTTTGTACCTTCTTCACAGTTCAAGTATACATTACGTTCTCAATATATTCATAGAAATGAGGGTGAAGGCATTGTTGTTGGTTGTAAGGGCTTTGTTTTGTCAAGGGATAGGGTTCTCTTAGGTGTGGGGAGATCTGATATATTTTCACAAAGCAAGCACATGGCGGGGGCAAAAACTTTGCAAGGGGAGAACATGTCACAATTTGGGGCCCTTAGAGTGGGACAAGCCCTCAACAATTTTTAATTTATGATTATCATGTCCTTCAATATTAGAGGGATTGGAAGCTCCTCCAAAAATACTGCTCTCAAATGGTTAATGGATGTCTATAAACCAGATGTTATCTTGATTCAAGAAACAAAAGGGGAAGGGGGAAAAAATTTTGGTGATTTATCTAGTTTCTTACCCAATTGGTCCTTTCTCTCAATAAGCTCCAATGGGCTCTCTAGTGGTTTATCTACTAGGTGGAAAAACTCAACCATGACTCTTGTTGATTCTATCATCTTTGGTAATTGCATTGGCACGAGACTCCTTTCTATGGAATTGGGTGTTACCTTTGTTGTGGCTAATATCTATGGCCCCACTTCTAACAAAAAGTCCTTTTGGGAAACTATTTTTGATAATGCTTTCTTAAACTCTGATAACCTCATTTTGGGAGGAGATTTAAATTGCACTATCTCTAATGTTGAAGTTTGGGGTGAGGTTGCTAGAATTGACCCATTGGCTAGTTTTTTTCAACATAAAATGGTGGTCTCTCATTTGATTGATCTTTCCCCTATTGAAATTGTTCCTACTTGGAGAAATATGTGCATTGGTGTTGAGTGTGTGGAAAAAAGGCTTGATAGATTATTGGTTCATGATACACTCTATAATAAATCCGACAAGCTCCGTTCTTGGGTGGCCTTGGGTGGTGATTCTGATCATCTTCCCATTTTTTTGCAAGTTTCTAAAGTTGATTCTAAACTAGCTTCCCCCTTCAAATTTAATCCCTCATGGCTTATGGATATTGATTTCATAAATTTGGTTAAAGATGAATGGTCACTCTTTGATGAATCTTCAAATGTATCTGTCAGTCTGCAACTTGCTAAAAACTTGAAAAATGTCAAGGTTGTTACTGTCAAATGGGCACATAAAAAACATATGGAATAGGAAGAGTCTCTTTTTTCTATGGAGCGCGAACTGGATCTTTTTTATGCTTCTAATTTTCATATGGTTTTTAATGAGGCTGATAAATTAAGATTATTGGAGTTGGAACAAAAAAAGAGGAATATTTTGGTTGATCTAGAGGTGCAATGGAGATTAAAAATTTGTGCTCTCTGGTTAAAAAATGGTGATGAAAACACTAAGTATTTCCATAATTATGCCAATTATCGTAAAAAGAAAAACACTATTTGGGAAATGTTGAAGGCTGATGGTTCAAAGGCAAACACTTTCAAAGAGATTATTGATATGGGAGTCACTCATTTCTGCCAACTGTATAAGGAACCTAATAGGGAAAATATTGCAGACATCATTCATATTTCTACATATTTTTCGAGCTTTGTTGATGAGGCAGAAAATGTGCAATTTAGGAAAGATATTTCAAGGGATGAATTGAGGACTATTATGGGAAATTTTCAAAAAGACAAAAGTCCAGGCCCTGATCACTAGACTATTGAATTCTTCCTTGGGTTTTTTTATTTTCTAGGCTTTAATATCCTCCGTGTGGTAGAAGAATCTCGTCAATCTGGAAAAATTCTTGGGGTTATCAATTCTAATTTCATCGTCTTGATTTCTAATAAGGATAAACTTGACTCCTTTGATGATTTTTTCCCTATCTCTCTTTTTAATTGCATATACAAGATTATTGCTAAATTCATCACTATGAGAATCAAGGATCTGGTGTCAAATACCATCTCCTATGAATAATTTGGGTTCTTACATGGCAGACATATTCATGAAGCTATTGGGGTTGCACAAGAGGGTATCCATTCTATAAAATAAATAAATTACCAGCAGTGATTATAAATCTTGATTTGTCAAAGGCATATGATAGGGTGAATTGGCTATATGTTCAATTATTGTTGATCCATCTTGGTTTTACTTACAAATGGTTAATTGGATTATGGGTTGCATCACCTTTGTTTCCTATGCCATTCTCATAAATCGCTCTGGCTCTAGATTCTTTAGACCTACTCATGGTTTGCGGTAGGGCTATCCACAATCCCCTCTTCTCTTTTTATTGGTTGTTGAGGGATTAAGTCGTGCTATGTTGGCTGCAAAACATAATGGTTCTATTAGTGGTATTTTGGTTGGTGGCACCACCACTCTTACTCATCTCCTCTTTTTGGATGATATTTTGTTGTTCAACAATGGCTCCATAACTAAATTGATCAAGGTTAAGGAGATTCTTGACTTATTTTGTGTTGCCATGGGTATGGTGATCAATTTTAAAAAATCCACTATCTTTATTAGTAGAATTCAGATGGAACTTCATAATTGGATTCTTCTATTGTTTCCCTATCACCATATTGATCTTCATGCAGGTTTTAAGTACTTTGGATTTCAATTGAAACCAAATGGATATGGAAAAAATGATTGGTTTTGGCTTATTGATAAGGTTTAGAATCGTATCAACTTGTGGTGCAACAGATGGATTTTTATTGGGGGAAGGCTTACCTTAATCAAAAAAAAATTGGAAGTTATTCCTATTTATTGATTTTCTTTAGCTCACATTCCCAAGAGTGTGTTGGAGACTATAAGGAAAAATTTCTTCACTTTTTTGTGGAAAGGGAAGAAGGATTTTGGTATTCCTCTTTCAAATTGGATGTCCATATCTAAGCCAAAGGATGAAGGGGGTTGGGGTCTAAAAAACATTCATTAGTTTGGATCTTCTCTTGTTGCCAAGAGTGTCTAGAGACTCATTTCATCATGGGGATTGCGGTATAAAACTTTTTATCAATTATATTGCTCCAAAATCTATTGTTGAATGGATTAGATGTCTGGTTAAATCATTTTGTAATGCCTCTATTTTTTGGAAGGTTGTTGTTTTTTCTTTCCCTATTATTGGTCACTAGCTTTCCTGGAAGGTGGGAAATGGTGAAAATGTTACAGTGGGAGTTGAACCTTGGGTTAGTTGTGGTAGATTTGATCCTAATGCCACAAATTTTTGGCAACAAGGTTGGAAATCTGTTGATTATTTAGGTTTGAATGGAGTGGATTCTGAAATATCGAGTGATTATGTTAATAGGCTGAAGTGGAGTCAGGTCAGAATCAACAATGAAGTTGATCTATTGGTTTGGTCTAAGAATACTGCCAAAGGGGTGTATAATGTCAGTTTGGGGTATAAGACATTGTTTCTACAAAGGAACCATGATGTTGATAGTTGGTGGTGGAAGTGTATTTGGAAGATTCATGCTCCTTTAAAGACAAAAAAAATTATTTGGCTAGCTCTCCAAAATAAATTTTTGACTTTTGGAGGTGTTGCAAAAAAAGAGTTGGCAAGGTTCGGGTCGATGTTCTCTTTTCTTGGTGGATTTGGAAACTATTGAGCACCTTTTAATCAGTCTCCCTTACACTATAAAAGTTTGGTCTGATATGGAAAGACTGATTGGACAAAGGAACATTTGGGTTGGAGATACTCCATTGCATTGTTTTGAGAATTGGTACCAACATAGATCTCTATATTCATTTAGGTCCTTACCTCTTCTTGTTGCTTGGGATATTTGGTTGGCTAGAAATGCTGCTATATTACAAAATTTAAGTTGATTCCTACTTTCCAATGTACATCTTAGATTCATTCTTGTTTTGTACATTTTCAACATACCCCTAAGGTGAATATTCCAAGATCCTTAACTCCTCCATTGATTGATAAATCTCGTCCTTGGGGTTTTTTTGATGGGGCTAGTCAAGGTAACTCTACTCTTTGTGGAGAGGGTGGCATAATATATTACAATCAGAACCATTATATCTCTTTTAGTGTTGGTTTGGGCAGCAGAACTTTGTGGAGATTATGTCTTTGAAGCTTTTGTTGACTTTGGCCAAGGACAAAAGGATGGATCATTTACAAGTCTTTGGTGATTATGGGGTCATCATCAAATAGATAAATAGGACCTATAATGTTGAAAATTTAATTCTCAATCCTATTAAAGTTTTTATTGATTATTTGAGACTTATCTTTGCCCATATATCTTTCAAACATGTTTATAGGGAATACAATTTGGAGGCAGATACTCTTTCAAAAGCAGGTTTACTTTTGGTTGTTGATAGATGGGAATTCATTGAACATTTGAGGGGTTCTAACTTTTTGCCTTATAAGCTCTCTGTAATCAATGATTTGTGATGTGTTCATCCACTTCGTGATGTATTTCTTCCTGCTTCTTGTTTTCTTACATACTTTCTGGTGTTTTTCTTTGTAATTCGGGTGACTGTCCCTTTGGTGTTGGGTTTTTCTTGTTGTTGGTGCTAGTTCTTGGCTGCACTTCACTTTTTGCATCTTTCTTCGCTTTTCTTCCTATTTTTTTCTCCTTGTTTAAGCTTTTCAGCTTCTTCAATATGTAATATCTTTATTAATTAACGATATTATGTTTTTTTTTGGGGAAAAAAACTACAAAAGGGGGAAATTTTTTTGCATTATGCCCTAGGAAAAATTATATCAAATTTTATATCAATCTTCATGTCTCAAGCCTCTTGGATCTAATTGTGAGACTTTTTTGTTCTAGGAGAATATTTTTGTAACTTCCTCAATAAAACCCTCTTGATGAACACCAAAATAAAAATTATTTTTCAAATATTTTTCAAACCCTATATCTATAATAATAACCATATGTTTGAAAACCCCAAACCCTAGATCTACATCTTTCACAACCTACAAACTACATCTTATACCTTGAAATATCTAAAATATTTTAAACATTGTCATGGTTTCAACATTATATTAGATATGCTTAAATAAAGGTTAAGAAAAACTAGAGAACTCTCATATGTCACAACCACAACCATGGCTCTAATACCACTTGTTAGGAAATTGCTAAGTTGATCAAATCATTATCCAAGTAACCCAATGATAAAAATACATTCATAGAAGCTTACAAAATTACCATAATTTACAAATATCAAAGATATACCACAATATTACACAAGATATACACTAGAAAAACTCTCATGAGGGAAAAACCTAGAATCCAAAAGCATCTAGAATCAATATATTATTTAACAATGAAAACATTACAACACCCTTGTAGAGTCTCCATAAATGCTTCTAAAATATCAAGTTCTTCCAATGCATCCTTCATGTGTCCAAGAATAATGCATAACCATTCAACCACACATCCCAAGTCATTCTTCACATATGCACTCTAAAAAATATCTCAATGCAAATGACAACCAACCCAACCACTAAACATGTACTTTATTTAATAGATTCAAGCTCACACAAAACCACCAAGTGGTATTGGCTAAACCATGCATCTCAAAACTATGAGGAGACAAAACCATTAACCCCAACATTTAATTTTATTATTAAATTTTTCAATATTAAATATTTATCCAATTTACAACCCACATATAAAATATCTAACCAATGTTACAATACAACTTTACAAGTGGACCAAAATGAATATTAAATGTAAACACGTCTCCAAATATGCACCACAAATAAATAATTATTTTACATAATTAAAATAATAATTATCTTGTGCAAGGTGTACAACACCCTTTTTCTTAACAATAAGTTAAATGTCATAAATAACTATGTAGACAACTAATTAAATAAGCCTCATCATGGGTCAAGGGAAAGGAAAAATAAGTACAAATTCCCTCTATGCAAGGGGCAAGGAAAAATAAGTATAAAATATCTCCATGCAAGGGGCAACACAAAATCTATAAAGTGTCAAATTTCAATGTATCAAAAGGGCCTCAAATAAGTTATAAGCTCCTAATCCTCTATGACTTCCACTCCTTTACTTTTTTGATGCAAGAGAATCGGGTTAATCTCTTAATTTTCTTGTTTCATTTTATTTCTATCTTATTTGGATAAATGTAGATCATGTCACCACAAGGGGAGGAAGTTTAATAAATTGGTATGATTATCTTCAACAAAAGGAAATGAATAATTATATATTAATGTACAATTAAAAAATCAGTTACGAATAATCAGAAGGGGGAGAGTTGGCTTGATGAGAAGAAGATGAATCGGGTGACAGTTGGGGAAGTTGAACGATTTGGAGGATCAATGAAGGGGAAACAATTTCAAAAGCAATTGGAATTCATTTGTAAATGATGGAAAAGAATGAATGGGAAAATATGGTAAGGGGAATTGCATGGGAGAGGCAAGTGGTCGGTGGAAAGAAGAGGTCTACTGAAGGAATTGAGGAAGAAGACCCATCTAGAAATAGAGTTCAAAGAATAGAGGTTGATTATAGAGGAAGCCTAATAGAGTTTTATTATAGAGAAGGCCGAATAGGGGAGGCCAAATTGCAGAGGAGTGAAAGAGCATTGGACGGGTTCACGTAGAGAGAATTCAAGGAAAGAAGAAGCAAGTAGAGACGATTCGAAGAATGAATAGTGAATGAGCAGAGAATGAAGAATATCAAGGAGGAGAAAAAAGAGTGCAGAAACAAGCATAAAGTGAGGAAGGGAGGATTGGTAGGTAGAAGAGTTAGTGAGTTAATAGTAGAAGTGATTTATTATCCATTGTTAACCCAACTGATCAAGGCAATGAATGTAATCAAAGATTTGTAATTTTTTACTTTCATAATATAGAAATGGGGTCATGTTGTTGATTTGTATTATTGATCTATGATATGTAAATGTTGGTTACTATTATATTCTTGTAGCAAATTGGAACTAAGATTGAATTCCTAAAAATTCTTATCATTAATGTATTGTGTTAATCTTAATAATTTTAGTCACGATTTTGGTTGTAAGTTGTAGGATTCTATTTGGATGTTAGGTAGAGAAACCTATTACTTAGTTTGATATGAGAATGGGTGAGGGTATATGAAAGTGTGAGAGTCATCTTGAATTAGATTGGTGTTGGAGTAGACAGGTGTGGAAGCGTGCTATCAATTTGGTATCAAAGCAGATAGGTGTGGAAGTGTGTCATCAATTTTGTATTAGAGCCTAAAAGTTTTGGGAAGAGGAAGTTAAGAGTTGCAAAAGGTGTGATGAAGAGGTTAGTTATGTTCAAAGATTATTGGATAGATATGTGTTGCAGAATGATAGGTTAATGAAGAGAGATGAGTACCAAAAGACTAGACAAAGGAAAAGAAAAGAGAATCCCTAGGTGAGGTATCAGGCAGATAAAATATTAGAAGATGCAACAATATACTAAGCAAAGCATCAAGAAGAAAGGAAATATGAAGAAACAAGATTCAGAGTTTGAAAGAGAAACAACAGAGTTACGAAGAGATTTAGAGAGATGTAAGTTTTCGGTAAAGAAATGGCTTGAATAAAGAATCTGGGAGAATTATTGGTGGTGGCCAATGAGAATGAAAGTGAAGTAGCCAGTGAATATGATTATGGGGAAAATAAGAAGACAAGGTGAGGTAGCCTTGAAAAAGAGAGGATAAAAGAAATTGGGACAGCGAGAAGTTGCTAAGTGAGAAACATGTACAAGAAGTGATGAAGGAAGTTCTCATTGTAAAGGACTTGAGGAAAGATTGAAAAGGATGGAGAACAGAATAAGTGCAGAAATTATCCATTGAGGAAGAAATTAAAGAAGAGAGAAGAGTGTCCAGGAAGGAGGCACTCATCGAGACATTGTGGTCTCTTATTTTGGTTACTAATGTTGTGTTGGATAATGTGTATGCAGGTATGAAGAGACTTATCAGGAAGTTCAAGAATAAGACCTTGGATTTCACTAGAGGAAGGACAAGTAGAGCACCTATGGACAGTGATGAAGGTGATAATGAAAGGATACTAGCTGCAACAATATGGTAAGAAGAGTTTGTAGTAGGGAAACATGGAAAAGATTCTGAGAATAAAAATGAGGATGGTGCTGAAGATTTTTGGTTAATTAATGAAGATGAGGAAGAAACCCTAGAGTTTCAGAGCACTTTTGAAGATGTTGCAATTATAGGAAAATTTTCCTACAAAGAGGAAAAGGTGGAAAACAACCAAGATAATGGTGGCAACAAATCAGGATAGTGCAGGTAAAAGGAATTCATAATGTTGATTTTGGTTATGTAAGTGGAAATAAAAATGTTTTTTTATCATATACGTAGAATTAAGGATGAAGATAAGAAATTTTATGAGGAGAGAAGGAAATTGGTGAATCATGGGTATATAGTACCAAGCTGACAGAATAAATCAGTTGTTAAGGGACGGCTGGTGCAAGAGCACCCTCATGGTCAACATGTTCAAACTTTGGGTTTTGTCTTATTTTGTGTTGTTTCATGTAAATAATGTCATTTTAGACTATTAATTATCATTTGGAGTCATTTATGAAAGTTTGGGGTCATTTGGATAAAACATGTAAAAGTTGCACAATGTTGTCAAAAAGTTGTCAAACAACTTTGCAAAAAAAGTCAAAATGTCATTTTCATTAAAAAATTGGTTAATGGGTTGGTTGGATGTGAGAAACTGATTGTAAGGGAATAAATAGGCTTTGTAAACTCGACCCAAATGGTTGGTGAAGTTGGAATGAAGATTTGAATCATGTTCTTGTGTTTTTTTCCTGCAAATTTGCTACTATTTTATTTAGTACGGATTTGTACAGAATATTAAGGTCCTAAAATTTATACGGATGGAAAGATAATTGTATTAAAAAAGTTTTTTGTTCTACCAATCCTAAATAAGAGATCATTTGATTGGTCTACCATGTCAATCTTCTTAACAGCCTTGTTCAGGAACTATGGTTTCCAGAAAATAAGAAAAATACATATCTTTTTATTCAACCATAAAAAATGTGATAAAAATTTATGAAAAGTTATATTTTTACATGTTCTAAAAACCCTTTAAAGTAAAAATATTATTTTATTCATTTTCATGAGTTATGATAAACTATGTGCCTCATTTTGCTTGAAAATAGTAAAAAAAAACCTTATTTTCTTCATGTTTGAACAAATCTATGCATAGTTTGTTTATGGTTGGACTTGGGATCAATGAAATTCATTGTGGAAGGCCTTTACAATCAAATATTTCCAAATTTTATGATATTCTCTTTTTTAAGTACCCATTAGGCCAATATAGCAATGTTCTCAAGATGACTCAGGTTGCATTTTGTCATTGTTGATGATGGATCATTGTTCAAGTTGTGTCAAGTTGGTTTAGTTGAGTCCTTTTCTTTGCATCAAATTGGTATCAGAGCCAAAAGATATGGGCAAGAAATTTTTGAAAGTTTGTGTATTGTCTTTTATAGGTTGAAGAGAATAACCTAGGTACCAAAAGACTAGGCCAAGGGAAAAAGAAAGGGGCCTAAGGTGAGGTATCACAAAGACAAGAAGAAGCAAGGTGAAAGAGACTTTCTTGAGAAAGAAGAATAGAAACATTGAGAATATTAATTTGTGGATACTTGTAGAGTAAGGAGTTACCAAGCAAGAAGCAACAAGAGAAAAGAAGAGAGAAAAGAGAGATGAAGAAGAAAAATGAGAAGGAAAAACCAATAAATGTTCAGCAAGAGATAATAGAGTTGAGGCACGCTTTGGAACAAATGAAATAAATTCAAGAAAAAAATCAAGAAAGAATGAATCTTGAGATGCAGTAGTGTCTTGAGAAAGAAAATCAAGAAAATGATTGGCATTGGCCAATAAGAAAGAAGGTAAAGTGGCCCATCAAGAAGATCATTCAGAGAAGAAGAAGTCAAGAGAGGACAACAGAACTAGACCTTGGAGAGTCTTTGTTGATGATTGAAGAGCCTAAGCCATCTGAGGAAGAGGAAAAATATGAAGACAATGAGTCCATTGAGACTCAAAATTTTATTTCTAACAATACTAGTGAGTATATGTTTATAGGTGCAGCAGATGGAAAAGAGTCTAAAGAAGGAGAAGTGCATACAATGTATGAAGATTGTTATACTAATGTAGCACACTATGGTGAAAAAGATGTTACAAAAACAATAGAGGTAATGGTTGCATTTTTTTCCTTTATGGATGATGAATATGCTGACAAATTGTATTCCAATGATGAAGATGAAGACATAGATGGTGGTATTGAGGTATATGAACGAGAACTCAAATTTTGGAACCTAGAAGTTGAGAAGATGCTAAGTAAGAGATGGTGTAAGAAGAGGAAGAAAAATCTAGGGATTTGGGAATGTAGAACATATCAGATTCGTAGGTTGAAGGAGTCCAAGATGGAAGACATTGACAAATTTATAGATCACATCTCAGATGGAATTGAGATTTTTATTTCCTTGGGAGTATGGTGTAGGAGTACCCTCATGGTAAACATGTTCAAAATTTGGGTTTTATCTTATTTTGTGTTTTTTCATGTAAATAAGGTCATTTTGGACCATTAATGATCATTTGGAGTCATTTGTGAAAGTTTGGGGTTATTTGGATAAAAGATGTAAAAGTTGCACAATGTTGTCAAAAGTTGTCAAGCAACTTTGCAAAAAGTGTCAAAATATTATTTTGGTTAGAAAATTGGTTAAATGTTTAGTTGTATGTGAGGAACTAATTATAATGGAATAAATAGGCCCTATAAACTTGACCCAAAAGGTTGGTGAGGTTGGAATGAAGATTTGAATCATTTTGGGGGTCATTTTCTTATATTTTTTCCTACAAATTTGATGCTATTTCACTTAGTATCGATTTGTACAGAATGGTATGGTCCTGAAATTTATATAGATGGAAATATAATTGTATTATAGAAGTTTTTTGTTCTTACCAATCCTAAAGAAGAAATCATTTGATTGGTCTACCATGTCAATATTCTTACCAGTTCTGTTTAGGAACTAGGGTTTCCAACAAATAAGAAAAATGCATATATTTTTATTCCGCCATCAAAAAGTGATAAAAATTGGTGAAAAGTTCTATTTTTACATATTCTAAAAACTCTTTACAATAAAAATATTCATTTATTCATTTTCACGAGTTATGGTAGACGGTGTGTCTCATTTTTCTTCAAAATAGTAAAAAAAATTCTTATTTTCTTGATGTTTGAACAAATCTATGCATAGTTTGTATATGGTTGGACTTGGGATCAATGAAATGCATTATGGAATGCCTATACAATCCAATATTTTCAATTTTTATGATGTTCTCTTTGTTAAGTTCCCATTAGGCCATTATAGCAATGTTTTCAAGATGACTCAGGTTGCAATTTGTCATTGTCGATGATGGATCATTGTTCAAGTTGTGTCAAGTTGGTTTAGTTGATTCCTTTTCTCTACATCAACAGAAGAGAAGGTGTAAAGAAGAAGTTACTTATAATAGATTTTATGACAGCAAGCAAGTACAAAGCATAAAATTGATGATAGAATCCAATTGGAGACAAGAAGATAGAGTAAGTTGACAAGTAAGGAAGCATGGAGGAGATGATTTAAAGAAAAGTTTGGTATATAACTCGAAAAGGACAAGTGCAACAAGAAGAAGACATCAGCTCAAAACTCTGGAAAATAAATTATGGAAGGTTAAGTGTAGGACGTAGAAAATAATAGTGGAATTGCAAGATATGATGATGGGAAAACCTTTAAAAATAATGGAAAACATGAAGAAAATATTGAGAACGTGAATGAAGAGTTCATGGTTCAGTAGGATAGACAAATACAAAAATTTGGAAGCTATGAAGAAGAGCTCAAGAAATGGGAAGAATCAATGGAACTTCATGAAGAGGACATGCTCGTGGAAGTTAAACAATGTTGAAGAAGGCTGAAATGATTATAGGAGAAGACACATGTAAGGATAAAGGTAAGCAAGCTAATTTAACTGGAGCTTTGAATGATTTTTTTAGTTTAAAAGAAGATAATGACAAGGTTGAAGAAATGAATAGTGATGAGGAGATGTGTGAATATGAGCTAGAAATGTGGAGGCTTGTAGATGAGAAAGAAATGAGAAAGAAAAGATACAAGAGAAAGAAGGAACACAAACCAAAACAAATTGGAAAGTTCATAAAGAATAAATATGAATATGGAATGGACCATAGGAATGGTTTAGATAAGAGATGAAGAGAAAGAATGGTCAGAAAAAGCTTGGGTTAATAAAGGAATGAAGAATGAGGAAAGAATTATAAAAAATGAAGAATCCGCAGATGAGATTGCATTAATTACATATATTGAAGCAATAAAGACAAAAGGTAAAAGAATTTGTGTAGATCGGGTATATGGTGAAAGGTCCCAAGGAAATGAAAGTGAATGCATAGATTTGTATGAGGCAGCAAATAATAAGATCATATTTCCCTTTCCAAATTCCTTTTATACAGCTAGAGTGGGTTCTTGTGAATGTGAAATGAATGTGATGGAGAAGTTTTTTATTGAAAACATGAAGTCAAATGGAATAGTTAAGGATGCAAATGGAAGGTGGTCGCCTGTGATGAAGAGGTTGCAATAGAGCTACAAGAAGAGGTAAAACTCTCAAATCTTTATGGGGGCATTGTTTTACATTATTTTGATACGTTGAAAAGTGAGGAGTCTGGAAAGACATATGGAGTGGAATATCCATATTTTAGTGAATATATTGTGAGTTATAATATGTATGAGGAAATCCAAAATGGGCTATTGTGGAAAGATTATTTTGATGAAGTTGACAGAAAAGTGGATAGGGGTATGAGTTTGAGAATATGCGAAATCTAAATTTCCATCCAATCAATTATACTACATGGTATGTGGATGAGTGGGCAAGGATATTGCAAAGGAGCCATGGATATGATAGGTCTAAAACTAAGAAGGAATCAAGGAGATTTCCACAGCAATGTCAAGGCACTTGGTGACTATGCCTAAGTGATGTTGGAAAAAGAGGAAGAAAAAAAATTGAGGGAAAAATTTGTTGATTATTACTTCCATCTGCAAGAGCCAATGCTTCTTTTTGTCCCCTAAGGAGTCTAATGCAAGAGTATCGGGTTAATCTCTTAATTTTCTTGTTTCATTTTATTTATGTCTTATTTGGGGAAATGCAAACCTTATCCCCACAAGGGAAAGACGTTTAATAAATTGATATGATTGTCTTTAGCATAAGGAAATGAATAATTAGATACTAATGTTTAGTTAAAATAATCAGTTATGAATAATCAGAAGGGAAAGAGTTGGTTTGATGAGAAGAAGATGAATCGAGTGACAATTGGAGAAGTTGAACAGTTTGGAGGAACAAGGAAGAGGAGATAGTTTCAAGAGCAGTTGGAATTCACTTGTAAATGATGGAAAAGAATGGATAGGAAAATATGGTGAGGGGCATCACATGGGAGAGGTGAGTGGTCGGTGGAAGGAAGAGGTCGACTGAAGGAATTGAGGAAGAAGGCCATTCCAGAAATAGACACCGATTACAGAGGAAGCCAAATAGAGTTCTATTACAAAGAAGGTTGAATAGGGGAGGCCAAATGGTAGAGGAATGAAAGACCATCGAAAAGGAGAAGTAAGGAGAAATAGTTCAATGAATGAATAGTGAATGAGCAAAGAATGAAGAATATTGAGGAGGAGAATAAAGAGTGTAAAATGAGCATAAAGTGAGGAAAACCATCGACAGGGAGGATTGGTAGCTAGAAAAGTTAGTGAGTTAATAGTAGAAGTGATTGATTATCCATTGTTGTCCCAACCGATCAGGGAAATGAATGTAATCAAAGATTTGTAATCTATTAATTTCATAATATAGAAATGGGGTCATGTTGTTGATCTGTATTGTTGATCTATGATATGTAAATGTTGGTTACTATTAGATTATTGTCGCATATTGGAACTGAGATTTAATTCCTAAAAATCCATGTCATTAATGTACTATGTTAATCTTAATAATGCCAGTCACGATTTTGGTTGTAAGTTGTAGAAGTCTATTTGGATGTGTGTGAGGGGGAATGATGGAAGTTAGATCAATGATCCAAAAGGGACATTAGAGCAATCTAATGAAGAAATGTGATCTACAACCAAAAACTTAAACCTAAAATCTTGAAACTCCTACACATACAAAATTGAAACTATACTAATGCAAACATGATAAGGAATTCACTAATTACCAAAATGAGAACAATAGATAGCTTTTACCATCCTGCAGCGGAGTGTATTCACTTAATGTTGGATTGTTCTTATCACAATGAAGCCTCCAAAGTTTGTGTGCAAAGTGTGGATGAATGCTTGTTTATGTTTGGTTGATCGAAGATGATGGATGAAGCTCTCTCTCTCAAGGATGATCTTGTCAGCACTTTGTTGCTCAATGTATATGAATTCCCCGATCCTTATTTGTGAGAAAAGGGGTTTGTTATATAGAAAATGAGATTTGAAATGGATGATCAAGATCGTTTTGAAGAATATCTAGATCAACGGTCGGAGTGTGTTGAGAGGATTTAGACATGAGATAATTGTGCAAAGTTGATTGCACAATTTGTGTGATTGAGAAATAGATTGGCCAATCAGGAATGTGATTGATCAGTTAACTAAATAGATTGATCAGTCAACTTTGTCATGGCTTAGTTAGGAATGTGATGTTTTAGTTAATTGAATAGATTGTTTAATTAACAAAATAGATGGATTAGTTAACAAATTAGATTGCTTAGTCAACAATCATAATTTGCTCAATCAGAAAGTGGGTGAAGAATATGAATTAATTGATTTAATTAATTAATTCCTTTTTGGGGTTGGAATGTGCAAATCAAGTTTGACTTTTGCAAACAAAGTTGCATTAGTTTGATTTGATTTTTTTGATAATTGATTTGAATAGTTTGATTTAATTCATTTTTTTTTAGGGAAAGTGTTGTAATTAAATTATTATTTAATAATTTAATCCACTTAGGGGAATAAGGTGATTTAGTGATGTAATTAAATAATTGGTATTATTTAATTAATCAAGACGAAATAAGGTGTGATTAGGACTTTATTAAATAAATGAGATTTATTTAATTGGTAGAAATAATGAAATGTGAATTAATTAAATATTGTTGTTTTATTTAATTAATAGAGGAATTTAGGGTTTTTAGGACTTTATTAAATAAATGAAATTTATTAAATTTGTTTGAAATGATGAAAAAGTGAATTAATTAAATAATGTTGTATTATTCAATTAATAGAGCAATTAGGGTTTTTGATGTCGGTTTGATGTGATGTGATGTGGTGTGGTGTGATGTGAGAATGTTGTGGTATGATTTCAAGTAGTTTGGGATGATTTTGCGATGATGTGAGATGATCTGAGACATTACGGGATGATTTTGAATTGTATCAGGGTGATTCTGAGATGATTCGAGACATTATGAATGATTTTGATTTATTATGAGGTGTTATAGGATGATTTTGAGTTATTATGAGTTGTTACAGGATGATTCTAAGTCATTCTAAAGTGTTACGGGATGATTTCAAGTCATTCTGAAGTGTTACGAGATAATTCTAAGTCATTATGAAGTGTTACGGGATGATTCTGAGTCATTCTAAAGTGTTATGGGATGATTCTAAATCATTTTGAAGTGTTATGGGATGATTCTAAATCATTTTGAAGTGTTATGGGATGATTTTGACTGATTTTGAAGTGTTACGGGATGATTTTGAGTCATTTTGAAGTGTTACAGGATAATTTTGAGTCATTCTGAAGTGTTAATGGATGATTTTGAGTCATTCTGAAGTGGAACAGGATGATTCTGAGTCATTTTGAAGTGTTACGGGATGATTTTGAGTCATTTTGAAGTGTTACGAGATGATTATGAGACATTCTGAGATGATGTGAGATGATGTAACTTTATCGTTTGACATTGCTTGAGGCTTTTTGATGTTGTTCAGTGTTGTTTTGATGTCATTCAGTGTTGTTTGATGTTGTTTAGTGTTGTTTGATGCCATTCAGTGTTGTGTGATAGGTGTCAAGTCAATTTTACATGTCTACATTTTGCCCCTCTTTGATACAAAGTACTAGTTGCTTTGTTTCAAAGATTCTATTTTTTAGATTAAGTTTTTTTTGAAAAAATTTATGCCCCAGTGTTTAGTGGAATGATTGTAGGAATCTATGTTTCCCCCTCGAGAGGTTAACCAAAAATTTTAATTTTTGAGGTCAGGGTCTTGACACTATTTTATTTGTTGTTTCGATGTTTTTGGATGGAATATTCTATGTTAATGTGCATTGTTTATCATTCAAAGCTTCTAATTTGTAAGTAGGAAGATTTCCTAAGTGTAAATACGGTTTCCTAGTTGAAATTAGGGTTTCCTTGAGGTGTTATAAAGGCCATTTGTCTTCAAATTGGATTATTTTTTCTTGGTTCCATTTGCTAATTATTGTCTCTAGATTCCACATTTTTTCAATTTTTAAGGGAGAATGATGATATTCGAGGTTGCCCCACATCATTTCGAGCATGTTCGAGAGTATAGACGACCTTCAAACATCGGTGCCCTGGTATGTACCTTTCTGCCCTTCTCTTTTGTCATGTTTTAGTTCTCATTTTATGTGTGTGAAGTTCTATCAGACAAATGTGTTGGTTTTGAGGTTTTGGCACATTTGTCTCGGTTTTGGCACATTTTTCAAGTGTTTTTTGGTGTTTTTTTCAAAAATTGGTGCATTTGTTCTTAGCACTTGTTCA
This sequence comes from Sequoiadendron giganteum, assembly GCA_007115665.2. NCBI lineage: Eukaryota > Viridiplantae > Streptophyta > Pinopsida > Cupressales > Cupressaceae > Sequoiadendron > Sequoiadendron giganteum. The sequence goes on from CM021102.1 coordinate 461,997,213, forward strand.
AGAACTATGCAATTGTCTAGAAATTGCGTAGTTGTTCTAAAACTATGCACCTATCTGGAAACTACGCCCAAAATCTTGTGCACTTGTCCTAAAACTGCACATTTATTCAAAGTTGGTACATTTTTCTATCTCTTGTTGAGCATTTGTCCTAGAATCTGGTAATTTAGTTTGTGTTCGTCATTTTTCTCTTAGCTTTGTCCAAACCCTTGTATGTGTTTGTTTACCATCATGAATTTCGTTCTTCATTATGTTTGTGTTCTAAAACCTTGTCTTGTATCTGTTTACCATCTCAATTGTTGTTTTTTACCTAGCAAGTGTCATTTTATGTTGCTTCACTTGTTTTAGAGTGAAACCCTAACTTGCATTCATTTTTTGTTTAAGCATCATTTTGTCATCCTGCTTGCGTTCAAAACCCTATTTTGTGTCCATCTTGCATGTGTCATTTTATGTTTCTTCACTATTTTAGAGTGAAACCCTAACGTCTTAGTTTATGTCGCTTGCAGGTGAATCTTTGACCGCTCATGATGAGAGAGAGACGTCCTCATCACCTGTTTGATCCTATTGCCCAATTCGGTGTATTGGAGCAGGACTTTCTTGATGCAGTGGATTTGTACCATATATGTTATATGTTGCCTATCAAGACCCATACAAAAATTTTGACCGCTCTCATGGAGAGGTGGCACTCTGAGACATCCTCTTTTATTTGCCTACAAGGGAGGAAACCATTAATCTGGAGGATGTGTGGAGAATTCTTCATCTTCCTATTCATGGAGAGCTTGTTAGGTACCAATTGAGATTCTCGTGTTATGCAATGATTGTTAGGTGTTGATGTTCATAATGTAGAGATTGATTTATCTGATTTTGTAGATAGCATGAACCCTATCGTTCTTGTCCTTTGTGGCTTGGTATTAGGATTAGTTGTTCCTGATGGAAAAGGTCAACAGTTTTCAGTTGGTTGGGGTGTATGCATTGAGAGTATGCTCAAGCATGGTACGAGATATTCTTGGGGTGCATGTTTACTATCCCACCTTTATTGAGATATGCACAAGGTGGTGTATCAGGGCGAGAGGTCATTGTCGGTAGGTGTATCCCTTTTGCATGTTTGAGTGTGGGAGCATATTACAGTTACTCCTCTTGAAGGAATTCAGGATCATTCTCCAAGTGATCCATATTGTTATTGTTATGGGGATTTTATGCACTACACTTTGCCTAGGGATCTGTATTATTGATGCAGTGTGTTGATGAGATGTTTGGTTTTGTATGGAGACCTTGCATGAGCTGTGAGGTTTGGCCAGAGGATACAGATCAGCTTGTATATTGTTAATAGATATGTTGGTTGCTTGGTCTTTCATCATCTGTGATAGAGCGTTATCCACCCGATCGAGTTTGTCGTCAGTTTGGTGAGAGGTAGGGGCTAATTCCTTATGCCTATGAGGTTCAGTTTGGTCAGAATTGTCGAGAGGTCCATATATGGGGTATCCAGGTTGATGTAGATACTGTTACTACCAATTTTTTAGCACTTGTTCTAGTTGGTTGGGGTTGGTCCTTTGGAGTTTCAGATCCAAGTACTACTCGTGATTATGAGGAGTGGTGATCACGACAAAGGCCTATGAGGCTTACTAATCCTAGAGGTAGTCCTATTGTAGGTAGAGTTGGCATCACAAGTTGTCATGGTGAGCGACAACGTGTTGAGGTTCTTGCAGAGCAATTGGATTAAGTTTGACATGATGAGGCAGAGGATATTTAGGATGATCAGGTGCCTCATGCATAGGATCAAAGATAGTTTCTAGATCCTCCTCTACCAGCTAGGGATGTTGACTTGTTGCTAGCTCAGATGACTTTGGACGGACATGCAAAGGTTGCACGGTGACAAGCCACAGAGGCTTTGGTAGATACTTTGAGGGTTGAACGAGATACTATGAGGGTTGAGCAAGATAGTGCATTTGGTAGACTTCATGTGGCAGAGGCTTGGGTAGTATTACTTTTAGCAGAGAGAGATTCTCTTCGGGCAGATCGAGAGAGTGATATTGGTAGACAAAATTTTGTAGAGGATCGATTACTATTACTAATAGTAGAGAGAGATACTCTCTGGATAGAGCGTGATGGTATGCGTGTAGAGCAAGATAGGTATCTACTGGAATCTACCTATTATCAAACTTTATATGATGCTACCATTCCTAGGGCTTCTTAGCGTCCACAATTCAGAGAGCCTAGTGTTGTGAGTGATGAAGTTGGTGGCGGTGGTGTTGGTGTTGGTGATCATTATGTGAGATAGCCAAATCATTTTGATTTTTAGTAGTGTTTTATCCGTCGTGCTGGGGTTTTTTTACCATTTTTGATATCTAATCATTATGTTGTTCCATGGTGTAGAGGCATTTTGTAATATTTTTGTTATACATATTCATTGGTCTAGTCGAGACCTCTTATATATGTTTTGATTTTTTGTACCTTCCTATTGTTGTATTTTGTGGTTGTGTTGCTAATATGTGGTTATCATTTATGTCAACACTATTAGCATTGGTGTCTTGAAGGTTGTATATGTCGAGGATATTGAGAAAATTATAATAAATATGTTGAAGGCTACCTATGAAGCTATGAAGTTCAGTGTGGTAAAAAATTTAGTATATTGGTATTTAGAAGTTGCGCTTTAAAGGGTTTGTTGCTAAGCCTATCTAGTTTATACTTTGGAAGTTTCAAAGGTGTGCATCAATATTTTTTCAAGTTGTGAGTGTATATGTTCCTACGGTTATTCTTCTACTATAGCTGGTGTTTTTGGAAGAAGAGAATATAATTCTGGTAATTCTAGTTGTTGTGTATGCTCCTACGATGTTCGTTGATGTTTCTAGATCATGATCTATCCTTGTTGCATGTCTGTGTTGATCGATATGATCGTGATCGGAGATTTTTCTTCGTGTGATCGGGTTTTCATGTTCTTAGCTGACATGATGGTGTAGTGTGTTGTGGATCCTCGTGGGTTAATCTTTTAATGTGTGGCATGTTGAAGGATGTTGTTTTAGGTCTTCATTATGTTTTGATTGACTTCAATTGGTGTGCATTGAGATTTGTTCATGAATTTGGTCGATAGTTTTCAATTCATTTATTCCTTTATTTTTGGCCGACAAAGTTGTTGATGTAATTTCATGAATCGGATATATATGAGCAATTGTTTCCTCACTTTGAAGTGTGAGAGATGTGTGCATGAGAAGTGTGAAGGTGTAACATGTGAATAGAGATCAGATCATTTGATTGCAAAGCAAAGTGTGAAGTAGTTTGAGTGAAGTGTGAAGAAGTGTTTATGTGCCTAACCGGAACTATCATCAGGCTTTTGAAGAAGCTAATTTCTTAGTTCAACCTCTTTCGATGGATTTAATCTAAAATTTTTATGTAAGACAGTGAGTCTTCTCTGAGCAGTGAGCTTTAGGCAGTGTTCTTGAATGCATGTGCATTCCTTATTCATTTTCTTTATAATTTTAACAGGGTATAAATTGTGGATTAACCTCCACCATGGTTTTTCCCCTAATAGGGTTTCCACACAAAAAAATCTTGGTGTTATGTGTGTTTCTGATGTGTTGTTGATTCATTCCTTCACTGTTATTTATCAGATCTAAGATTAAAGGCTAATAAGGTTAAAAAAATGAAAATTATGTGACAACTGATTCACCCCCCTCTCTCAATTGTTTATCCTTGTTTTTCCAACAATTGGTATCAGAGTAGGTTCCTCCGAAGAATTTTAATAGCTTGAGGTGATCTGAGATGGTATCATACAAGAAGGATAGTCCTAGATTCGATGGAACAAACTAATCTTTGTGGAAGGTTATAATGGAGTGTCATTTGAAGTGCATTGGTGATCCTTTCTAGAAGATTACAAAGAACAAATGTGTTATTCCTCATAATGGTCCCTCTAATCCTGATGAGATCAAAGAAGCTGAAACAAATATCAGGGCTATAGAAGATTCAGAGATGACAAATGTAATGGGTCTGAAAACAGCATATGAGATCTGGAAGAAGCTAGAAATATTGTATGAAGGAGATGCAAAAGTGAAAGTTGTTAAGTTGCAAAGTCTGAAAGGCAAGTGAGAAAACTTGAAGATGAGTGAGGATGAAAACATTATTTATTTCATGCAAAAGTAAATGAACTAGTGATGGGTATTAGATGTGTCAATGGAATCTTGGATGAAGAAGAGATTGTGGCTAAAGTGCTTAGATCATTGCCTACTTCTTACAAAATGAAAGCTCATTCTATTGAAGAGCTTAGGACAGTAAAAAATGTGACAAGAGATATGTTAATTGGTAAGATTGTTGCCTTTGAATTAAGTGAATTTAGTGATTCTACTCCTAAGATAGAATCTGAGTTTAAGACTACTGTATCTAGAAGAAACCAATAGAGATATGATTCAGGAGAAATTTCTAGAAAGACATTCAAGTATGAAGATGAGATAAAATAGATTGAATATGAAGAAAGAGAGTTAGAAGAGATGGAAGCATTGATTGTGAAAAGAGAAGCCAGAGAACAAGGTAAGTATAAAGGAAAGTTTCATAATTAAATGTTTCTCTTGCAATAAGATAGGTCATTTTTCATTAAGGCATCCTGAAAGAGTTCTTAGGTTCAAACCTGATAAGCCTAGATTTCAAAAGAAATATTATTATGTTGAAGAAGGTGTTATTGATGATGAATCTAGTAAAGAAAATTGAAATGAAGATGGATGGGTATTCATTGCTATCAAGGAAAATGGTCTGGTGTCCACTAAATCTGCTAATGATAAGAATGTTGAGAAAGCTCTAGAATTGAAGAAAAGGATGAATGGGTGATTGAAAATGGATGCTCACATCATATGACTAGTGAAAAAAGCAATTTTATAAGCTTGGAGAAATATGACGATGGTGTTGTAATATTTGGAGATAACAATGCTAGTGTGATTTGTGGTAGAGGCACTATTTCTCTTGTTGGTAAATATAATACTGATGATGTCCTTTATGTTGAAGGATTGAAGCATAATTTGTTGATTTTTGGACAGATGGTAGACAAGGGATACAATCTTTAGTTCAAAGATGGAAAATCCAGGATACTAAGAAGTTTTGGAAATATAATTGCTTTAGGTACAAAGACAAGAGCTAACATTTTTCACCTAAGTGTTGCTAGTGAAAGTTGTTTAATTTCTCAAGTTGATGTAAGTTGTTTATGGCATAGGAGGTTGTGTCATGTGAATTTTGATAACATTGTCAAAGTAAGCTCCACTCAAGCAGTTCGAGATCTTCCTAAGCTAGTGAAGTCTACTAACACCATATGCAAGGAATGTCAGATGGGAAAGCAGACTAGAATTTATTTTTGGAGAAAATAGCATCATTCTAATGGAGTATTGGAGTTGGTGCATACTAATCTATGTGGTCCCTCCAAAATCAAAATTATACAAGGAGAAAGGTACTTTATGTTTCTCATTGATGATTACTCTAGGATGATATGGGTTGCTTTCTTGAGAGAAAAACATGAAGCATTAGAAAATTTCAAAAGTTTCAAAGCTATGGCCGAAAATTAGACAAGTTTGAAGATTAAATGCTTAAGGTTAGATAGAGGTGGTGAATTCACTTCCTAAGAGTTCAATTCTTTTGTGAAGAACATGGAATCAAGAGACAGATATCTGCTCCCCGAACCCCTCAACAAAACGGAGTTGTTGAAAGAAAGAAAAGAACAATTCTAGATGGTACTAGAACTATGATGTTGGAAGGAAATGTTCCTCATAACTATTGGAGAGAAGTTATAAGCACTGTTGTATATACTATTAACTAGGTAAATGTCAATGGTAATTCTGGTAAGACTCCTTTTGAGCTATGGTTTGGTTATAAGCCAACTATTAAATATTTCAAAATCTTTGGAAATAGATGTTATATCAAGAGAGATGAATATATAGTAAAGTTTGATACTAGAAGTGATGAAGGAATATTTTTAGGTTACTCTACTAAGAGAAAGTCCTATCGGTGCTATAATAGAAGACTGAAGAAAATGGTTGAAAGTGCAAATGTCAGAGTTGATGAAGATACTACTAGATCATCTAGATTTTGTGGCTATGATTCAGATGACCAACATGATAGTACTGATAATGGAAAGAATGCTCAGACACGCAATCAAGTTCAAATTGTTCCGGTGAATCAAGAGAATCAAGAAGGAGAAGCTAGTGGAAGTGCAAAAGATAGAACAGAAGAACCAAAAGTTTGAGAGAATCCTAAAGTTCTGAGGTATGTAAAGCTAAATCATTCTGAAGATCAGATTATAGAAGATAAGAACAAAGGTGTGTAGACTAGAAGAAGAATTACAAAAGAGTATTGTTTGATTTCCAAGTCTAATCCCAACAATGTTAATGAAGCATGTAAAGATGAATATTGGATGGAAGCAATGAAAGAAGAATTGATGCAAATAGAGAAAAATGATACACTGATTCTTATTCCTAGACCTCTGGATAAAAATGTGATTGGAACCAAATGGGTCTTTCGGAATAAGTTGAATGAACAAGGTGAAGTGGTCAAGAATAAAGCAAGACTGGTATGTAAAGGGTACTCACAGATGGAAGCTATTGATTTTCAAGAAACCTTTGCCCTTGTTGCTAGAAATGAAGCTGTGAGATTATTTCTTGCTTATGTTGCTTTTAAGAACTACAAAGTCTATCAAATGGATGTAAAGTCAGCATTTCTGAATGGTGAGCTAGAAGAAGAAGTATATGTTGAGCAGTCAGATGGATTTCAACTTACTGATAAAGGAGATATGGTTTTCTAATTAAAGAAAACATTGTATGGACTCAAGCAATCCCCTAGATCCTGGTATGCTAGACTGGATAAATACTTTTTGAAGCTTGGATTCAATAAAGGCACTATTGACAGTAATATTTATTTTAAGATGGATCAGGATAAAGATTTTATCATTGAAGTCTTTGTTGATGACATCATTTTTGAAGGTGATCATGACTTATGTATGAAGTTTTTTGATGAAATGAAAAGTGAATTTGAGATGTCAATGATTGGAGAGCTGAAATTAGTTTTAGGATTGCAAATTACTCAGATAGAAAATGGAATTTTTATATCTCAATCCAAATATGTAAGAGAGTTACTAAAAAACTTTGGCATGGAAGACTCAAAACCAGTTGGTACACCCATGATAATTAGATGCAGGTTAACATAGAATGATGATTCTCCTAAAGAAAATCAAACAAGATATAGGTCAATGATCGGTGGATTACTTTATTTGACTCAGACTAGAACAGACATCATGAATGTTGTATGTATGGTTGCTACATATCAAGTTGATCTAAAGGAATCTCATGTGATTGTTGTGAAAAGAATTTTCAGATACCTAAAAGGGACAGTTGACTTTTGTCTTGGGTATCGTAAAGATGATGATCTTACTTTGAGAATCTTTACTGATGTAGATTGGGCAGGAGATGTGGATGAAAGAAAATTACTATTGGTGGTGTCTTCTTCTTGGGGAATAATTTGGTGTCTTGGTTAAGTGAAAAGCAGAATTTCATTTCCTTATCTACTGTTGAGGCAAAATATATTGTTGTTGCAAACAATTGTGCTCAAGTAATATGGATGAAGCAGATGTTGAGAGATATCAGAATTGATTATGATGAGCCTATTGCTATATTTTATGATAATTCAAGTGCCATAAACATTTTTAAGAATCTGGTGCTACATTCAAAGACAAAACATATATCTATCAAATATCACTTTTTTAGAGACAAAGTTAGTGATAAAGAAGTTAGATTGGAGTATGTGCCTACTAAGGAACAGATTGCGGATATCTTTACTAAGCCATTGCCTAAGAATACTTTTGTGTATCTCAAAGGGAAGTTAGGGGTGATTTCCCCTCCTAATCTGAACTAAGATGCAAGTCTTTGCAACAGTATGTGCATTCATAGTCATATCTTGATCTGGATTGATGTTGTAGTGGCTTCTACTCAGGGGGAGTAGTCAGATGATTCAGATATGTGGTTCAGAGCATGTGTATCTTTTCCATTGATGTCAAAGTGGGTGAAGAATAATGTGAAAAACTTTGTAATAACTAAAGGGGAGAAGAGTAATGTAAGGGGGATAAGAACACTATGAGAAGATCAATGTGTAAAGTTTTAGTTGTGTTGATGGTATTTTTTCACTTTCACATCATGTGTTTTCATCAATGCTAAAGCGGGAGATTGTTGGATGTTGTGGTTGTGTTTTTGATATGTGGTTTTCATTGCTGTCAACACTATTAGAATTGATGTCTTGAAGGCTATATATGTCAGGGATATTGAGAAAATTATAATAAATATGTTGAAGGTTGTCTTTGAAGCTGTGAAGTTCAAGGTGGTGAAAAAATTAGTATATTGGTATTCAGAATATGTGCTTTAAATGGTTTATTGTTAATCCTATCTAGTCTATACTCTAGAAGTTTTAAAGTTGTGCATCAATATTTGTGCAAGTTGTGAGTGTTTTTGTTCCTACAGTTATTCTGCTACTATACCTAATATTTTTGGAAGAAGAGAATGTAATTTGGGTAATTGTAGTCATTGTGTATTCTCTTGCAATGTTTTTTGATGTTTCTAGATTGTGCTCTATCCTTGTTGTACATCCATGTTGATTGGTGTGATCGTGATTAGATATTTTTCCTTTGTATGATCGGGTTTTCATGTTCTTGGCCGACATGATGGTTGTAGCGTGTTGCCGATCCTTGTGGATTAATATTTTAATGTTTGGCATGTTTGAGGATGTAGTTTTAGGTCTTCATTATGTTTTGACTGACTTTGGTTGGTGCGCAATTATATTTATTCATGAATTGGGCCAACAGTTTGCAATTCATTTATTCCTTTATTTTTGGCTGACAAAGTTGTTGATGTAATTTCATGAAGGGGATATATAAGAGCAATTTTTTCCTCATTTTGAAGTGTGTGAGATGTGTGCATGAGAAGTGTGAATTTGAAATGTACGAATAGAGATCAAATCATTCGATTGCAGAGAAAAGTGTGAAGTAGTTTGAGCAAAGTGTGAAGTAGTTTGAGCAAAGTGTGAAGAAGTGTTTTTATGCCTAACAAGAACTGTCATCAGGCTTTTGAAGAACCTAATTACTCAGTTCAACCTCTTCATATGGATTTAATCTGAAATTTTTATGTAAGATAGTGAGTCTTCTCTAAGCAGTGAGCTCTAGGTAGTGTGCCTGAATGCATGTGCATTCCTTATTCATTTTCTTTATACTTTTAATAGGGTATAAATTATGGATTAACCTCCACCGTGGTTTTGCACCTAACAGGGTTTCCACACAAAAAATATTGGTGTTATGTGTGTTTTTGATGTGTTGTTGATTCATGCTTTCACTATTATTTATTAGATCTAAGATTAAAGGTTAATAAGATAAAAAAAAAAATTATGTAACAATTGATTCAACCCCTCTCAGTTGTCTATCCTTGTTTTGCCAACACCTATCACACTTGTGGCATTGTGGATGTACTTATGACATATTCCATTTTTTTTATGATGATATATATATGAAATGTATCGGCTTCGTTTCAGCCTCATTTGTATGATGATGTATGTTTATTTGTGTTTTTGTGCTTTTCTGATGTATGGATATGATGTAGATGTAGGAATCATCTTTGTCTCATTTCATGATGATGGATGTTTATAGATGAATGCCCCATACATGGTACATGATGTTTTTAATTGGTTTATTATCATCATGATATGTATTGTTAACATTTTATGGATATAGAATGGATATGGTACTGATGACATGCTATGCAGGATGAATGTTAATTTAGAAGATTAGGATGATAGATAGCAAAATGATGTTAGTTAGAAGAAATATTATGATAAATAGAAAAATGATGTTAATTAGGATAAATATGATAATGTTTGTTAGTTAGTAGAAATATGATGATGGTTTGATTTGATGATGTGACTTTGCTTCGCTTTAGATACTTTGTTGTTTGAACAATCCTTTTTGATGTAGAAAATAGATACGATGCACCAGGGTATGAGTTACCAAGGTGACTTTGTATCCATTGTGTGGAATCACACAAAGAGTATCTTTTTTCATATCAGACATATGAAAACTTTGTTTAAAGTATAGGGAGGGTTGCGTGAAAAATGTTTTGGACCAGTCATACAGAGAGGTATAGAACACCTAACATGTAGCTACTTCACGAATTGTTTTAATACAACTTCCATACTCAATAAAGCAAGTATTCGCCATGGTAATATTACAAACATATCTTACAAAAATAAAATCAAAAATAATGCTCAATTGCCCCCATTCCTTCTTCTCTATATCCTTTTGGACATCCTTGAGAGATCTTGGGAATGAGTCAATAAAATAAATCACAAAAGACCACAAAAAGATAAAAACACAGTTGTAGTATCAATTGCCACATCTGTTTAGGGTGGGGCTAGTATGCGTTGTTGATCATGTCTATCATAGGAATGGATCCGTTAAGGCATATATCAAGATTTTGTTGGGACTTGTTTAAAAATATAAGTAGTTGATACTTTGGCTTTTTTTTTTTCTATTTACAGTCATCTCTTATGCGATTGTTTTTGCTTGAAAGTTCTAGCTTTTGATGTTTTCTTTGTTTTTTTTTGTTTTGTCAAAGGGTGAGTGTGACAAGTTGTTTATTATGGATGAACCTTTATTGTAGATAGGCGATGCTGGAAATAGGACTTTTTGAGATTTTTCAAATGTTTTTATGTTTTTTGATGTTTATCTAATGTTGTTTTTGTTGTGTTTTCAAGATATCTGAATGTTTTTGTTTTTGGTTTTTGTTAATTGTCGAGGAGCTATGGCGAATATTTTAGGAGCCTCATATCACGTGGATGTGTTTCAAGAGTTTGGATTTCCTTTAGGCATCGATTTCACAGTATGTACCTTATTGCTTCTCGTTTCATTTCATTACATTCTCATTATGCATGTACACAAGTTCTATTAGTCAATAGAAAAGTTCTAGTGATTTTTTAGCATTTGCATCAGTTTTGGCACTTTTGTCAAGTGTTTTTGGTGTTTCTATCCAAAAATTATGCATTTGTTCAAAACTAGCGCATTTGTTTTGAGCATTTGTTCAAAAACTATGCAGTTGTCTGAAAACTGTGTAGTTGTTCTAAACTAGTGCTTTTGTTTTAAGTAGTTGTCCTAAAATCTCACATTTGTTTCATGCACTTGTCTTAAAATCTCACATTTGTTTCATGCACTTGTCTTAAAATCTCGCATTTGTTTGCTTTGTGACTTGGAATTTTACCCTATCTTCAAACGACCATATCTTGGTCATACAGAAGTATTTTCAGTGCTTTTTTTTAAATGGGGTAGAATTTCATGATCTTTGCAATGGTGTAGGTGGTTTTCAATTTTTGCGCAGTTAAATTTTCCACTTATGTCATGATCTTGCATTTTCCTTTTTTCATTTAAACCCTATTAGCATTTGCTTTGTGTCATCCTAAATATCATTTGTCATCATGTTTTGTATCGTTTTGTGTTGTTTGACATGTTTAGAGTGAAACCCTAACATCATGGGTTAAAATTATTGCAAGTTCTCCTCAAACCACTATAGCTGAGGGAGAAATCACTTCAGGATCTATTTGATCTGATTATTGGCTTTGTGGGATTTTGTTGTTTTATTTTTGGATTTTGGAATTTTCAAATTTGTTTGGATTTTATATTTTTTGACTAAGTTGAAATAAAGCATGTGGGACCCCTAAGGGGATTGACCTAGGGTCCTGGGGGCTAAAAATCCTTGCCTACGTTGTACACGCAAAGACCACATAGTTCAACCGTTTGAATCAAAGCATGAACTATTTTTGGGTAAACAACATTGATAGCATGGATGATATCCTGTTTTTGTGTCTAGAGGATATGTTGTGGGAAATTTACTTGAACTAGCTATGAGGTTCAAGTAAATGTTGATATCTTAGACTGTTTGAGTGAAGGAATAACCCAACGATGGTTTTTTTTATGTTTTTTGGATTTTTACCCTTTTTCCTAGGTGATAAGATGTTGAAAACTTGGATTGATACTTCACTTTGTTTTTCTAGAGGATATGTTACAGAAAATCTTACTTGAACTAGTTGTAGGGTTCAAGCAAATTGTTGATATCTTAGAATTTTTGAGTGATGAAATACTCCATGTTGTCGTCATCTTTGAAGGTTACCTTGGTAGTGCATTGGTGGTACACCTTGTTGGGATGAAATGTTTCGAAGGTTACCCTGATAGTGTGTTGGCGAGATACCTGCTTGATGGAAAATTGCCTAGATCACAATGTGAGCTAGAATACATAGATCAAGATTTATTTTAAAGCAACATGCAAGCATTTCCCCCAGTGTCTAGCAATGTAGGTGATGGATTATCTTGTGATAGGATAACATGTTTGGATAGAGTATGTCCCTTTGGACAATGCCTCATGGATCAGATAATGCTATATAAGATAGGATCAATGATAGTGACCCATGTCAAGATTTTTTCCATAAGTGTAAAATGTATATCAAACATTTGTCAAGATCAAGATAAGTTGGATTTTGGAAAAAATGGCTTGGGTTCGTTATGGATAAGCTGAGATGCTTCCACCTGAAATGATGCATGTAGATGCTCGATTCTACACATGACGCATGTTTTCCAGGTTTTCATCATGGTACTTGTCCAAAGCGCCACCATAGTGGTTTTCACTGGAGGCCGATTTTTCTCTTGATTTTTTTTATTTTTATTTATTGATTTTTTATGTCACACAAGATGCCTATTTACTAGGTTTTCATCATGGTGACAATATTTTTGCTCATGTTGGACCACTTGGTGGTGCTGATGTAGACGTTGTTGGTGTTGATATGGTTGTTGTTGCTATCATGACATGCCAACAATATCCTTCGTGGAGGAGTTGTTTTGCTAGGATACGAGCGCTTGAATGTAACCCCTGGAAATTCTTATCTTCATTGTTGATACTAAAGTTAACCTTACCTTGATGTGCACATCATGATAGAGTTCCCTTAGAGTCCTTATGATAAATATTTTTTGCCAACAAATGGTCAATGTGAGAATTGGATATCATGGATGGTAAAATGCATTGAGGGATATGATATTTAGATGGATTGGTTGATAGTTTGGAACCTTTGACTCTTCAAACTTGGGATGATGAGGAATGATGGGTGGATATAGAGATTCTATTGGGACCAATGTCTTCATATACCTTGTAAGTTTCTCTTGAAGCTTTCTTATGCATTGTTGGACATTTTCATTGGATGAACTTCCCTTTTTTATTTTTCCCCATAGTTTCTTTGACTAATGGAGTTTGATAGGGATGATTTTCTTGATTTTTTTTATACTAAGTATAGAGTGAACATAAAATACAGATCATATGAGAAAAATTTTTATCTTACCATCATGTCCAAGTAACCCACATAGTAGTAGTTCAGAATCCTCATTACAGTGTATCAAAAAGAATCCCCATTACATTGTATCAAAAAGAAACCCAGATAATATTTATAATCACCTAGTCTACCCCTTTACATAGTATCCACAAAAATAATATAGACTCAGTCGAGTGAGCACAGAGGAGGTACATCTTGCCTATATCAAAATGATTAGTTACACCATATAGACATAACACATATACAAGTATACCATTGTGTACACATAATTACATCAATTACAGATCAAAAGGGATATAGGACTATTCGCAGGAAGTTCTAGGAAGCTCCATGATTACCACTCAAATCAATTAAGGTTTGTGTCGCAATCGGCTCCTCAACTAAAGGTGGACCTGACTAATTTTTTTGCTTTGTTTCCTTGTTCTGTTCTCCAGCCAAATCCTGTCAAAATGCTTGTAAAGCTTTGTTTTCTTGCTTTTTCTTTTGTATCCATTTGATTTTTTCTTATCCATTTTTCTTTATTGATTTTTTTTCTTAAATGACTTGTTTCATTCTTTGATATAGCTTTTTCTTTTCTTGTTGGTCCCATTCAGAGCATGGAAATATAGTTGGATGAATATTCATGACATGGCTAGTTATAGCATTGGTATCAATTTTATCATAAGAACCCTTTGTTCTCTCTATGTTGATGCTTGCATTAGATAAATTTTCCCCCAGTATTATGGAGGTATCCTTTATGTGTTTAGCTCCCTTAGTTGCTTAATAATCAAGACCTTGATGCTTAGGATTTCCCATAATATTCTTTGATTGTAGGATACCCTATTCATGTAGAGCTAATCCTCTACCTTGATACTGAATCTTTTGAAAAAATCCATTTGCAATAGGATATGTCTTACCTTGGAAATAAGGTTTTAGTCTTTCTATGCTCAGTTGTGGATCTTTAAATGTCGTAGCTTCCTCACTTATAGGCTCCTTTAGATGTGGGATACCTTCTTGATTGATATCTTCAGCCCAATCTTGTAAAATATCATATTTTAATGCCTCTTCAAGAGGTGTTTTTGATTTACTATCCATGCAAAAGTCTTCCTCATGATTCATTTTTTATGTCTTCATAGGTTGTTTCTGATTCACAACTTATGTATAAGTCTTCTTTATGACCCATTTATGATATTTCCCCATTGGATGTTTCTGATTCACAACTTATGTATAAGTCTTCTTCATGATCCTTTTCTAATATGTCTCTAGCTTCTATTATGTCTTGATCTTGTGTACAAATGTTAAGAGTAGGAGACTCTTGTTCTTTGGAAATGATATCAAGATTATGTGACTCTTGTCTTAGATGAATATCATCTACATGTACATTAGGATTAATCATCTTGTATGTGTGCTTAGTATATGGATTTTTTCTTCTTTTGGAAAACATGGGATGTCTTGGAAGATATCTACCAAGTCATTATAATATTTTGATGATAGGTATTCTTGATCTTGACCTTGTGTGGTATCATCTTTGACATGCTTTCAATCAAATTATTGACATGGATCAATTTCAAAGAAGGGATTTCTTGTAAAGGCTCCTTGGCTTTTCTCAAAATATGGACATATGGATAATGACTCTTGGCTTAGGTTTTTTGGATTGGGTATAAGTGTTGGATCAAGAGTCTCTTGATCATCACTATGTACTACCATGAGGTTGGATGGTACCAATATATCTTGGACTAGGTCATTGCTATACTTTGGTGCTTGATTTTGATCATGCTTGGGATTAAATTCTTGATCTATGTCCTCTTGCTTGCTAGATGATGTAGAAACATTGTCAATGTGATCGGTGATAGATAGATCTTGATCGTTTCTTTAACATTTTAAGGTTGATACATTATCATTATTCTTATTGGTAGATGGACCTTGAACGTCATTTTTAATAGCTATTTCTCCCTGATCAATGAGTTCTTGGATGAGGTTCTTGATTGTAACACATCTATTCGTTGGGTAACCCTTGATTTTGTGGAACTCACATCGTTTGTACTAGTTATACCAAGGGAATTCAAAGCTTGGTTAACCATAAATTGGACTATCGTTGATTTTGATAAGTTCTTTTTGTACTAGTTCATGCATGATTACCTCTAAAGTCTCTCCCAAAGGAGTGAATTTCCTTCCTGGTTGGTAATCTTTACTTGGTGGCTTTTCTTGATTGTTTTTCTCTTGATTTTGTGCAACTCCTTGATTCTATATTTGGGGTATATTTTGATATTGTACTTGAGGTACACCTTGGTGCTGCATAACTTCTTGATACTGTGACTGGGTTACAGCTTGATATTTCACTTGAGGTACACGTTGATATTGCATTTGAGGCACACCTTGATATTGTTGATATTGGAGGTGTTGTTGAGGTGCTTGTGGAATGATGCTCATTTGTTGTGGATATGTAATGTCCTTACTTTACAAATGGCATTGATGATATGTTGGATATTTATTTCATTTAATTTCCTCAATATCTCTCTCAATTTTATCTAGGGCATTTTGATGTTCTAGACTTATTCCTTGATGGGGATTTCGAAACCCTTGATGTTGTTTCCCTATTTGATATTGTGACCCTTGATAAGAGTAATTTGAGTAATATATCAACATGTTTTTGGTGTGTTTTGATACTCAATACCCTATCAAAATGTCACTTGGTTTATATTCTCATGGGCCAATTCCATCATTCATGGTGTTTTTTGGTGGGATACTGGTGTTATTCTTTCTTGCTTTCATTTATTTCCTATGTTGTGATCTTGTGGTTGTCATAAACAACTTGGTTATCCTATGGGAGAGTGGTGTACTCTCTAGTTGACTCAAAAATTAAATATTTGGTGTTTCCCTACAGATTATGTAAAATACTAGAACTGTTGGAACATAACCAGATTTTGAGAATAGTAGAAGGAATACAAGTTTAGATTGTTTCTAGAAGCTCATTTGTAGAAGTTATATACCAACCTAGTTTCAGTTTTGTGAAGTGCCCAAAGGTGTTTCTTGAGAGTTGTTGGAGTTAGATGCCTAAGTCTAAAATGGTGACATGTGGACTTTACCTAAGGTATCTTGACCTTATGTGAGATCATGAAGTGGATATTTATTGTCGTGCGGGAGGTAGTAATATGGGTCTTCTGGCTGCTATGTTTTCTTTTTCTTCCTCTTCGTTTAGGAAAATTGATGTGGTGAGAAATTGGCGGGGTGTCTCGTTTTATACAAATATAATGTTTCTAAAACTACTTATGATGTCGATTTGTGCACCTATAATGTGTTTGAGACTTGGTTTAATAATTGGTGCTACAAGATTTGGTTGTTGAACTGGGGCAGTTGGTCACCAAATGGTCATAAAGTTTGGTGGTGTTCATGGAACGGTGTGAAGCTCAAGACCCTAGGGTTTGAGTGTTATTTTGGAAGACACTACTTCTTTGAGAATCAAAATGTTGAAGAACTAAG
Organism: Sequoiadendron giganteum; assembly: GCA_007115665.2. Taxonomy (NCBI): domain Eukaryota; kingdom Viridiplantae; phylum Streptophyta; class Pinopsida; order Cupressales; family Cupressaceae; genus Sequoiadendron; species Sequoiadendron giganteum. The sequence goes on from CM021102.1 coordinate 462,014,034, forward strand.
GTCTATATTCCATTTCCTTATCTAGAGGATATGTGTTGAGAAAGTCTACTTGTACTATATGTAAGTCCCAAGTAACTATTAATATCATGGAATTCTAAGTGGAGGAATGACCTTAATGGTTTGTATGATTTTATTTCAAATAGGTAGGAGTGCAATAATAGATGTGGGAATATCTGACCTTCTATCTTTCCAATTGTTTTGGTTTGAACAATGATCTTGTAAACAATTTTTTTTCAACTTTTTCTCCATGTTTTGAAGTATGAAAAGTGACAAGACAACACTTAGACTGACTCAATAAGCATGGACTTATGTGACCTTCATGTCTATAACTTAGGTTGTGAAATCACAACACCCAAGCCATAGTTCCCAAACGTTTACTTTGATTAATGTACAAATCCAAAATGTTCATAAATCTTTAAGGAAAGATCCTTTAAAAGGAGTGCAAACATAAGGCTTCTCTCACAAGTGTGCACTAAATCAAAGGGTTTGTGGTTTAACAATCTTGTTCAGTGCTTGATTTGAATGTGTTAATTTTTCTTTAAATCAAACATATAATTTTATGTCAAATTGTCTTGAATGTAATGGGCTAAGTTTAACATAAACTAGAAATTACAACCCTAGGGGATAGAAACCATTCTCTTAGGTAGGCCTGCCTCATGCTCCAAAGAGACAATTTTACATGCAACTTATGGCGCGGGCCTGTAGTCAGACATGGAAAGTAACTTCTCAGAAGTAAATTTTGATGCACCACTTTCAGAGAATGTTTTTGGATAATAGGGTGGCTTATAAAATAATTTGGTTCTTAGTGATAACTGTGAACACGGAAATCTGACACTCACCCACTGGCCACCTAAGGCTCTTTAACAGTTCCTATTTCACTTAAGGTGTGGGATTAGGTGCAATCTGTTGTCAGCATGGATTGAAGCTACTTTCTTACGAATTCACAACCTTTAATATAGCCCACCAGTAAACATGCTCCAAGACCTTGCAATGAGTTCTCCAGCACGGGGTGTATCTCAAGGCAAGCCCCCTCTTTAAGGTAAATTTTAAAAATAAAGTGCAATGCTCAAAAATATTATTTCGCTCACCCAAGATCACCAAAAGGTGTGAGGGGAGAAGATAAAACACTTTAGCTTTGCCAATCAATGAATCCATAGTGAACAATCCATAGCAATTTGATTCATTTTAAACACCTCAAACAATGTTATCCCCAAAAATTTATGAATAAACAAAAAGTTATTTTTAACTTGCACCAACATGAAGTGTTCAAGATATTAAGCAATTAAGATATCAATGGTGAGAAATCACAAAGAAACATTTGTTCATTTTTATGAGCTCCAAATGAAGTGTTTCTAAGAAAGTCAATCCTTGTCCTATCTTGGTCAACAAATGTAAAAAGTGTGCGTGTGTCAACAAAATAAAAAATGATTTCACTCTTTTTATGCACCAAAATTAAAGGTTCCTACTTATGAAAATATTAAATGTGTTTATTTTTAGAGCCCGAAACTGAACTATTTTTGTTCTTTTTAAGAGCACCAAATGAAAAATTCCTAACTTTAGAAAGCTTAAAATTGGTTCATTTTTAACAACACTAAAAACAAGTGTGAGTTTGTGTTGTTCATTTTTAGATCACCAAAAGAAAGTTCCTATGTTAAAAATATTTAAAAATTGTTTATTTTAACAACACCAAAAATAAGTGTGAGTTTGTGATGTTCAATTTTAGAGCACCAAAGAAAATTCCTAAGTTAATTAAAAATTAATTTAGAAACTGGGACTGATTGTCTTCCCTACAATAAACATGTTAGAATCATTGAAATCCTGCATCAAATCCGCCAAATCCTTCTTACACATCCAAAAAATAGAGCACCTATTAGTGAAAACCTTTTACAAAAGTGCAGGATTGGTGCATTTGTCCGTCAGAACAATTCCTCAGAATAGAAAATACAAATGCACGGGTTTTAAACAACTACACAGTTTTAGAAACAAATGCTCAAAACCCTGTCAGACAAATGCTAACTCAGCAAATTACAAATGCACCAGTCTTAGACAAATGCACCATTCCCATGACAAGTGTGCAGTTCTTCTGACAAAAACGCCATGTTTCTAACAAATGCACAGTTTTCTTGTCAGACAAATTCTCAGACTTTCCAGACAAATGCTCAGGTCTTTAGAACGAGCGCGTGAAAACTGTGATAGAAGCATTTTCAGGACCTATAACTTCAAAATGGCTCAAACAAATGTTAGAGAATGGGACAAGTTGCATTTGTCCGTCAGAATAATTGCTCAGAACAAAAAATAAAAATGCACAATTTTAGAAAGAAATGCTCAAAACCCTGTCAGACATATGCTAACTCAAGAAATTACAAATGCACCAATCTTAGAAAAATGTGCCATTCCCATGACAAGTGTCCAGTTCTTCTGAAAAATATGCCATTCTTCTAACAAATGCGTAGTTTTCTTGTCAAACAGATGCTCAGACTTTCCAGACAAATGCTCAGGTCTTTAGAACAAGCATGTGAAAATTGTGACAGAAGTGTTTTCAGGACCTACAACTTCACAAATGGCTCAAACGAATATTAGAGAAGGGGACAAGGGTCCCACCGAGTGAGCCAAAATGTGTGAGGTGGAATGATGGATGTTAGATCAATTATCCAAAAGGGACATTAGAGCAATCTGATGAAGAAATATGATCTACAACCAAAAAACTTAAATCTAAAATCTAGAAACTCCTACACATATGAAATTGAAACTATACTAATGCAAACATGATAAGGAATCTACTAATTACCAAAATGATAAAAATAGATAGCTTTTACCATCCCGTAGCGGAGTGTATTTGCTTGATGTTGTATTGTTCTTATCACAATGAAGCCTCCAAAGTTCATGTGCAAAGTGTGGATGAATGCTTGTTTTTGTTTGGTTGATCGAAGACGATGGATGAAGCTCTCTCTCTCAAGGATGATCTTGACAGAACTTTGTTGCTCAATGTATATGAATTCTTTGATCCTTATTTGTGAGGAAAGGGGTTTGTTATATAGAAAATGACATTTGAAATGGACGATCAAGATCGTTTTGAAGAATATCCAAATCAACGGTGGGAGTGTGTTGAGAGGATTTAGACATGAGATAATTTTGCAAAGTTGATTGCATAATTTGTGTGATTGGGAAATAGATTGGCTAGTCAAGAATGTGATTGATCAGTTAACTAAATAGATTGATTAGTCAACTTTGTGATGGCTTAGTTAGGAATGTGATGTTTTAGTTAATTGAATAGATTGTTTAGTTAACAAAATAGATGGATTAGTTAACAAATTAGATTACTTAATCAGCAATTGTGATTTTCTCAATCAGAAAGTGGGTGAGAAATATGAATTAATTGATTTAATTAAATAATTCCTTTTGGGGGTTTGAATGTGCAAATCAAGTTTAACTTTTGCAAACAAAGTTACATTAGTTTGATTTGATTTTTTTGATAATTGATTTGAATAGTAATTTAATTCAATTTTTTCGAGGGAAAGTGTTGTAATTAAATTAATATTTAATAATTTATTCCACTTAGGGGAATAAGGTGATTTAGCGATGTAATTAAATAATTGGTATTATTTAATTAATCAAGATGAAATAAGGTGGGATTAGGACTTTATTAAATAAATGAGATGTATTTAATTGGTCGAAATGATGAAATGTGAATTAATTAAATAATGTTGTTCTATTTAATTAATAGAGGAATTTGGGGTTTATAGGACTTTATTGAATTTGTTTGAAATGATGAAAAAGTGAATTAATTAAATAATGTTTTATTATTCAATTAATAGAGGAATTAGGGTTTTTTATGTTGTTTTGATGTGATGCAATGTGGTGTGATGTGGGAATGTTGCGGTATGATTTTGAGCGTTTTGGGATGATTCTGAGATTATGCGAGACAATCTCAGACATTACGAGATGATTCTAAACTATTTCAGGGTGATTTTATGATGATTCGAGATATTATGAATGATTCTGAGTTATTATGAGGTGTTATGGGATGATTCTGAGTCATTTCGAAGTGTTACGGGATGATTCTAAGTCATTTTGAAGTGTTACAGGATAATTTTGAGTCATTATGAAGTGTTACGAGATGATTCTAAGTCATTCTGAAGTGTTACGAGATGATTTTGAATCATTCTAAAGTGTTATGGGATGATTCTAAGTCATTCTGAAGTGTTAAGGGATGATTTTGAGTCATTTTGAAGTGTTACGGGATGATTCTAAGTCATTATGAAGTGTTATAGGATGATTCTGAGTCATTTTGAAGTGCTACGGGATGATTCTGAGTCATTTCTAAAGTGTTACAGGATGATTCTAAGTCATTTTGAAGTGTTACAAGATGATTTCGAGTCATTCTAAAGTGTTACGAGATGATTTCAAATCATTTTGAAGTGTTACGGGATGATTCTGAGTCATTCTGAGTTGATGTGAGATGGTGTGAGATGATGTACCTTTATCGTTTGACATTGCTTGAGGTTGTTTGATGTCGTTCAGTGTTGTTTTGATGTCGTTTAGTGTTGTTTGATGTCGTTCAATGTTGCTTGATGTCGTTCAGTGTTGTGTGATATGTGTCAAGTCAATTTTACATGTCTACATGATGTTAGGTAGAGAAACCTACATGATGTGTGAGGGTATATGAAAGTGTGAGAGTCATCTTACATCAAATTGGTGTTAGAGTAGATAGGTTTGGAAGCGTGCTATCAATTTGGTATCAGAGAAGATGGGAGTGGAAACAGTTCATCACTTTTCCTACTAACTTCCATATTTGATCATATAGGAGCCTTGTCCCTTTGTGATAGTACCTAGTATCAGATAAGTTTCTAAAATTGTGACTATGAATAGGTTGAGGTCTTATCTCATTTATGATAAGTTGTACATCAACTAATCCCAATTGTAACTAGGTCTCTTTTAGCAAATAAATATTGACCTCCAATGTTTCAATCTTTCCCCTTAGGGATGCAATATATTTTCTAGCATGGTAAGTGAAATAAAAAATAATGTGTGTTAGTGTATCACCATAGGTATTCACATATCCACTAATAATTTATCTATCTCTATGGTATGATAAAGAACATTCAATGATGAGGTCCTAATCAATTTCCTTCATCCATCTATATTACATGGGTCACCAAGTGAAAATAAAACAAAGTGTTAGGTCCTTGTCATATTTTAAGTATAATGTGCTAATAAAACTTGTAAAACAAAGAACTAATAAGTGAGATACTAACAAGGATCTCATACATTACTAACAAGGATCGCATACCTACCAAAAAGGTTCAATCACTCACATTTTTTCATCTATATATAGAGATATAGGAATCACTTGTGGACTTGGATCAACCTCATCTAATACCTCCTCATCCTCTCATAACTTTGTATAATATTCATCATCAAATCCCTCATCCTCGCCATCATTTTAATTACTTTACATAAAAAAAAATTGAAAGACCCTAACATGGTCACAATTACTTTTCACTATCCTTATCCTTGTACTAATAATTCAATAGAAGTACCTATAGTAAGAGGATCCCATTTGAGTTTCCCTTCCATATTCTTTTCTTCCTAATAAGCAAATCTATAGCATGGGGAAATGGGGGTAAATCCTCTTGAAATTCCTCTCCAAACTACTTGAGCACTCATGTGATCAAATTAGTCTCCAACAAGATATTTTTATGAACCAATTGGCTCACCCCTCTATAATAATTCCTCATTACATCATCTCTTTCCTATCTATCCTCCATATTTTTATAAAGGTTTACAATAATGTATGTTTCTACAAAAATTGCCATTACTCCTTAAATCACACCATAGTGACCCAATCAACTCCATCTAATGGATGTGGGAAATAAAATATCTACTATAATCATGGATCAATGATAAGTTCTAATGTGTTCCAATATCCATACCATAACCAAAGAAGGATGACTAAATGTCAATTCCCATGCATAGTTGTAATGGGGGGAATAGAATAAGGAAAACAACAATGAATCGATCAAATCAATTCAAACAAGATCAAATTCCAAACCCATAGTCATGAAATGTGAAATTTAAAGCCATCAATCCAAACAATAAGCAACTAATAAACTTAAATGAATCCAAAACAAAATAATTCTTACCATACCATGTCGAATTTGTATTAATGTTGTATTGTGTTTGAATCATTACGAAGCCTTCATTTGTTGTTTGCAAAAGATTCAAAGCATTTTAATGGTGATCGAAGATGTGTGTGTATTTTCTCTCAATAATTTGAATGTCAATTTAGCATGAATGTGTTGCATAAACTCTATAGATTCTCTGATCATTTTTTAGAATGAAGAGGGTTTTTATATAGATTTCATGTTTTCAGATGAACGATCAAGATTCAGTAGTAAAAGATCATGATCAACAGTTGAGAACCATCGAGAAGAAATAGATTGGAATGATTGGGGGGATTGAAGAAATCAGGTTGAGTGGTTAGTGGGATTAAGGAATAGATTGAGTGGTTGGTGGGATTCAGAAATAGATTGAGTGGTTAGTGGGATTGATAAATAGATGAGTTAGTTAGTCATTTAGAGTGAGAAATCATCGGTAATGATTTACTCAATCATAAAAGGGGTGAGGATATTTAATTAATTGAATAATTAATCAATATTTGGAGATGAACATGCAATTCATGTTTGACTTTAACAAATAAAGATGTATTTTTTTGTTGACTATGTTGAGCGATTTTGAATAATTAATTTAATTATTCAAGTTTAGAGAGGGGAAAGTGATTTAACTAAATTATTGAATGATAAGAATTTATTTTTTTTAGATGAATAGGGTATGTTAGTGACATAATTAAATAATTGATGTTTATTTAATTAATCAAGAAGAATGAAGTTCGATTAGGTGATGATATAGTGAATTAATTGAATAATTAAAGATTGTTCAATTAATAGAGGAAAATAAGGTTAACAATGCAAATGATTTGAAATGCAATTATATTAATGATAATGATATCGATAATGGAAAAAATGTCATTCAAGATGTGTGATATGCATTAGGTCATTTTTACATGTCTACATTTTGCCCCTCTTTAAGACAAAGTATTGGTTACTTTGTTTCAAATAATTCGATGTTCAGATCAAAATTTGAAAAAAATTATGTCACTGTGCCTCAGTGGTCATCAAAAATATAATAGGACGTTGGGTTTCCCCCTCGAGAGGTTGGCCAAAAAATTTAATTTTCTAGTCTGGCTCACGAGAAGGTTTTGTTGTAGTTCATATGTGTAGAGGATGAGAAATTAGGCTATAAGGCCCTCGTTTATAGTTTCAACCACTTCAGAGTGGTCCTAATTTTAATATAGGAGGGTTTCCAAGGTTAAAAAATTAGGGTTTGTGAGGTAAAAATAGGAAATTAGGGTTCATTTTTCCTCCTTTTGCATTCTTAGCCTTAGTGAATTCTTGTCTCTAGAGATCCTTCTTTTACGATTGTCAAGTTGTGATGGGGAGGATTCTGAATGCCCCGCACTGTGCAGAGGCAGTTTGTTCTTTCAAGAGACAAGTTGGCGCAAGTATCACAGTATCTACCACTTCCTTTCATGTTTTCATCTTTTTACATTTGCATAATTAATGTTCAAATTATTTTTGATGATTGCAGTAATTTCAATTTTTTATCGCTATTGTCTTGATTTTACCACTATTGTACTTTGTAATTTTATCGCTTTCATTAAATTTGCATGCTATCATTTTTCTTGTTCACTATCATACAATTTTCTTTCTTTTGTTTACCGCTTTTTGAAAATTTGTGTTGTTTTTCTATTTAGAAAGTAACCGCTTTTGTAAAATTTGTGTTCTTTTGTTTAAAATGGTTTCTTTTGTATAATTTAGCCACTATAGTAAAATTTGTGTGTTATCATACAAATTAGAGCCGCTATTGCAAAATCTTGTCGCTATTTTCCAAAAAGGAATTGCTATTGTCAAATTTGAATGATTTTTCTAGTTTACTTGCAATCTTAGGTTCGTGATTTATTTTCTACCAATTTCTTGATGTTGTGGGTTGAGTGTTTTTAGGTGGTTCTCAAACCGCTATATTTGAGGGAGTGATGGCCACTATAGTTGTTTTACCTAATCATTGGTTTCTTTGAGGTCGAGAGGGACTTCCTGGACATTATGGGTCTACTACACATAAGCTATATGCTTGAGATTCGATGCCACAGGGCGATGATGATCGCCCTTGTAGAGAGATGGCATTCTGAGACGTCCTTCCATCTACCGACTGGAAAGGTGAAAATCACATTAGAGGATTTTTGGAGGATTCCCTGGATCCCCATTGATGGTGGGCTTGTCACATATGATTTTAGATAGGGTACCTTCACCATGCAACGATTTCTTGGTGTTCAAAAACTACAGGTGGTGGTTTTAGAGATAGAATTTTCTCTAATCATTGATGGTGTTGACCCTATATTGATGGTATTAGTTGGCTTGATCATGGGACTTGTGGTGCCTGATCGCAAAGGTAGACATTTTCATGTTGGTTAGGGCATCTTCATAGAGAAAATGATGGAGAATGGGACTCAATATGTGTGGGGTTTGTGTGTTTTGGCACACTTGTACAAAGAAAATGTACAAGGTTGTTTATCATGGAGGTAGTGTTATCTCCGTCGACATGACATTGTTGCACGTATGGGCCTGGGAGAGGATCCCAATGACTAGAGAAAATGGTGTTCTTGATTGGGGTGTTGAGGATCCATATTCTTATAGGTACTCAGATTTCATGCATTACACTTGGCCTGATAGGTTACACTACTGGCGAGGCATTTTTTATGACATGGCTAAGTTTGTTTGGAGACCTTAGCTAGGTTGTGAGGGATGGCATGATGACATGGATAGGCTGACATTTTTCCAAAAAATGTGATGGATTATAGGTTGTGTGGATTCTATTTTGGAGTGGTACCTTCCTGATTGGGTTCTCCGCCAGTTCAGAGAGAGAGAGACCCATTTCGTAGATGATTACCATGCACAATTCGAGTGGAAAACCCAAGAGGTCAGGGTGTGGGATTTGACAACCTCATCCACTGATGTTGTTATAAATTTTAGATGACTTGCCCCATTTGGATAGGGATGGCAGTATATTTAGCAAATCCTATCACTACTTAGTATTATGATCAGTGGTGGGGCCTCCATATCCCCTTCCTTCTAGTGTTGGGCCAATCATGGGATAGTTTTAGAGGAGGAGTGGTGTGACCGAGCGGAGAGGTGACTGTCAATAGCTCAAGATTGTTGTAGAGTAGCTAGAAAGAGCTAGGGGTTATCAAAATGACGGGCATGATGGGCGTGATGGACAACAGCAGGATCAGTAGGTATCGCAGGGTCATCACCCACAAGCAGATGCAGCAGCAACTTAGATAGCCTTGTTGACTGCTAAAAGAGATTCATGAGTTTTAGAGCAAGATGTTGAGATCATTTAGTGATAGGTGGCAGAGAGATAGGTTGCGATCATCACTACAAAGTGAGATGGTCTCTAGTAGGAGCAAGATGAATTGAGATAGGAGTTGGTTACTAAGCATCAACATAGATTAGCTACAGAGATTTCATTAGCTTCCTCCATTCCCATGGTTCAGTATCAGGTTGAGTGTGATCGTCTTATGCAGTAGTCTACATATTACCAGACTCTATATGAGGCCTTTGTTTTGAGGGCTTAGAGACGCTCATATTTTAGAGAGCCTAGTATTCAAACAGGTGTAGAGTTTGGTGCAAAACCGATGAGACAGCCCCATCAGTCTTCAATCATCCCACAACCATCTCATCATCAAATCCAACAACAGCATGGATCCCCACCACAAGACGGCCAGCAAGGTTGAGTTTACTTGATCTGATATGTTATTTTTTGCTTCAAAAACTTGTGTAGACATGATATTTTGTATATAAATTCATCGGCTTAGCTAAGGCCTTGTGTATATATATATTTGTATATTTTGGATATCACAAATGATACTTGATGATGTATATGAAATTCTCGGATTTTATGATATATGATATATACCATGTTTTTGATGCAACTTATTATATGTTATGATATGCTTAAGGATGATTATGGATGCTTATATGTATTGATTATTTATGATTACATGTTCATGTTTTTTTTACTTTTCTAATGCATGATTTGATATGAATGGATGTATGATTTATATATTTATGTGATGGATGATGATATATAATGTATACGATGGATCTTGATATATGGTATATGTGATGAATGTTGATATATGGTATATGATTTTTTCATTTTATTATGGTTATGATATCTACTAATGATTTTGTGGATGCAGGATGCATGTGATACTAATGATATTGTGATGTAGGATGGAGTTGTTAGATAGAAGAAGTGTTAGTATGATTTAGAGATGGATAGTAATTTTATGTTGTTAATTATTGATGAGCTTGCTTTTGCTTTCATAGAGACTTCATATTTTTAGCAATCCTTATGGATGTAGCAAATAGACATAATGCACCAAGGTATTAATGTTTGAGAGGAATGTGCAATTTGCATTTGACTTTAACAAATAAAGATATATTTATTTGTTGACCATGTTGAGTGATTTTGAGTAATTGATTTAATTATTCAATTTTAGAGAAGTGAAAGTGGCTTAATTAAATAATTAAAGATAACTATTTAATTAATTTAGATGAATAGGTAGTGTTAGTGACATAATTAAATAATGTTTTTATTTAATTAATTAGGGGAATAAGGTTAAATTAGATGATGACATAGTGAATTAATTAAACAATTCAAGATTATTTAATTAATAGAGGAAAATAAGGTTAATGATGCAAATGATGTCGATAATGAAAAAATACACTTTAGGATATGTGATATGTGTTAGGTCATTTTTACATGTCTACATTTTACCCATCTCTAACACAATGTATTGGTTATATTGTTTCAAATAATTTGATGTTCAAATCAACATTTGAAAATTTTAATATGCCCCAATGTGCCCCGACAGTCGGCGGAAGGATGATAAGACGTTGGGTTGCCCCCTTAAGAGGTCAGCCATAAAAATTACTCAGGTCGGTCTCGTGACAAGGTTCAAGATTAGTTCAATGGGATGGAGAGGTTAGTCAGAATAAATGTTAGTAGGCTCAGAGGATAGAAGAAATTGGATAATTGATGATATGCATTCTAGGTTACCATTACTACTACCCTTTTGCCTTCATGGATGATCGAGTAGTTTTTTAAAAATCCTTATTGATATAGAAGATAGACATAATGCACCTAGGTATTAATGACCAAGACCTCTTTATATCTATTGTGTGGACTTTGACTCTACAAACAAGGAGTATTCTTGCTCATACCAAACATACGGAAACCCTGTTAGAGTGTGTGGGTGAGAAAATTCAAAACATTTCAGAGTAGTTACACAAAAAGGTATGGAGTACCTAATATGAAAACCCTACAGAAATTGTCCCAAAATGACTTCCACACATAGAAAAAAGCAAGTATTCGTCGTGGTAGTATTGAAAAAAATATCCAACAAATAGAGCAGACAAAAATCAATGATCAATGTCCCATTCGTTCCTCTCTAAATCCTTTTGGACATCCTCAAGAGATCCTGGGAATGTGACGATAAGATAAATCAAAAAGATAAGATCATAAAAAGATAAATAATTTTGTTGTATCACTTACCATAGTTGTTTTGATATTTCAGGAATTTTATACATCGATGTTGTATATTGTAGGAACGTTTTATCCATTAAAACATATGTTAGGATTTTGATGATTCTCACAAGGTACGGTAGTTGATACTTTAGGCACTATTTTAGTTTGATGATGATCGATTCTTTGTGATCTTTTTCTTGGAAGTTTTAGATTCTGATGTTTTCTTTGCTTTTCAATTGCTTTGTCAAAGGTTGAAGGCGATGATCATTTATTATGAATGGAAATTTTATTGCGGATAGGTGACAATGGAGATAGGACTTTTGAGATTTTTTGAAATTATATGATTATGTTTTTATTGTTTTTGAGATATTTAGAGACAATTCAGGGAACCTAAAGGGACTGACCTAGTGCCTCGAGGGCTCATTAATGATGGTCTTGCCTACGTGACAAATGCAGAGACATCATAGTTCAACTGTATTGAGTGACATTTTTTTTGGAGTTTTTTACTTTTTACTACTGTTTTTAGATTTTGATAAGATATTTGAATTTTTTGGATTTTTCCTATTTAGTTTAAAGACCAAGAGGGACACCTAAAGAGATTGATCTAGTGTCTCGGGGGCTCATTGATGATGGATTTTCCTATGTGCAAGCTCAAAGACAATGTAGTTTGATTGTATTCTCAATTGTGGCTAGTCCAAAGATGGCCTACAATGTTTTTTGGGATTTTTTGTTTTATGATTTTGTTTGTATTTTGATGGTTTTATAACTATTTTTGGGTTTTGATGTTGATCATATGGATGAATGATAAAGAGATATCAGTATGTAGGGACATCAATAGACTTTTGAGATCTTGTTGATAGGCCGGCTAAAATCGATTGATCTGATTGAGTATGCTAGGTCTTCATCATGGTGACGATTTTTTTGAAAGATTTTATGCTCATGTTGAACCACTTGGTGGTGCTGATGTAGATGTTGATGGTGCTAATATAGGTGTTGTTGTTGTGATAATGTGCCAATGGTATCCTACTTGGAGGATTTATTTTGCTAAGATATGGACACTTAAATGTAACCCTTGATATATCTTATCTTCCTTGTTGATACTGGAGTTAACCTTACCTAGATGCACACATCATGATAGGGTGCCCTTATAGTCCTTATGATAAAAATTTTCTACCAAGACATGGTCAATGTGAGATTTGGATGTCATGAATGTCGAAGTGGATGGTGAAATGTCTTGAGGGATATGAGATTCAGGTGGATTGGTCGATAGTTTGGAATATTTGAATCTCCAAACGTGGGATGATGAGCAATGATGGGTGGATATGAAGATTTGATTGGGACCAACTTCTTGATATACCTTGTAGGTCACTCTTGAAGCTTTTTTTTGCATCATTGGACATTTTTGATGGATGAACTTCCCTTTTTTTATTTTTCCCCATAGTTTCTTTGTCTAATGGAGTTTGATAGGGATTATTTTCTTGTTTTTGCTTTGGTATCCATTTGTATTTGTTTTTTCCTTCTTTTTTTTCTCTTTTTCTTTAATGACTTGTTTTGTTCTTTGATATAACTTTTTTCTCTTATTGTTTGTCCCAATTTAAGGGTTGAAATATGCATCGATGATGATTCATGATATGGCTAGTTGTAGTGTTGGTAGTAGTTTCATCATAAGGATTCTTCGTGCTCTCTATGTTGATGTTTGTGTTAAATAAATTTCCCCCCAATATTATAGAGGTATCACTAATATGTTTAGATTCCTTTATTGTTGAATAACCAATACCTTGTTGCTTCAGATTGTCAATAATCTGCACCGATTCTTGGATACCCTGTTCATGTAGGCTTAATCCTCTACCTTGATAATGCATCCGTTGAAAAAATGTATTTGCAATAGGATATGATTTATCCTGGAAACAAGGTACCAATCCTTCTCTGCTCTGTTGTGGATCTTCAAAGGTGATAGCTTCTTCATTAATAAGATAGCTTGCTCTGACAAAAGTAAGTGATCCAAGTTTATAAGTGATAGGATCCTCAATATGTGGGATAACTTCTTGATTGATATCTTCACCTTGATCTTCAAAGGATTTTTTTGATTCACAATCCATGCAAAAGGCTTCTTCATGATCCATTTATGTTTGTTCTTCAAAGGATGTTTCTGATTCGCAATTCATGTAGAAGTCAAGTCTTCATGATAAATTTATGGAATATCTATGGACTCTGCTATGTCTTGATCATGTGTAAAGATGTTAAGAGTAGGAGACTCTTGTTCATTATTAATGAAGTTGAGAGTAAGGGACTCTTGTTCCTCAGTAATGATATCAAGAGTATGAGGCTCTTGTTTTAGATGATCATCTACATGTCCTTTAGGAGTAAGCATCTCATGGGTAGATATAGGAATGGGTGATATATGGATATGATCATTGTTTGTGAAATATTGTATGGATTGTAAGATACTCGTTAAATCATTGTAGTACCTTGGAGATGTGGATCTTCAATCTGAGCTTTTATTGGAGTTTTATGTATTGGTTTGGAATAGTCCTATTAGATCTTGAGGAGACCTAGATCCTTGATCTTGACTGATTTCAAAATTGTTTTTGATATGCCTTGGATCAAATTCTTGACATGGGTAAATTTCAAAGGATGGAATTTTTTCAAATGGTTCTTGAATGTCTTCTCTAGGCATGGGTATTGGTTTAAGATTCTCTTGATCTTTGAGTGAATTTGGATCAAGCGTTGAACTAAGGATTTTTTTGATATTGCTAAACCTTGGGAAAGGATTTTGATCATGTTTGGGGATAAATTCTTGAGATATGTCCTCTTGCTCATTAGATTATGTAGAGACATTGTCAATGTGATCATTGGTAGATGGCTCTTGATCATTGTCTTCAACTTTTGAGGTTGAGAAATTGTCTATGTTTTCAACCATAAGATCAAATGATGTTAAGATTTCTTGAATTGGATCATTGTTAGACATTGGTGATTGATTTTGATCATGCTTTAGGAAAGAGTCTTGATGTGTGTCCTCTTTCTCAATAGGAGAGGTAAAAACATTCAATGTGATCAGTGGTAGATAGATCTTGATCATTATTTTCAATTTTTGGGGTTGAGACATTGTCACTATTATCATTAGTAGTTGAACCTTGAATGTTGTCTTCAATAGCTATTTCTCCTTGATCAATTAGGTCTTGGATGAGATTTTTGAGTTTAAAATAGTTTGATGCATTATGACCTTTTGCTTTATGATATTCACAATAAGCGTTGTCATCGTACCCTAGGTTTTTTAATATAGGTTCGTAATTAGCTATTGATTTTGGAAGTGTGATAATTTTAGCATTGACTAATGTGTTTAACACCCCTTCAATTGGCTCCCCTAAAGGAGTGTATTTACGTTTAGTGGTGTTATGGGATGGCAACAACTGTTTTTGCCATGATGATTGTTGAGGTTGTTGATGATATGTTGTGTTTTGATGTTGTAAGAATAGATCTTGTCGTTGATGTTGTGGTTGTTGATATGCAATGTCTTGATGTTGAACATTGTGTGGACGATATGTCATGTTTTGATTTTGTTCAAGTGTGTCAACTAATTTCTCAAGAAAATTTAGGGCAATTTGATGTTGTAGATTTTGTCCTTGATGGTGATTTTGAAACCCTTGATAAGAGTGCTCTTGATATACATGAGGATCTTGATTGAAATCTTCCATGTGACAAGATGTGATAAAACCTTGATTAGGGGAATCCATAGTTGATATATCATTGACATTTGTAGTATATGATGATCCCATGGGTGTATAGAGTGGAACTAGATTTGGGTAATAGATTGATATTGACATGTTTTGGGGATAGTTGGATGATTAAGTTTGATGTTGGATTCTAAGATTTTTGCTACTCAACCCTATGATGAGGATATGAGCTGATTTTGGGTGTTGTTTGATGAGTGACGCTATCATGTTTGATGTTTGATTTGATGCTTAGTTTAGAACACAATAGTTCACAAGACTCAAATCATTATTTTTCTATGGCTTAGTGTTTTCTTTACTTAAACTAGCTATGAGGTTGCAAGTAACGGTTGCTCCAAAAACACTAGCATGATAATGGTTTGATTTCTTAGGTTCAATGTGTGTCCAAGACTAATTTGATGTTTGGTTGTTGATTTGGTGATGTTGAGAAGCTATGGTACAAAATTTGTGTCCAAAAAGATGGTAGTCACGAACCCTATGTAAGCCAAGTCCAAAATGAAGGATGGTGATCTCAGATTTTGACTGATAGGTCCAATGATGTCCTCTAATAACTGAATGGAGTCTATAGGAAAATGTTTGAAATTCAGTTGCTTTGACCAATTCTGAGACAAGTTTGTAAGCAGGTCGATAGAAATTCCTGTTTAAGGTAATAGCAGTAGTGTTTTAGGTCAATAGCAGTTTTTTCTGAAGCAACTGTGGCCAAGTTTTTCAAAAGTGGCTTTATTTTGACAGTGATAGTCATAAACTACTGATAGAAATAGCAGCTAATCTGACCAATAGAAAGAAAATTTAGGTCAACTACAATAATTTTTGAGACAATAGTAGAAAAATTTAACAATAGCGACTCTATTTCAATAGTTTTCAGGTCAGTGATAGTAGTTTGTTTGATAAGTTTGCAAATGTTAACTGTGATTGATCTGATGTTTTGGTGATCTAATTTGATGGCAAGTGAGCATACAACAAACAATTTTGAGATCCAATGATGTAGCTCAAATATTATCAATCAATACATCCTAAGGAATAAAGGTACGCTCGTCTCTGTAGGCTTATCTCACCCCCGAAGGAGTGATTTTAAATCAAATCAATAGAGGGAAAAAACAGGATATATCAAGGAAATGTACCCTCTTGATACTCCAGACTAAAGAGGATTAACTCCTAAGACTTATGTCTCAACTATAAATCTGACGTGATAATTAACTTTTGGGAACGGTGTTATTCCCATGCACTACTTTGAAGAACATTTCAGAAAACAAGGATGGGCTTCTAAAACAAGGTGTTTAATGACAACCGTGAACACAGGGGATATAGACCATATATAAGCTACTTAAATCTTTAGTCGTTCCTACCCAACTCATTATATTCAGACAAGGATTAGGTATTGTCATGTTACCACGCTCCCGATATAAGCTACTTTCTTTCAATTTCACAAACTTTATATATTCTATCGGTAAATGTGCTTTTAGGGTCGCTTATGAGTTCTCCATTGTGGGATGTGTCTCATAAGCAGGGCCTTATCCTAAAAATGGGTGACCATAAAAAAATGCAAAGACCCTAAAGAGTTTCTCGTCACCCAAGATCGTCAAAAAAAGGCAAGGGGAGAGGATACACACTTGGCTCAAGGCCAATCACAATGAACACAATAGACAATTTATAGCAATTTGATTTTAAACCCAAAAGTGAAGTGTTTTGAAGATACCAATTCGTATTTTAGATGCACCAACTTCAAATATTTGAGACTTTCAAATAAGAAATGCCATTAATCATTGGGTTGTTATTGTAATCAAAAAAGATGAAATGTTCAATTTTATGCACCAAAACGAAACGTGAAGATTGTAACCAAGTTTTAATGTGATAAACACAAATGTTCAAGTTGTCTTCATTTTTAATGCACAAAAAAAAAATGAGTTTGTTTTAAGAGCACAAAATGTAAACATTCAAGTTGTCTTGTTCATTTTTAATGCACCAAAGGAAAGTGAGTTCATTTTAAGAGCGTCAAATGTAAATGTTTTAACTACTTAAAAGAAAATTTATACAAAAGTTCTTTGAAAAATAAAATACCTTGGACTGTTTGTCAACTCTGCAAACAAATGGTTAGTTGTTCCAACAAAAATATGTCATGAGCCTACAAGAGTTGCACCAACATTGTCAGACAAAAACTAAAACCAAAAGAAATTTAATTATATAAAAATTGAAAACCACTTGCACCATTACAAAGAGCATGAAATTTTACCCCATTTAAAAAATAATCGCTAAAAAATACTTTTTTATGACCAAGATATGGTTGTTTGAAGATAGGGTATAAAAAGTCTTGATTGCCAGACAGTAGTGACCCTTTCTTGAACAATAGCGGCCAAGTTTAGGTCAATAGCAGTTTTGTTTAAGTCAATAGCGGCTCTGTAATGTCAATTCAAATACCCATACCCAGAAAACTACAACACAGAAAAGACAATAGTGACCTTTCTCGACAATATTGGCCAGATTTAGGTTGATAGAGGTCAGATTTAGGTCTATAGCGGCCAGATTCAGGTCAATAGCAGCCAAACAAAAGCAGCGATCATGTTCAAATTTTAAGACGAAAATGTTCCAGTTAGCAAAAGCGGTTCTTGAAAAGGATGTGCGTGACCAAGAACCTGCAACTACTCACCAAGCTCAACGAATGTTAAGATTTTATGTCTCAACTTCCAGTTCTAAGTTTTCCTTTTTTAAAAACTTGGTAGTTAAAATGTTTATTTATGGCTTTACCGCCATACCTTGCCTAGCTTTTCTTTGTCATAACTGCTTTACTGCGGTGGTTGTTCCTTACCCTGGCGGTTACCACCGCACCATGGAAAATCAAGTGACTGACCGCAGTGGCCATGGTAAGACCGCCAGCGGCCTAGCTGGTGATTATCGTCACACCGCGAACAGTCAAGTGATTAACCGCGGTAAGACCGCCAATGGCCTGGCTGGTGGTTACCGTCGCACCATGGACAGTCAAGTGACTGACAGCGGTGGTCGCGGTAAGACTGCCAATAGCTTGGTTGGCGGTTACCATCGTACCGTAGACAATCAAGTGATTGACCGAGGTGGCTGCGGTAAGACTGCTAGCGGCCTAGCTGGCGGTTACTACCACACCGTGGGTCTTCTCTTGCCATGCAACGGTAGTGTGGAGCAGTTAGTGTGACTGTGCTTGGTGAACTCACCACCATACTGCAAACGGGTCAGACGAACTCGACGGTGGACTAGTAAATGACTTGGAGAGTTCGATGAGCTCGAAGACTGAGTTCACCGAGTTGGACTTGGTGACAGAAGCAGTAGACGTACCAACTGTAGACACATGGCTCAGTTTCAGAGCGATAATTGGTTGAGAACCAAAGGATTTATTGCAGTCATTGCAGGTTGACTTAAGCTGGCGAATAGGACTCGATTTGGGTGATGGCTTTAATGCTTGGGTGGCTCGATGCAATAAATCAACATGGGACTGATCGATTGCGTGATTGGATGAGAGATTCATGAACCTGATGGTCAATGATTGGTTGGAGGAATTGAATGCTTTTGTATGTGTAGACATGCAAAACTAACATCTTGCATCGAATTCTCCTATTAATCAATTAAGACAATTTATTGATTAATTTCCTAAGGTTCATTAAATAAATCAAATTATTTAATCCTTATGTTCTTCTCATTTGATTTAATAAATCAAACTAATTTAATCAAATGTCACCTCCTAATATCATCCAAGTTAATTAATCTACATTAATTAACTTCTAATCATAATTATCATTCTCTAGCTTTTGACTCAACTAGAGTCAAATCCAATCTCCTAACTAACCCACCCACTTGCACCAATAAATCATTTATTTGATTTATTATTTCCTCTAATTACATTCAAAATGGAATCAAAATGGAATATTCTTCCAATTTGAATCTTCCCCCCAAAAGGGACTTGTCCCTTCCAACAAGGTTTTAAATGCTATTTGCACAAGTCAAACATGGCATTTATTGCACCTTTCATCCCCCCTAAACATGTCATTTCATCCAAATTTGAATTTCAAATTGGCAGATTGGCCAAGACTTGCACATTCCTCACCCTCTCACACTTTGACAAGTAGCATCTTGTCATTGGCTCATGAATGATCCCACATTCATCCAAATCTATCACTCTTCCTAATCTTGAATCTATAAAATGCAAAGCATTTCAACATAAATCATCTACAACACAACAACATAACACTTACTCATTGCAAGGTTATTCTCTTCACTTGAGAATCAATCTTGTTCATCATTTGGCAATCTTGCTTATCAAGGATTGGGAAAGGGCAGCTTTCTACACAACTAAGTTGCACCAATCCACTATGGGATAGGAATGATTCATGTTTTTGCATTGTTCTTATTAGTTGCATTGTTTAACATGATTCTATATTTCATAGAGATGTTTGAGTTTGCTGATTTAAACTAAATTTTGTGCTAACAACATGAAATTGTTTAGGTCTCTCTTGCAAATTTTAGCATCCACAAAATGGCTCTAGAAGGAGGGCTACACCTAGTTTGCTTTTTTTTAATCTGAGATATATAATTTGCAGGCTTTGTTTTCACTTGGTTGATTCATACTGCCTATTTATAGAAGCTTAGTATCTCTTTATATATGTTATATCTCAAAAGCATACCACGTGGTTTGCAACAGCTTTATCTTCACGCATCATTCTAAGGCTTAGCCACCCATTAGTAATGTTTATGCAATACCTGTGGCTCTTCACTAACTTCCAAAGAAGTTATACCATGCAATCGTCCATGTTTCCAAACGAATAGTTGTACGATGATGATAAGCACTATCTTAAGTTCAGATTCCCATATCATAGCATCGCCTCATATTTCGATACTAATAGCATACTGTATGAGGCATCTCTTTCATCTTTAATACTGCGCGGTACACAGATTTGTCTGAGATGTTTGGTCTACACAGAGAAAGCACTTATATCATTGTCTTCCTTATTATTGTTGTTCCTATCTCCGTAATATTGTTATTCAATATTGACTTATTAGTTTGTGTCTTGAAGGTGTGTAAAGGATGAAAGGAGGAGTACGCGAGTCTTTAACACTGAAGCACATTTTCTCATGATAAGTCCCCCAAACCATGCACAGGTCTTAGTCTCCATGAACAGATAAAGTCGGGACTGGAAAATCTATTCTCTTCTTTTTATTCTCTGATTTCATTTTTTTTCTCTCGTAACATTTTAGTATCATTTATTACTTGGCTGTCCATCATTGTTCACCACATCACAAGCTGAGTTATTTTCATTTACTTCGATACTGATGTCTAAGCATTAACTCTCTCCTTGTCCCCAGCACAAGAAAGATATGCTTGGATCTACCTTTTAATGCAAAATCCCCCACTGTACCCTTCAAGAATTCAATAAAGTGTTATAACTTTGGTTTCCTAGACTGTCAAGGAAGTTGAAAGTGTTGTAAAGCTTATCATGTCGTTGCAGTCAATTACTAAGGCAATCCCTGTAATGTTAGGTCGCGGTACAGTGCCTTCTCTCATAAATGTCAAGGCAAGTGGCTAAGGAAGGTCGGTTAACGTGTTTTATATTATGGTGATGAGCAAACAATGATGGGTACAAATTGTCTTTGTTGTATCTTTTTCATTATAATCTTAGTTTCCTTTTATTTTACCAGCAACTACTGATATTCCGCATGGTGCATGACTTTGATCTCACACTGTTCCAACAGCTCAAACATTTCATTTTTTTTCTAATAGCCAACCTCCACTTCCTGTATTTCCAACTCCTTCTTGAAACGCATCAAGTTCAATTTATTTGTCTTGCAAAGTCTGGTACCTTAATTATACTGAATTAATTTGACTCAAATCCTGCAATGGTCGATTGAACTCCCTACCTTGGTGTAATAAGATCTTACGTTTTGAATGGCGGAAGGAACTAGTTACATGCTGCTACTGCTATGACGTTTTTTTTTTTTTTTTCTATGAATGATTTTATTGTTCTCGCGCTCTCCTATCAGCTTTTACATGTGGTTGTTGGCGCCAACACAGTAATGTGAGAGCCAGAGGATGGGATTGAATCTTGATCTGGATGATACCGCAGTCCTTAACATGGCCCGCGCCTTTACTTCCAATCTCCAACCTGTGCATTTATCTCCCACACGTACACTATTTTTGTAATACCTGTGAATGTTTCTTGTGGTAGAGGGGATTGATGGTCAAAGACTAGGAAAGTTGATTTTTTTTTACATCTACCACATGCATATGACCTACATTGCGCCTTAGCCTTCTATTTTGTTGTAGGTCCTCTATAGTCGCGTCATTGTTGTGGTACAACAAAATCTTTCCTGAGATCTTTTGTTGGCTACAATCCCTGTGAGCACACCTTTACGGTGCCTGCCATATTCTTGCATGTGAGAACATTTCTTGTAGACTATCGATGCATTTCTTGAGATCTTTTGTTGTCTGCAATCCCTATGAGGACGCCTGCCATATCCTTGCATGATCAATGTGATGCACTTTATTAGAAAGTATCTGAGATTTCCTATACCAGCACTAAGTCAATTCTACACTATCAAGTTGTTATAAATCCTTCTCGTTATGTGTTGGTTGTACAAAAGTGTCAAGCTCTAGTTATCTTTTGTTGGAGGCGAACCCCGTGAAAGACTATGTCGCCCAAACCAAGTTTTTGATGCTTAGAATGAGTGATCTAGTATTTCTTTGTCTATGAAAAGTCATGATAAATGTGCGCTATGAAGTCTTCCTCTGTTGATGAAAAATGGTATTTGAAAACTAAATTGCTATAAAGTCAGGAAAATAAGGTGGGAACAATTGAGTGAAGACATAGATATTGCTTTAAATACCTAGACATTTATTCACATGGTTAAGTTTTTGTAGGCATCCTCATTGATTGATCTTGCTCACTTATGACTTTTGCAGGCTAAGCAAAGGGGATTTGGAATCTTTGTCAATTAATGCTTCATTGGTTTGAAATCATAAGTGTTTTCATTCCATCGTTTGAAGTTAGCACCTAAATAATGAATTTAAATTAATAACGTGATATTCACATGATTAGTCTTTCCTTTTTCTTTTTTTAGGAAAGCAAAGGAGGAGGTATTTCGTTTGCATAAAGAATCTTGAAGAGGATTGAGTACTAAGACTTGAAATTCACAAAGCATTTTTTAATGCTTAGAGCATCCAATTCCTGCTTTGGTTTTCTGTTTGAACCAACTCACTTTTCGATTTGGGCATAAAATCAAGCATTAATTTGATCTTTTCAAAGTTGGTTAAAAAGAACCTTAGACATTTACTAGATTTCAATTTGGACTTAAAATTGAACAAGGCAACCTTCACACTTGGATTTTGGTGCTTAAAACGAATTCATCACTGCTTTTTGGACTTAAAATGAACAACTATTTGTCATATTTTGCAATCTTTTTCACAAAGTAATATCATCAAAAAGACATATGCGCTTCTCTCGCGCCTCAAGGCGATCTTGAGAATCAAAAGTCTTTTTTATGATATTAAGTTGTCAAAAATATTGCCTCCACACTTCAATTTGGGATCTAAAATTGAACAAAACATGCGAGTGTGAGCACGATATATTGCGGAGGTTCTCTCCTTTGTTTGTCAACAAAGGTTGTGTGAACGATGGGATATGTTAGCTCGCTATTGTTTATCTTAGAGGGCCTGCCTTGTGGGAAAAAGTACTCACCCAAGGGAACGACCCAACCGGGAACACGCTAAAGCCAAGCGACTTCCACCTAGGATATAAGTGTGGATATTGGAACAAAGGCCAATATCACGAGGATTATTCCGACGAGATGGACAGCAATGGACTCTCGCCGACGTTGGATAATCCCCCACGAACGGAATGCCCGAATTAGAACCCCTTGTTTAGAAATTGGCCAAAACCTTGTCTATCTTGTTGGTGCAAAAGGTCATGTCCTTTGAAGCCGCCCCACGTAACATGCGGTCTTGTTGTGGAAATGGAAAGTATGCCATGGGAGATTCATGGGTACTAATGCTTGGCTGACCCGAATAAGTGAGTGTCGTGGAGGGGAGCCAGTGTGGTCAAGCATTTAGCCATTCGCACAAGATATGCGCAGCTGGATTTATCCAAGTGGGAACCCAACAAGATATTGCCTCATCATCCTAGGGTTGTAAAAGTGCTTGGAATCAAAAACACTTTGCTTGGATTCAAAACATTGAAAAACGAACATTCACATGAGCCTCAAATTTCAAACACCTTGGAGGAAAAAAATACTTTTGACAAATTTAAGCACCCTTGCTTTCCCTAGGGATCATATCCTTAGAGGTTTCTAAGTGCTCGAATTCTATCGTCATTTGTTTTCACTAAGGATAAACCTAGGAAACTTTTGCCCTGATTTCCTTGATTTCCACATAATGGACCTTGTGGGATGAAAACGAAAGTGGGACATTAGACATTCAATTTGAAAACATAATCAAACAAGTGATTTTGGTAAAAAGGATTCACTAAGACAAGATAAAAGACAAATTTGATTACACATGTGTTTTCTCGCAAGTTCAAAATCCCAAAACCGAAGTTCAAAAAGCTTAGTGTGAAAGCTAGTGAGGAGCATCTTGAGAGACTTTTCGAGTTCAGAATATAGCGTGTTCTTCAACACCGAGGTCTTGTAAGCAGAAGTGTCATCTAGGTCAAGTCTAGGATCAAATCCAATCACTTTCATCCATCTCTCAACCATTAAATCAGTCAAAAATCACCTCACCAACAACTCTTGGAAACTTTGTAAACATCTCTTATGCTAAACTTCTAGGCGAAATCAAATCACTTTGTTTGACTTAACACAGCTAGTCAAACCATCATCCTATACACAAGTTCTCTCTTGGATAAAACAACTTCCTAGGGTTTACGAGTTCATCTTGTTTGACTTAACATACCTAGTCAAACCATCAATCCAATCACAAATTAATCAAATCAAAGTCCTAAAAGTTTTAGCATTTCTTTCAAAGTTTCTTTAAGAGTTCCATTCATCCATATCACTCATCTTTCGTTTACCTCGTCCTCATCATCATTTTGATCCTTCAATTGTCCTATTTCTTCGCTTCTTTGAACCTAAGGTTCAGATCGATCTAAAGAATTGGACGTTCATCTCTTACATTCTTGAAAATTGATCTTCATTTTATGGTTCAAACTCGATCTCAACACAAGAGGGACATGGAATATAAATTTGATCCATCCATCATGAGTAACCCAAATCAACTAAACTATCCAAGCCTTGCAATACCATGTGATTTTCAAAGCTTGTACAATGCATACATGGGAGCATTATCTCATACAAACATCAATGGTACAACAAATATGAGCATACCCAATCCAAAGTTTGGAACACCTTTCCCAATGATAGATTTAAATCCAAGTCCAAATCTACAAATATATCAACCAAACGCTCAATGCATGAGTTTTCCAAACAACATTATCCCACCAAATCCATACATGCCAAGTGCAACTTTACCAAACATGACCATTTCAAATCCACACTTGGTAAACTTTGGGGTCGACATGTTTGCAAATCCCATCAATGTTCAAAATCCAAGCAATGTGTTGACAACTCCATATGTTGATTCAATTCAAGGTAACACCATGCAAAATCAAAGTTACCTAAATCAAAGAAAATTGATTCCCAACCACAACAATGTTCAATTTCAATCTATCATGCCAAATCAAAACATCATACCAAATCATCCCATTTTTCCATCGATATCGCAAAAACAGATGGAAACCATCCAAGCAACCCCAACAATCAACACCATTCCACCGCCACCGCCACCACCGCCAAAATACAACACGACCAATTCATTCTCCATCATGTTGCAAGCCGCTCAAGAAGCTTCCCGCAAAAAGGCACTCCAAGCCCAACAAGCTACACAGCTAGTTGCTCAGCAAGCACAAGCGGCTCAAGTAGCCCAACAAGCGCAAGCGCAAGCAGAATTCTATGCACTATTGCAAGAATCCAAGAAGAAGTAGCACAACAAAGAGCCCAACAAAAAGCATTGTTGGCACAAAAACAACATGACGAACAACAAGCGTTGTTGGCTCAGCAGCAAATGCAGGCCTTACCCGCTCAACAAAGCTTGCAACAGATTCCCACCGCAATTGTTGAAAACAATGATCAAGATCTATCCATCAATGAACACATTGAAGATGTTCCCATCTCATTCAATGATCAAATCATCACACACCAAGAGTCACTTTTCAATCACGATCAAAACTCACTGACGATACCCAACAATGATCCAATCCAAGAAACATTAACATCATTTGATCCTATGTTTGAGAACATTGACAATCCCTCCACCAAAATTGTTGAAAACAATGATCAAAATCAATCCATCAATGAGCACATTGAAGATATGTCTACCCCATCCATTGATCAAATCGTCATTCATCAAGAGCCACTTTTTAGTGATCTATTTCAAGATGTGTTACAATTATTTGATCCCATTGACATAATCTATGATCCATCGACCAATGATCATATCGAAAAAGTTTCTACATCGCCTTATGAGTTAGAGGAAATATCTCAAGAACGTATTCCAAATCATGATCAAAATATTCCACCAAGGTCTAGCAATGATCCTCTCAAAAACATATGGCCATCCTTTGACCTCATGACATTTGAGAATCTTCCTATGCCTAATGAAGATACCCAAGAAAGAAATCCATTCTTTGAAATTGACCCATGTCAAGAACTTGATCCAAAGCATGTTGAAAGCAATTCCAAAATCACTCAAGATCAAGAATTTGTATCTCCAAGCTACTACAATGATATAATGGACACTCTCCTATCTATACAAGATGTTGCAAATGATGACCATATCCGCATAGCACATACTCTTCCATCTACCCATGAGATGCTTTCTTTGGATGGACCTGTAGATGATCTTCATTCAAAACAAGAGTCTCATACTCTTACTGAGGAACAAGAGTCTCCTACTCTTAAAATTTGTACACATGATCAAGATGTAGATAAATGCAAAGACATATCAGAAATGGATCATGAAGAAGGCTTGTACATAAGTCATGAATCAAAAACATCCCATGAAGTGAGTCATGAGGAAGACTTTTGTGTAGACAGCGAAGCATCAACACTTCTTGAAGAAGCACTACAATCTGATATCTCACAAAATCAAGCTACAGATATCAATCAGGCATTCATCCCACTTATGGAAGATCCTATCACTTATAAACTTGGATCACTCACCTTTGTAAGGGAAAATCATCTTATCAATGAAAGAGCTATGACATTTGAAGATCCGCCACAGAGCAGAGAAGGAGCAACACCTTCTTTCCAAGGTAAATCATATCCTATTGCAAATAAGTTTTTTCAGCAGATGAATTATCAAGGCAGAGGATTAGGCCTACATGAATAGGGTATCCTAGAACCAGTGCAGTTTATTGAAAATCCTAAGCATCAAGGCCTTGGTTATTTGGCAATCAAGGGATCTCAACATATCAGTAAAACTTCCACAAAATTGGGGGCAACTTCGTCTCGAGTAAACATCAACATGGGGAGCACGAAGAATCCTTCTGATGAAACCAATGCCAATACTACCACCCGCCATTTCATGAATCTTCATCCACCCATCACCCCATCCACAAATTAGGACCAACGTCAAAAGAAAGATTTGAATCAAAGGACGAAGCATGAAGGACAAATCAAGTACATATGGATACCAAAGAGTACAAAGAAAAATTATCCCTATCAAACTCCATCAGTCAAAGAAACTATGGGGCAAAATAAAAAAGGGAAAAGTATCCATCAAAGATTTTCACAAAAGCAAAATAAAGCTTCTCAAGCAACATACAAAGTGTATCAAGCAGTTGGTCCTAATTCCACATACACTTCCATATCCACCCATTACTGCTCATCTTCCCAAGTTTGGAGAGTCAAAGGTTCCAAACTGACAACCAATCCATATTTTACTCCTAAACACACTCCATCCACGCCTCCACGCATGATATCCAACTCTCACATTGACCATGTATTGGCAGTGACCCTTCATCATAAGGATTCAAAAGGCACTCTATCGCAATGTGCGCACAAAGACAAAGTTAACTCCGATATCAGCAAAGCAGATCAGGGATCTCAAAAGTTGCATTCAAGTGCACATATCTTGGCAAAGCAACTTCTTCAAGAAGGATACCGATGGCATGTTATGATAGAAGCATCAACATCAACACCACCAGGTGGTTCAACATCAGCTTAAAATCTCTCAGAAAATACAAAAAAATTAGAAAAAGTCCTGGAAAAATGGTTACCTTGATGAAAACCTGGTAAACAGGCATCTTGGTGACAACAAAAAAAATCATAAAAATATAAAAATCAAAAAAAGGATTGAAAATAGTAAAGAAAAAAATTGTCCTCCAGTGAAAACCATTTCGGTGGCACTTTGGACAAGTACCATGATGAAAACCTGGCAAACAGGCGTCATGTGTAGAATCGAGCATCTACGTGCGCCAGTTCAGGAGAAACCATCTTATCGCATCCATTATAAGGCCATCATTTGAGCCGTATCATTCATTCACCCATGAACTGTTTATCCAACCCATTTTTATCCATCTACATCCAAGGTCCAAGTTACCTTGATCTTGATAAAATTTTGGAGCACACTTTACGCTTGCTTATGGTAAAAATCTTGACATGGGTCATTTTCATTAATCCTACCCAACACTATATGAGCCTTGAAGCATTATCCGAATGAGCGTTCCTCTGTTTGAACACCTTATGTTGTCACAAGATAATCCTTGGCATCCTTTGCATGCTTACCATACCCATCCATCTATCCAAGAATCCACCCATGGCATTCCATACATTGCTAGACACTGGGGGTAGATAATTACATCTTGCTTCGTGAATAAATCTTGATCTATATCCTCCAACTTATGTGGAGATCCGAGCATTGGCAAACGTGAAATCAACTTGGTCAAATCATTTGTGAGCCAAAATCCCAAATCACTAGCCCATGGCATATTTTGACAGCAAGACGATGTTCCTTATCAAGTTTTATCTTTCATCGAACATCAATTTGAACAATTCATATCAGTCGCATCTAATGTGTACTCCATCATCAAAGCTATTTTGTTCCAAATCAAGCTTCATCAATCTTGATCAATCGAATCCAATCAATCATCACCTTGTTTGACTTAACACACTTAGTCAAACTATCATCTTGTGAACGAGTTTACTCTAGGATAACACAACTTCCTTGGGTTTACAAGTTTATTATCATCTTTGTTTGGCTTAACACACTTGGCCAAATTATCAAATCCATAATCACCTCATTTGGCTTAACACACCTAGCCAAATTATCCTTTTTGTACGAGTTTACTCTGGGATAACACAACTTCCTGGAATTTACAAGTGCATTATCACTTTTGTTTGACTTAACACACTTAGTCAATCAGTCAATCCGATTGATCAACATTAAGCTTGGTTTTCAACAAAATCCCAAAAATAGAGCATTGATATCATCACATATCATATCATATTTGTCAAAATCATGCAAAAATTCAAAAACATTCAGAAAAACTCATCAAAAATCCAAAAACATTCAAAAAATTCATCAGAAAATCCAAAAAATTTCATCCTTTCGGCGTTCGTCGCAATGGCATTCATTTGCTTATCTTTTTTACATTTAGGTCATTCTTTATGTGTCTGTCGCATTGGCATCCGTTTGCCCATCCTTTAGGCATCCGTCGCAATGGCATTCGTTTGCTTATCTTTTTTACATTTAGGTCATTCTTTATGCGTCCGTCGCATTGGCATCCGTTTGCCCATCCTTTAGGCATCTGTCGCAATGTCATTTGTTTGCTTATCTTTGTTACATTTAGGTCAGTCTTTCAGGCGTCCATTGCATTGGCAATCCGTTTGCCCATCTATCTTTTCATTGAGCCAGGTTTGTCGTTTGAACTACGCCGTCTCTGAGCTTAAACGTAGGCAACGCCATCCTTGATTGGCCCCTGAGACACAAAATACCAAAAACAGTCATAAAATCTTGAAAATACCAAAAACATTTGTAAAACATCTCAAAAATTTCAAAAACAGCCTCAAAACATTTGAACAAACCAAAATGGTGCATCCATTTCATCTCGCTTTCACCCGTGATTGTCATCACTCATAATAAAGTCAATCGTCGCTTTCACCCTTTGGTGAGTTAGTCAGAAGCAAGTTTAGCAGGTTCCAAAGTGAATGCCTTATCGTCAAAGTCTTAAGTCTAGAGCAATAAGCAAGCAAGTTGGTCAACTCGGAGTATCAATAGCTTATCACCCAAATTAGTCTCACCAAAACCCTGATCACTACATGTCCTAGGATGAAGCTTTCCGGCGATGGATATAAGCTTCAGGTACCCCACAGTAGTTTAGCCTTGGCTAGTGGTACGAAGAACATTAGCTTGTTTGTTTACTTTATCTTGGTCTTTTTAGACTTATCTTATTTTGCGCTCATTCCAAGGACCTCTCAATGATGCCTAAACAAAACAGGTTTAGAGAGAAAGGAATGGGGCAACGATCATTATCTTTTTATCTGCTGTGCTTGTTGGATATTCTTGTAAAATAACTTCATTATGCATACTTTGTTTTGTTTGTAGGAAGGATGTTTTAGGTATCTTGTTGACCACATAAGAAGGCTTGTCTTTTTATGTTTTGGCCCGAGATGTCTAGAATATCTGAACTGCATTCTGAATAAGGTTATGTTTGTCAAGTGTGAACAAGAGTACTCCTATCTGATTGTCGAGTCAAAGTCCATCACACTAGGCGCAACGCCATCCTAGTTCTTAATACCTTGATGCATCGCACCTACGTGTATTATCAAACATTAAAAAAGGTACGCTCTTTTCCCATCCTTGGATAAGCAATACATCATCATCATTCATCATCATATCCAATAAAGTCTCGATGACTAGTAGACTTGTTGGACTTTTGCATCTTCTTGGATTCAAAGGTTGATCCCTCTCATTCTTCTATCCTCTCTTGTTCTTCTATCCTCTTTCACGCTAACAATGCATCCATCTTGCATCTGCACTCTCATCCTGCATAATCATGTCATATCATTATAGTACACATCATCCATCTCATCCATCTCACATGCATTGCATAATCATTTAAGATGTTTAAGATAATATAGATTTGTTATTTTAAGCATCTTCGAAACATCTCATTTTCATCATCATTATCATATAGTCTAACCATCCATACATCCATTTTGAACCTCTTTGTCGCGAGATCTACCTCAAATTGAATCTTTTCGCTCGATCTCACGAAGGGGCAATGTACTAACGTACTTATTTTCACTGGGGCATTCGAAAAAACCAAAAAATTTTAATTTCGATGTCGGCAACATCATTCTTTGAACCAATGCAACGAGTACATTGCTTCAAAGAGGGGCAAAATGTAGACATGCAAAACTAACATCTTGCATCGAATTCTCCTATTAATCAATTAAGACAATCTATTGATTAATTTCTTAAGGTTCATTAAATAAATCAAATTATTTAATCCTTATGTTCTTCTCATTTGATTTAATAAATCAAACTGATTTAATCAAATGTCACCTCCTAATATCATCCAAGTTAATTAATCTACATTAATTAACTTCTAATCATAATTATCATTCTCTAGCTTTTGACTCAACTAGAGTCAAATCCAAACTCCTAAGTAACCCACCCACTTGCACCAATAAATCATTTATTTGATTTATTATTTCCTCTAATTACATTCAAAATGGAATCAAAATGGAATATTCTTCCAATTTGAATCTTCCCCCCAAAAGGGACTTGTCCCTTCCAACAAGGTTTTAAATGCTATTTGCACAAGTCAAACATGGCATTTATTGCACCTTTCATCCCCCCTAAACATGCCATTTCATCCAAATTTGAATTTCAAATTGGCACATTGGCCAAGACTTGCACATTCCTCACCCTCTCACACTTTGACAAGTGGCATCTTGTCATTGGCTCATGAATGATCCCACATTCATCCAAATCTATCACTCTTCCTAATCTTGAATCTATAAAATGCAAAGCATTTCAACATAAATCATCTATAACACAACAACATAACACTTACTCATTGCAAGGTTATTCTCTTCACTTGAGAATCAATCTTGTTCATCATTTGGCAATCTTGCTTATCAAGGATTGGGAAAGGGCAGTTTTCTACACAACTAAGTTGCACCAATCCACTATGGGATAGGAATGATTCATGTTTTTGCATTGTTCTTATTAGTTGCATTGTTTAACATGATTCTATATTTCATAGAGATGTTTGAGTTTGCTGATTTAAACTAACTTTTGTGCTAACAACATGAAATTGTTTAGGTCTCTCTTGCAGATTTTAGCATCCACAGTATGATTGTTCTAGTCGAGTACAAAGAGACTTTTCAATGTTGACCAGGAGAGTGGGTGGCAAGCAAAGTTAATAAAACATAGGTTTTTTGAACTATATGAAAATATACATTGTAACAGTGAGAAGATATATATTTTGTTGTTGCGAGCTGAACTGGAGCAAGACTGTGATTTGAATGTAATATTGTTTTACTGTAATACAAAATATTCTTTGCTTGGTGTGGTGGATTTTTTACCTGAAAATTTTTTTCCACGTTCAATATCTGTGTCATCTGTGAATGCTCAATTTTGTGTAATCTTTATTTTACATGTTGTATTCATCTCAAGTAGTTTTTCATGTTATTGAAACTTGTTTTAAGCTCTCCTCCTTTGTTGTACTAGTAGTAAGGGAATATATTCCGCACTGTTGGGTCACTAGTTGATCCTTGCTTTTCCCTTGAATGAAAACATTAAAGTTGAGGACCTAGGTTCCACCGGTTGTGCCAGAATGTGTAGGGAATTGGAAAGATGGAAATACAGCAATTAAAACAAATGAATAAAATCAAAACAAGTTAAATACCAACCTACTCATGAAATGTGATTGTAAAGCAATGAATTCAATGAATAATATTAGCATAAATGAAAACATAAACGAATTCTAAACATTACAATTTTGCCATCCCATGTCAAAGTGTGTCCGTATTGATAATGGATGTTGGGTTGCTTGATCAATACGAAGCCTCCATTGTTGTTGAAAGTTTCAAGGTAGTAGTAGTAGTAGTAGTAGTAGTAGTAGTAGTGATTTTGAATGCAAATGTGCTAAATGTGCTTCAATGAATATTTTGGCATAACCTCTCCACAAATTCTCCAGATTATTTGATCGTTTGTCAGAAGGAAGAAGGTTGTTTCATAGATTTTCAAGTTTCAAATGAATAATCGAAATTCAACAATGAAAGATCACGATCAACGGTTGAGAATCGTTGAGAGGAAATAGATTGATTATTTAACTCCTCTGATTGATCCAATTAAAGATTTTAATTAGATAATCAGTGGGATTAGATTGGAATGATTTGTGGGATAGAAGAAGTTAAATTGAATGTTCAGTGGAATTGAAGAAATCAGACTGAGAAATCAATGGTCATGATTTATTCAATCAAGAAATGTGAGGATGTATTAAATAATTAATTAATGTTTGAAAGGAACGTGCAAGTTGCATTTGACTTTTGACAAATAAAGATATATTTATTTGTTGACCATGTTGAGTGATTTTGAATAATTGATTTAATTATTCAAATTTAGAGAAGGGAAAGTAGTTTAATTAAATTATTAAATGATAGTAATTTAATTAATTTAGATGAATAAGGTATGTTCGTGACATAATTAAATTATTTGTGTTTATTTAATTAATGGGGAGGAATAATGATAAATTAGCTGATGACATGGTGAATTAATTAAACAATTTGAGATTATTTAATTAATAGAGGAAAATAGGGTTATTGATGCAAATGATGTTAAAAAGGGGATTAATGATATTAACGATATCAAATGCAATAGTGATAATGAAAGTAATGTTGATAATAGAAAATGAAATGCAATAGTGATAATGAAAGTAATGTTGATAATAGAAAATGAAATGCAATAGTGATAATGAAAGTAATGTTGATAATAGAAAAATGCAGTTTAGGATATGTGATATGTATTAGGCCATTTTTACATGTCTACATTAATACATTACAAAACAATAACTCAATATTAACAAAAAATATATATTTTAAAAGTGAACATAAATATATAGTTAACTTCTTAAATAAATTAAATTTTTAAAACTTAAAAGCTTAGTTTTAAAAAAGTTATTAAAAATATAAATAAATTGTGAAAGATAGAATTGTAACTTTAATATTAAAAATTACAAGTAAATGCAAACTTCAAAAATTAAAAATAAAATTGAACATGTTAAAAAGGTAAAATATTTTTTTATTTTGATTATGTAATTTTTTAATCATCTTCTGATATACAATTTATATATAATCAGAATATTGTTTTTTCAAATTACATTATATTAAATATTATATATAATAATAATATAATTTTATATATAATAATAATAAATATAATTATATTATATACAATGTAATTTGATATATTAAATATATATTGTATTATATTTATATGTATGAATTTAATTATATCA
The DNA here is from genome assembly GCA_007115665.2 of Sequoiadendron giganteum. NCBI lineage: Eukaryota > Viridiplantae > Streptophyta > Pinopsida > Cupressales > Cupressaceae > Sequoiadendron > Sequoiadendron giganteum. The sequence continues at coordinate 462,047,950 of CM021102.1, forward strand.
TTTGTATCATGTAGAATATAATGTATAATATTATATTTTTTATATATAATATTATATAATTATATCGCATAAAATATATTGTGTTATATTTATATTTAATAGTTTATAAAATATAATCATAATATTATTTAAAAAAATTACACTATAGTGGGAGGTAGGGTGGGCGTCCCTCCAAGCTGGCAGAGGTAGGTGGTGTTGGATGCCACAGTGGAAGGTGATTGGGGGTGGGTGCCTTGTTGGCATGCCCGTTGGATTGAACGTATCCTGGCAGATTTTGCGTTTGATTACGAACTCAGTTTTAGGACATCTTCAATCCTAGCATTGATTCCTTGTGATGCGTGATAAAAATGGTGAGGTGATCCCAATCTACGAGGACATATGGCTCATTTGGTTGTGTACCATTCCCTGAGCTCGACGACGGCTTGGTAATCCAAGTTCGCATATTTATTGATGGCTGGGTAAATTTTGGTGCATATTTTCCTTAGCAGGCAGCTATGGTGTTAGCGGGTTCCCTTCTCCTTCTCGACCGAGGCAATTTGAGAAGGAAAGAGGATGGCGAAGGGATCAAAATTTGTGGTTGAGGTCTCTATGGCGGCCCTTGCGCGTTTTGAGGCTGATACCCCCATTTCCTTGAAGTCGTCATCGAGGCAAACCTCATTCAGGAAGGTCTCTAATCAGATACTCGAGCGAATTTTGCACAATTATGAGTCGTCGGTGCTTGTGGGTGTAAAGATGGTCTTGGGTTCGGGACATTTGGAGTGCGACAAGTATGGGAGGGACAATATGCATACTCCTCTCGGTTTCTTGTTTCTCTCCTGGACAATAATGTCCTGAAGGCGGAGGCTAAAGGCTGCTTGGTTAAAATGTTTAAAGAAGACTTGGTGGAAAGCGTGGACGAGGTTCTGAGCATGGTGATTGAAAGAAGGGGTTGTCTAAGGCCATGTGACCTGAAGCGAATTCGTCTGGAGGACACAATAAGGATTTATCCTTTCCTTCTGGACTTGAATGGTCTGAGTTTGATGAACAAGGCGGTTGTGGTAGTGGCTATTATTTTCCTTAAAAAATTATTTGGATGATGGAGGTTGATGATGAAGAGTGGATTTCGGAATTTGAAGACTTTGCAAAATTGAACAAGTTTATGTAAGGTGGTTGTTGGGTCAAGGGTTTTTTGGTCTGTTGGGATCGGCTTTGGTGTTTTGCCTGTTTCGTTGATTGCTCTGGTAGATTTTCGACCGTTAATGGCTCTCATGTAGCATGTTTTGGTTAGGGTTAACAATGGCTTCGATTAGTTTTTTTTGGTGGTTGGTTGTCTATGAAATCTTTGGTTAGAAATTTATTGGTGGCTATGTCTAGTAAAATCTATGGTGGCTAGATGTCATTTTTGGCTTGCCAGAATACATTAACCTGCTCGACAGACGCTTATATGAAAGTTTATCGGTTTTATTAATATAATAAATAATATCTTACATATCCAAAAAAAAAAATTACACTATATATATAACATATAATAATATAATTCATATATAATAATAAATATAATTATATTATATAAAACATATATTATATATTAATAATTATATTTTGTATTATATTATATTAATTTTATATATGGAGAACTCTAAATTTAAACAAATTCAAGATGTTGAATAAGTATTATATTGTAGTAGATGAAGCATCTAATAAAGTGAAACGCACTTTCCTCCACATAAATATGCACCTCATGCACAAGATGCAATTTCATGAGGCAACGGAGGTATGTTGGTCGACTTTAAACGGTTTAAATCGCTAACAAATAAAAGAGTTGACGATGACAAATGGTCGTGATCTTTTTAATTGTCTTGCATCCCCTCTATTATTTATCATTGATTTATTATATTAAGTCGTCTTTGGTCATAGATGGAATTATATCCATGATTACCTCCTCTATCTTTCTCAAGTTATATTTATCTATCTACCTCCTTTTTATTCCTTTCTATCCTTATCACTCCCTCTTTCTCTTTACTCCGTATTTTTCTTTCTCCTTTATATATACATATATATTTCTCTTACTCTCTATTACTCTTCCTCCTTTATATATATATATAAACTTCACACACAGACCATGTTTCTCTCATTCTCTCTATAACTCACATCTCCCTATCTCTATATCTCTTCCTATCTCTCTATATATCTCTCCCTATCCCTTTCTATATCACTCCCTCTCTCCCTCTATGTATTAAGCTATCTCCCTCTATCTATTAAACCATCTCTCCCTATCCCCCCCTCTTAATCTCTCTCCCTCTTTTATTCACTCTAGAAATGCATGCAAAAATAGACCAATTTTTTTCCTATTTGACGTTCTACACCTCTTCGGCATACCCATTGCACACAAAGGTGCAATTGCTAGTTTTTATAGATAACTACAAAGAAAATTGTCTAGCCTAAGTTAGTGAGGCCACAAATGGGGGACCTCATCCCCAAAATAAATTACTTTATCCATTAAGGACCAATTCAATGAACACACACTTAATCAATATATTCAACTTTTTTCAACTTAAAAGACATATAAGTCCACAATGAAAGTCCACGAGTCACCACTTAGAGTTCCACCTTATATGTTGCTATGAGAATTTGAACGTGGGTCTTTACAATGGAACCCAATGCTTTCACCAATTGAGATCAACCCCTTCAATTATATACAGAAGAAATCTTTTTGCACTACAAATAAACAAACCTTCTATCAAATGATCCTAGTTAATTTAAAAATTAAAATGGTCTGAAAGTGTGCTTTAATGTATGATTCAAAATCAATGATATAAAATAAAATTAAAAAGAGGTTGAAAATACATATGTACTAACCATTAAGAGGGCTCATATTAAGGGCGTAGCTTCTAAATTCAGCTTAAATTGCTCAGTTATTTTAAGGAATTGCAACACCTATTAAAAATAAAAAAAATATAACCCTTATCTTTTTTCAAGGTAGTAAATAATTACCTGTAACTACCGGAAAGAACCATTATATCACCCACTCACCAATAAAATTATGTGAATTAACGTCACTCAGGCCAGCTGGAACATCTTTCAAGTATAGATTTAGTTAGGGAGGAAATTATGAGTATGGCTTTTGTGTCATAGAATGAATCAAACAACAATATTTAGAAAATTTTACACCTGATAGCTTTCGGCGTCATAAAATAAATGATATAACAATTGGAAATGTATTAGTACATTCTTCCATATGCCAGTAAATCATTGACAAAAATTGGTCTGGACAATAGGAGCTTTAAGTAGATGAAAAGATGTCTGTACATAAAGGATGGTTATGAGCTTCAACATTGCAAACTCTAGTAAGATAACATTTTAGTTCTTGAGCAACTGTTACGGATTTTGTTACAAGCAATGTTACAAGCAACAATGGACTTACGTGTTGCTAAGAACTGACCATACCTGGAAAACAATAACTTAAAAATTGATTCCTTGCTTCTTTTTTGTCATTGAGGCCTTACGCACAAGGAACTACATCCTAATTTTTTTAGTTATCAACTTACATAGCAAAGGATATACGTTTCAACTGCCATACCCTACAAAACAATCAAACCCGTGACATAAAACAAAGAGCTGCAAAAAATGTGCCTTGGTTTCTGTGCATCAAAGCACAATCTTTTTTTGGAATAGAGAGCATGCCAGATGAATATTCCAGGTACAAAATGGCCAACTAGAGATTTAGTTGTCCATCTTCAAGAGATACTCCAAAAAAATCCCTTAATATATCCTTCTGAGTGTGGCCAAACCCATTTGTAATTGTGAGCATTTGTCCAAATTTTACATTTTCTTTCCTCAGCCTCCCAACTCGATCAGAAACGCCAACAAGCAAATTATCAAAATTTTCTAAGGACGATGAGGATGAACAATTTGTGAATTTAGTATTTGCTATGTCCAGCTGCTTAAAGAGTGATAAAAGCAAATCTTTTTGAGCATACAGCCTTTCTTGGGCAAGCTTGTATTCTGCTTCTTGAGACCTTCTTAGGCCATGCAGGGCTTGGTTAATTTTATTCTCAAATTTCAAAGCTGTAATATGAACGGGGGAACTAAGTAGGTCTGCAGCTCCATTAGTATCTTCTGGAAATGCCATTGACCTTCCCCGAAGTCTTTCATGAACCAGTGAACTTTTCTGAGAAGATGCCTCATCAAACATAGGACCTGCTAGTTGCAATGGTTCAGATAGTAGGCTTCTAGCTCCATATATATTTCTGAGAGGAAATTCACTTGATCTGTTGTCTTCAACTATGACAGAAGGAATACAGCCTGACTGTTGCACCGCTTCACCTACAGAGAAACTAAGCATATTATTAAATATTAAAAGCTTTGCCAATTGGGAAAGAAGCTAGAGGTTGAAAAGCCGGAATGGTTGGTTTTTAAAATATCACTGTTCCTTCCCGATACCAGCAAATGCTTAGTGGTATCAATGCGGATGACTAAAACGTCCAAATTACTGACTCTCTTGACTCTTGAGTATCCAAACTACTCAAACGTAGTGATCCCAGAAAAAAATAGAAAGTATCTTGATGACATAAAATGTTTCCCTGACATACAAATATGAAAATAGCAAGGAAAAATAGAATGAAAAAGTGTATTGCTTACCTCTCGGGCTTACAAGAGAAACAGGAGTAATACTTAGAGGCTTTAGCTGATAGTTAAGTCCTTCATTCTCTATTGCTGCCTTCCCTGCATGTAGTAGCCACCTCCCACAATTTAAGAAAAACAATTGTAAAATGATTAACAACCATATAATGCTATTTTGTTGCAAAACCTGCATATTAAGTTGGATTGAAATCTATAAATCAAAAGTGACCAACAGAAGAGCAAGCTCCTCAAATGTCCCGTGTTCAAGGAAACTTAATTTGTTTCTAGTGACTACCGGTTAACAATGACCTTCAAATCTAACACTACTCCACATTTTGAATTTTAAGAGCATTAGAGGCGTGGGAGCAGAAGCCTTTGCAAAGGCAACAACAAATACATAATCCACAATATAGCTCAGTAAATCTAAATTATTTTGAGTTCAAAGAGATGTGTAATTCTAACATTTTAACAAAAGTAGGTGAAAAGAGTTTGAATGTCCATAAAAGATGACAAATGTAATCCGCTAAAACCAGTATCCAACAAAGAAAGTACATCTTCAATGGTGACAACATAACCATTGAAAGATGCAGAAGGCTGAACATTATATAAGCCAAATAGTTAAGGAATTATGGCAGCACATGGATTGATATGGAAGAAAGGAAGGTGAGATCAGATTGGGGAGGAAGATAGTTTTCATTTCAATTCTAACTGAATGACATTAGATACACATAGGAAAAATGAATCTCATAAACAATCTCGTATCAATCCAAAACAAGTTTCTACAATTAGGACCTATAATTAGCATCAGCACGACACATCTTACAGGCATCAACCACACATGGATGGCCTATCATCATCACTTACAAGAACAAACACTTAAGCAAGTGTTGAATTTGACAGTTGTACAGCTGTATTTATGCATCTTTACCATAAAATACAATCCATTTTTTTTTTAAATAACACATGAAAGAGGAAATTTTGGGCAGAACAGCAAAAAATTCTTAAGGATTATAACCATATATGTGTTTAGTGTTTGGTGTTTCCTTATTGAATAACTAGGCCAAAACGGTTCTAACCAGTGCAAGAAAGGTGCCAAGTACCCACAATTATCCACAGATTTTTCCCTAGTTTTGCTCAGGCTTTGTTTCAATTGGGTAGTTGGCAAACCATTTTGGTCATTTTCATTGTAAAACGTCTTAATATAATACTTTGATGGGTGAGGTCCTCAAAAGACTCCCATATATAGTTAGTTAGTTAGTTAGTTAGTTAGTTAGGGGATCTATAAGGAGGCCCACCCTTGGAGAAAACAACAAAAAGTACATAGAATGTTATTACAACATAAACAACCATAACGGTTACATAGATGAAGCAAGGAAAATGGCTATAACCAAAAAGAAAGCAGCCAGAACCAGTTTACTAGCAAGACAAACAGCTACATGCAAACAACCACCATGAACTCACCTTCAGCAAACTATCAATGCTACCTTCTCCACAGTCCACTATTTCTTCAACCTAGCCTCTCCTCAACTATTCACCACCTACCACAAGATGTTCCTTTGTATACCCATTAAGAGTAGCAAATCTCATACATTGGCACAATTTCCTTCTAAACCAAGATCGATGAATGTAGTCCCACAAAAGATCAAGATAGTGAATAACTAGCAACTTCCATGCAACTTTTATAATAGGCCACATAAAGCCCAATCATAACCATCCCCACATCTCCACAAAATGCTTTGTGCAAGCAAAACCCTATGCACTGTTAGTTTTGTATGATCAGATTAGAATGCAAATTTAATTCAAATATTGACACAAGAACACAGCCAATACCCTGGGAAAACCCTCCAACCTGAGGGAGAAAAAACCCAGCCAATATATCTCCTATATATTCAATCCTAATAAGAGCAGAAACCTGCTTACAGCTTAGGCACAATGCCAAATAGATACAATGAATAAAAGCACCTCTCTAAGATGCAGTACACAAGTGAAAGTGACAAACTCCTTGATGTCGATCTGCTGCTTCAAACTGATGAACTACTGCTACAGAATCGATCTTCTCCCAAAATATGAAATGCGATATGTCTTGATGATCAAATGAAAGGAGATCACGAGTATATATACATAAACAAAGGATCGCACCTCTTCAATAGACAAGTCGGCCTCAAGAGATGAACACGTCTTTTCAAGAGGGGCGCAATTCTCAAGGAGGTCGGCTTCAATAAATAATAAATAATATTTCATTGCCTTTAATATTTGTTTATCTCATTTAAAGATTGAAACGCCTCTTCAATGAAATCAAACCAAATAACTTTGAATAGCTTTAAATTTATTATTAAATCGAGCCAAAAGTATTCCTCACGTGGTTGCAAAAACATTAACTCTCCCTCTCAGCTAGAGAGGAATACTTCCATCTGTGTAGAACATATCGCCTCATAGTGATGTTTAATCAACATGGCTACCTCCATGTGAGAAAAGAGCTTATCACCTCATCGTGATATCAACCATCATGGCTACCTCCATTGATGGTATGTACAAGTGCTCATCACTCAATGTGATGTTGTCACCTCACCGTGACTTTCACCATGGCTCCCCCAGAGGGTGAAACATAGGTACAAGTAAATCATCACGAACTCCCTCACGTGATGTCATGAAGTCACACACATGACATCCACCATGGCTCTCCCAAAGGGTGGAAAGAAGGGATTTCACCTCGAACTTCTCCCCAAAGAAGAACTCATTAAAGAGGATCATTGATACTGAGACTCCTCAGTTAAAGCTATATTCTCTACCATACCAAGCTTATCTCGAAAGTACACAAACTTTATCTTGGAGAGAGGCTTGGTGAGAATGTCTATCGTCTGCTCATCAGTGTTGATATACCTCAACTGTATAGCTTTCCTCAATACCATATCTCTGATATAATGGTATTTGATCTCAACATGCTTGGTTCTGTCATGAAACACGGGATTGATAGAAAGCTTCACACAGCTCTGGTTATCACAATGAATGATAATAGGCTCCATAAATTGTCCAAACAATCTTGCAAGGAGTTTATGAAGCCACACTGCTTCACGAGCTGCCACACAAGCTGCAATGTACTTTGCCTCTGTTGTACTCAATGCCACTGAAGTTTGCTTCCTGTTGCACCAGGATATCACAGCAGATCCCAAACTGAAGCAACAATCAGAGGTACTCTTTCGATCTGTGACACACCCTGCCCAATCAGAATCAGTAAAACCATGCAGCTCCAAATCCACACCTGTAGAACATTTCAATCCATATCCAACTGTGCCACGCAAGTATCTCAAGATATGTTTAGCTACAACAAGATGTATCTGTCTTGGTTCACACATGAATTGACTAAGTGCACTCACTGCATAGCAAATATCCAGTCTAGTGTTAACTAGATGCATCAATGAACCAATCAACTGCCTATACATTGTAGAATCCACCAGTTCTGAACTAGCTGCAGCTTCCTTCAACTTATGTAAGTTGGTCTCCATGGGTGTAGACATAGGTTTGCAATCAATCATACCAAACCTCTTCAGAATGTCAATGGTATACTTGCCTTGACTTAGAATCATCTCCTCTAGTTTTTGCCAAACTTCTAAGCCAAGAAAGTAATGCATGAGACCAAGATTCCTCATCTCAAACTCAAAAGCTAACTCCTTACATTTTAGAATCAGGTGTTCTTCTCCAGTGATAATCAAATCATCAACATACAAAACCATAATTAATGCTTCACCATTTATCATCTTAAAGTAGAGGTTAGAATCTGCATCATTCTTTGAGAAACCCAAACTCAATAGGTAACGATGAATCCTTTTGTACCAAGCGCGAGGAGCCTGCTTAAGATCATACAGGGCCTTCTTCAGCTTGCAAACATGAGACTCCTTCCCATGTACCTCAAATCCTTCGGGTTGCTCAATGCAAACCTCTTCTTCTATGACACCATTCAGAAAGGCTATCTTTACATCCATTTGGTGAATCTTCCATCCTCTAGATGCAACAATAGCAATAATGGTTCTGACAGAAGTATAATGAGCCACAGGAGCAAAGGTTTCTTCATAATCAACTCCCTCTTTTTGTGAAAACCCTCTAGCCACAAATCTGGCCCCATTAGCCGCATGCTTGATCTTGAAGAGCCATTTAGAAGACACCACAGATTTGCCTTCGGGTCTAGGAACTATATCCCAAAAATCATTCTTAAGTATGGATTGATACTCTTCAGTCATAGCATCCTTCCAAACTTGTTGACTAGAATCTTCTTCAACACTTGAAGGCTCTGACTCAATGATCCGACTCATCAGAGCTACATAACCAAAGAACTTATTAGGTCTCTTGCTTTCTCTGAAAGCTCCTCTTGGGGCTGCAAAACTTTTTGCCTCCTGCATTATTTTCTTGGCCCAAAGAGGTCTCTTCCTTCCAATCAAAATGTCTGTAGGCCCATTAGTAGGCTCCAAGGGTTCAGCTGGATCATCATCTTCTTTAGGTTCTGGAACCTCCCTCTGATTCTCAGGAACATGGTCAACTTCCATATCCCGAGGAGGCTCTTCTTCAACAATCTCCATATGAGATACCTTGGATCTTTTGAACGCAACATCCTCCTCAAATGTGACATCTCTACTGATCTCAATAGTCTTCTGACCTAGAATGTAGATTCTATAAGCTTTAGAAGTCTCACTGTAGCCTACCAAAATTCCCTTCTTGCCAGAAGGTTTCAATTTTGTCCTCTTTTCCTTAGGTATATGAATATATACTGGACACCCAAAGATCCTCAAATGACTTACTTCAGGTTTCACCCCAAAGAATGCTTCTTCAGGAGTAGTGTTCTCCAAGATTCTGTGAGGACTTCTATTTGGACATAGACTGCAGTCCTGGATGCTTCAGCCCAAAGAGAAATTTGTAGGTCTTGGTCATGAAGCATAGCTTTGACTGCTTCCACGATAGTTCTATTCTGTCTCTCTGCAACACCGTTCTATTGAGGATTATAAGGAACGCTAAGCTCCCTCTTAATCCCTGCTTCAATGCAAAAGTTACGGAAAATAACAAAAGTTTATTCTCCTTTGTTATCAGATCTCAACACCTTGATCCTCTTCCCGGACAGATTCTCCACTTGAGCTTTGAATTCTCTGAATCTTTCTAACAAGAAACCACTCGAGGATGCAACAAACATTGGACCACATAAATCAGAATGAATAAGATCTAAGACACATTTGGATCTACTTTCACTATTATGGAATGGACCTTTTGTATTCTTACCCAAAGCGCAGCCTTTGCAGGTTCCTTCATGCTTCCGGTTGAATTTAGGAAGGCCCGTGACCATCTTCTCCATAACAGATAGTGCTCGAAAGTGAAGGTGAGCCAATCTTTGATGCCAAAGATCACCCAAACTCGCGGAGTCATGAACTAGAGCTTGAATGGGGCGTGTGCATAGCTTGTAGAGACACCCATGTCTAACTCCAACCATCTGAGCAGTCTTGAAGTTAGAGTTCTTCGCCCATATGAGAAGTTTTCCTTCAAAAAAGGCAACTTGATAACCCTTGTCTTCCAAGGCTGATATGGAAACAAGGTTCCGCTTGATGCCTGGAACGAATAGCACATCATCCAACTGTAATGAATTGCCGGAATCCAAGTGTAGAGATGAAGTCCCAACTCCCTTAACCGAGTAACTAGCATCATCTCCAATAATAACTTGTTCGTTGGAATCTTTCATCACCAAATCAGATAGGTGCTCCTTGAATTTGGTGATGTGGCGAGAGGCACCACTATCTATTAGCCATGTGTTGGAATCGGTAGATACATTACTTGACAAGGTTGAATAGAACAAGTATTCACTTGTATCCTTCTGCATAGAGGCTTCATTGACATTAGCAAAGGCGGTCTGCTGCTTAGGCCTGGAAGGTCATTCCTTTGCAAAATGACCATACTTGTCACATCAAAAACATTGGACCTTGGAGAGGTCCCTCTTCTTCTTAAATGCGGTGCCACCATCAACTCCTCTATCTCTGTTTCTTTTGAAATACCCTTTCTTCCCACCTTTCTTCTTCGAGGATTGAGTGGCAAGAACATGAAGATCTTCATTAATGGAGCTTTTCTCAATACCTCTTGCAGCCAACCTAGATTCTTCTTGAATACAGTCTGCCCTCAATCGATCAAACTTGGGAACTTTAGATCTTGCACTGATTCCCTGAATATAAGACTCCCAGGATGAAGGAAGACCATTAAGAGCTAGCATGGTCAAATCCTTGCTATTGACAACATGCCCAATAGATGAGAGCTGATCTCTCATTCGGTTATTCTCATGAAGCAGGCAATGACAGTTTCTCCCTTTGCCATCTTCAAGTGATGCAGTTGTTGCTTCAGTGCAAGAGCATGGTTGGTGTTGTTGATCTCGTACATCTCCTCTAGGGTTTTGAACTTCTCTCTCGCAGTCCTTAACTTGGAGACAATAGGAAAAATATGATACTTCACCGAATCAACTAATATCTTCTTTGCCCTAGTATCTTTCTTCTTCCATAGGGCCTTTTCTTCCTCATCCATAGGCTCGGGGACTCTGCCAATTCGCTTTCCTCCAAGGTGAGCATGATCCTGAATCTCCACGAAGTGAAGTTTGATGCTCCCTCAAGCCTATCCTCAATCTTAAGACCATTCACCATCTTGACGAGTGAATGAAGATGAGAAAATAAAACAAGGGTATGGCTGATATAATCACAAATCTGATCAGGACCCTCTTCAAACCCACTTTGATACCATGTTAGTTTTGTATGATCAGATTAGTATGCAAATTTAATTCAAATATTGACACAAAAACACAACCAATACCCTAGGAAAACCCTCCAACCTGAGGGAGAAAAAACCCAGCCAATATATCTCCTATATATTCAATCCTAATAAGAGCAGAAATCTACTTACAGCTTAGGCACAATGCCAAATAGATACAATGAATAAAAGCACCTCTCTAAGATGCAGTACACAAGTGAAAGTGACAAACTCCTTGATTTCGATCTGCTGCTTCAAACTGATGAACTGCTGCTACAGAATCGATTTTCTCCTAGAATATGAAATGTGATATGTCTTGATGATCAAATGAAAGGAGATCATGAGTATATATACATAAACAAAGGATCGCACCTCTTCAATAGACAAGTCGGCCTCAAGAGATGAACACGTCTTTTCAAGAGAGGGGCACGATTCTCAAGGAGGTTGGCTTCAATAAATAATAAATAATATTTCATTGCCTTTAATATTTGTTTATCTCATTTAATGATTGAAGCGCCTCTTCAATGAAATCGAACCAAATAAATTTGAATAGCTGAAAGCTATATTTAAATTTATTATTAAATCGAGCCAAGAGTATTCCTCACGTGGCTGCAAAAACATTAACAGCACCACCTCCAAATTCAAATACCCTACACCACTATCAGCTGGAGAATCCACTAACATGGCCACATCAAAGCTTTTCTTTTCCTTTTGCATCAACTTTTCCAGCTCCTTCCTTCTCCTGCTCCAAATCCATATTACCAAAGTAATCCAAAAGGAATAGACAAAGCAATTAAAGCCACATCTCAACACTAGGGGCTACCATTACCAAATTAGAGATGAATTCTACAAGTTTCGACCTTGGAACTCTATTAAGCCCAAGACCTTCTCACCTAGGATCCCTTTAATAAACTCTAATGCCACTTCATTATTACAAGTAAAAATCGCCTACAGTCTCCTATTTGCTACTCTACCTTTTCGTGAGGATCCAGATCCTTCTCAATGCCATTCCTATAACCCATAATAAACACTATATAGAGAACCACCAAACCAAGAGCATCGCTAGGTGCTAAAACTCCAAAGCCCCAAGACCTTCTCACCTAGGATCCCTTTAATAAACTCTAATGCCACTTCATTATTACAAGTAAAAATCGCCTACAGTCTCCTATTTGCTACTCTACCTTTTCGTGAGGATCCAGATCCTTCTCAATGCCATTCCTATAACCCATAATAAACACTATATAGAGAACCACCAAACCAAGAGCATCGCTAGGTGCTAAAACTCCAAAGCCCCCCAATGCCATAATGTGCTAACTACTAGCCTTCGACCACCACATACCTTGAAAAACCCTTCCAGCAATGTTTGAACACATCTTGACTTTGAATGCAACTAAATTCCCATGAGCGAAAATCCAACTTTCTAGTATTTGCTTTTTACTCAAGCATGGAGATATAAATGGCTCCCTTCGACTTTCAACATTTGAACCTTACAACGATCTTTTAAGAAAATTAGAACCAAACAACATTAAGGTGGCTGAAAAAAATTTAAATGGCCCAATTCACACCAAGAAGACTAATGATTACTATATAAAGTTATGATAGGATCCTGATCAACACAATTAGCTAAACAATCTGCTACTGATTTAGCCAACCTTCTGCAATGAGAGAAAATAAGCTCCCTGAAGTGCAACCTGATGAGGTTCACCTCTTCAAAATGCCTACCAAGCTTCAATTGGGAAAACCACCCTTCTACAAAGCATTGATTACGATTAGTGATCCCCCCTTCAACTATACGATTTTGGCTTCCATTTGAAGACACTAGCTTCATCCTTGCCACTACTCCCTCCCATTCTACTTCATTATTTGTCTTGTGGACTAGGAATGAAGTGCCCCCATGAATAAAACCTTTGCCTTCATTTCTCAAAATCACTCTTGCACCTTCAAACCCAATATTTCCTCACAATGCTCCATCAAAGTTCAACTTAACAAAGCTAGGAGGAGGGGATTTTGAAGACTCCTCACTATTCATAGCTACTCTTCCTTTCTTTTCTATAGAAGAAAAAGTTCATATTATCCCGACTTATTGCCCCTCAGCCCTTTGACAAGTTATTACTTATATATATTAAACAATGAACAATAAATATTTATTTATTTATATGTATTTACCTAATATATAAATTAGTTATTTAGCATTAATATGTTTATATCTATGTTCCACGGTGTTTCAGGGACAGGGACGGTAGGCAACGCGTTCCCGGGAGGTCCCCTAGGAAGCCATTTTTAGGGGACGGCAGGGGACAGCAATATACAAATATATATATATGTGTGTGTGTGTGTGTGTGTGTGTGTGTGTGTGAATTTCTCAAAATTTATTAATATATTAGAGAGAGAGAGAGAGAGAGAGAGAGAGAAATATGTTAATAACTGATAACAACAATATCAATATGTAAATAAATAACGAGAGCAGTAGTATAACAGCATAATAAATGTCAATAAAGCATTATAACAGCAGTCTCAAACATCAATAAAGCCATGGTTCAAAAGTAACAAAAACAAGAAAACCCCAATAGTGCAAATCTCTTAGGTAGAGTACATAACTTCTTAACCTTGGATGTTGATGCTTCTCAGTTATTCAAACTACTCTTGACACACAAAGCAAATTACCCTGAAGATGGATCGAAAAGTATGCTTCCTAACATTGGTAACTAAAAATGCACGGGTATTTTATCCAAAAGAGCTCCAACAAACACGCATGCAATGGGGAAACGTCAAATTTCTTAGGCCTATAACATTCTTCAAAGTACTACAATGGCTTTTGGATAGAAAAGCATGGTAGAAAGCTACTCACACATCGAAGACACACAAGGAATACAGTGAAATGTGCCCGTTAATTTTTTCTCAATGTTTTTACAACACAAACCAGCACTACGCCAAATGTTAGCGTTAGCTCCCCAAAGATAATCAAACTAAGTGTAACCTTCGCCAAGAATGTTCACCAAGATCTTATTGAAGGCGAAGTGATAGCATATGGAAAGGGATCGTTAGCAACAACTAAATTGAATTACAATGCTGGAAAATAAGGTAGGCGGTGATCCAACCATGAAGATTCCATGCTACCACTTGTTCAGTGGGGGTAAGGATATTACAATGAAGAACAATTCATCCGCTTTCCAACAGGCATCCACTTAAGTAGTGGGGATACTCCACTTATGCAATGGGTAAAAGATGAAAGATACAATGTTAATTACTCCTCACTGGCAGTAAACCATCCAAGGGTTATAGCGTTTGCATTAAAATCACAAAGTAAATGCAGCAATACTATTGATTGGATTAGAACTACCAATTCACAGCCTTACAATGCAAATTATCTGCAATTTACAAAGTGTTACAATTGAATAATCAATGCAAATGCTAGAGGATGATTTCTCCAACTTCTAATCATCCCAACTATAGAATTACATGCCAAAATCTAAACTGCTGATAAGGTGATATGAAAACAACAAACTGAAAGAGCATTACCAGCAACTAGCCATCAATAAATTGTTCATATCTTCACCCAAAATGCTCCTATCTCCTTCAAATGGACTGCACATGAAACTAGCAGCATAGATTCCCAAGAAATATTGCATAACATGGACAGAACTAAGTCTGATATAAAAGACCAGCTAAGCAAAGTGCAGACCAACAACTATGCAACACATTAAAAGCTTGTTTCTCATTCAAAACTTTCATGAAGCATTCCAAACTGAATTTACAATTTCCCCAAGACAAGGTGACCAGCAACAAGCATCAAACAATTCCAAACAGCCACCAATAAAGGGCACGTCTTCCAAAGTATGCTTATAGAAGTAGCACGGCCCAAGAAGGATGGGAGACTTCCCTAAGAAAATCCACACTCAAAATAAAATCTAATAATTTGCAAGAGGGGTCGCCAATAGTATAGAAATGGTTTGGTTCAATACCCACAAGCCAAATAAAATCTCATAGTCAGTTATGATTAAAAATCACTTACAGCCATGGGTGAACCAGCAAACATGAAACTGATAAAAATCACCAAAATCTCCAAAGATGAAGCTCAATATGCACTTCTAAATGAAGCACACTCCCAATTGACCATCTAGGGAACCATAGTTTCAAGCCCGACGAATGGTGTAGAAATACTAAGCTCCCCCTTAGCCGGGTTCTGAAATCAATTCAGCAACATAACTTTACAATATTTTTCAAAGATGAAAATGAATGAGCAATGCATCAATAAATAGATTCTTTAGCTGGAAAATGAATCAACTTGAAACTCCCACAAGAAACTCTTCAGCTTCCTCCAAGGGACGACACCTCTCATGTTGCACTTTATTTGAGTTATTAAAACATTAATCATCTCCCTCTAGGCGTCCATTTACAAGTTGCACAATAAAACATTTAATATAAATATTAAATGCTCAAATCAACCCCTTTATGTCCCCTTTTTAAAAACGACTTGAAGTCATTAAGCCTAGGCGTGGGGTACAACTTCAAAACATAAAATTGACTAAATATAGAACTCAGTCCAAAGAGGTAGCCAAGAGCAACGCCCAAGCTGCAACTGACAAACTGCTAAAATTAGCAAACTGACATTTGCCAAGCTGAACACGGCCGATGATGATGCCTCTGCCATAAATGGACTTACTAAAAATAGCGAATGCCAAAAATATTAAGTTAACTTCAAATCCATCAGAAAGCCAAACTGATCGGCCACACTGAACTGCATATGATTGAGCTGCTACTAGAATGATACTGCTAAAAGATAGACTTCCAAAAATAGCAAACTGCTATAAATAGTAAGTTTGCAAAACTTCCTTTGAACACCAACTGAGCAATATCATGACTTACAATAAATAGTAAGTGTTTCCAAATATCAACTGAGCACAAACCGAGCAGCCATCATGACTTACTATAAATAGTAAGAGCCTGAAAAAGTTGTCAAATTCAGATGCATGTCACACCATGTCGGAGGTCTCTGAAAACCCAAAAACCTTTCCAACATGCAAGATATCAGTCAAAATTGCATGTCATTATCTTAACATGCATATTACCTCATCCTAAAGCTCTCCAAAAACCCAGAAAGCTCCACCAGACATGCGTCAAAAACTCATACATGCAAACCTTCAAAATTGCATCTGAAAGCGAAAACCCTAATTTTACCTCTAACAATCCTACAGGCTTTCGGAAATAGGCTATCAGCCACAAAAGAGCATATGGCTAAAATGGGGACATTACATATAGTAACATGCACAAAAAATATACAGAGTACCATACAAACAAATTATACGCAAATCTAATACAAACAGAAAATATACAGTAACATACACACAAAATATATGCAAATCTGCATCAAAGAACCATAAAAGTACTAGTTTTTTATGTTATTTTTGCTGCTGAAGTGTCTGTCCGTTTGGGGACGGCGAGGGCCATCCAGAACGTCCCCCAGTCGTCCAGAGGACGACGAGATGTCCCCAAATGGATGGGGACATTTCCGACCATTTCCTATTTATTTGCCGAGTTTGGGGACCGCAAGGGGACGTCCTCTTTGCGTCCCCTCGTCCCGGGAACGGCTGGGGACGGGGACGGCCCCTTCTAGGGCAAGGGACGCGTCCCCATGTAACATAAGTTTATATTTATTTATTCATATTGTTAATGATAAATTGTAGTTAATTTTACTCAATGTGAGAGCCTTTTAATCATGCCTTCTACTATTTTATAATTTAATTTTTTCAAATATTATATATTATTTGCAGTGTTGTCCTCCCACAATGTAACACCCACATTAGGAAAAACTTGAAAGATCATTCTAAGAAATTAATTTACCGCCTTGATAAACCAATAAGTTCCAAGAAAGGGGAAGCTCAAAAAACTATATGATTATCAAGAGACAACGAAGGTTGAAGGTTGCTGAAAATAGTTCTACAAAGAATAGTCAAGCAACTAGTGATGTAACATGAATCAAAGAGTAGAGGAGCCAATGCAGCCACTGAAAGGTTATATGTTTGGGTTGAAACCCAATGTTCTTAAATTTATTAATGTAAATTTTGTGTTAAATCTTGTGAAGTGAGCCTGAGACCAATGTTCTTGTTTATGTATATCTGGTTGGAGCCCAATGTTAGTTGATTTGCTATGTTACATAGGGACGTGTCCCTATCCCCAGTCGTCCCCTTGTCGTCCCCAAACCATGCAATCAACAAGAAACTGCAGGAAACATCCTCGTCCATTTGGGGATGGCTAGCCGTCCTCAGGACGTTGGGGACATCCCACGCCGTCCTAAGGATGGCTAGCCATCCCCAAACAGACAAGAACACTTCAGGAGCAAAAAAAACATAAAAAACTAATGCTTTTATGGTTCTTTGATGCATATTTGCATATATTTTGTGTATGAATCTGTATATTTTTTGTGCATGTTACTGTATTCCTTGTGTGTCTTCAGTGTGTGAATAGCTTTCTACCCTACTTTTCTATCCAAAATCCATTGTAGTACTTTGAAGAATGTCTTAGGCCTAAGAAATTTGAGGTTTCCCAACTGCATGCTTGTTTGTTGGAGCTCTTTTGGATAAAATGCCTGTGCATTTTTAGTTACCAATGTTAGGAAGCATACTTCTCGATCCATCTTCAAGGTAATTTGCTTTGTGTGTCAAGAGTAGTTTGAATAACTGAGAAGCATCAACATCAAAGGCTAAGAAATTATGTACTCTACCTAAGAGATTTGCACTATTGGGGTTTTCCTGTTTTTGTTACTTTTGAACCATGGTTTTATTGATATTTGAGACTACTGTTATAATGCTTTATTGACATTTATTATGTTGTTATACTACTGCTCTCGTGATTTATTTACATATTGATATTGTTGTTATCAATTATTGACATATTGCTCTCCTCTATAATATATTAATTAATTTTGAAAAATTCATAAATATATATAAATTTGTATATCGCTATCCCCTGCCCTCCCCTAAAAAATGCCCCCCTAGGGGACGTCTCGAAAACACGTCCCCCCGTCCCCGTCCCTGTCCCCGAAATGTCGTGGAACATAGTTAATTTGTGATTGAAATCCCGTGTGCATGTAGTGGTGTGCCTTGTAATTTCAAGTCAAGAGATGCAATCCTCACATGTGCATGAACACCTAAACTACTTAGAATAGTGACAAGCTAGTACCTTGAGTCATAGGTGGTAGGGGTAACTTAAAAGAGTTGATCAACATTGAGGCCATTATGAAGCTATATAGCCACCATTGGTGGAGAGTGTAGCTCCAATCGTCCTTCTTGAAATTGAATGATAAGCATCCTTATTGTATCCAGACAATGGCCATCTTTGTTGAAGCAAGATGGTGATCATCCTTGTTGAAGCAAGATGATGTCGCCTCATCATAGTGATGTGTGTCTTGTTTTAATGAGGCGATTCCTTGATTGCTTGTGCATGAACCCATCAAAGATGTTGTAGCCCTCCAGGGAGTGATTGCCGCCCTCCTAGTCTACTTTTGTGAGTCCAGCATGGTCTGGATAGTTGTGTGTGTGAATGTGTTAGATGAAGCTAGCAATTGTTTGGTCTGAGAATGTTTGAGTGGTAGGTGCCACAAACTTGATTGCACAGGCCTGAAATCTACATTGTTGCACTACCTCTAGAATTTAGCTACTGAATAGCTTAGATGGCTGAAACCCCACACTAATCAAATGGGTTGAAGATGGGTTGAAGACCTCTGAATAGTCACACAACTCACCATCACCCCTATGTAGGCAAATATCTTGCTGAGAGGGAGGTTGGGTGGCAAAGTAGGCTTGATACTTGGGTCGGTCTCCAAAGCCAAACAAGTTGCATTCCAGTGATGGAATTTGGCGATATCTATCCCTTGCCTTTAGTTATAATTATGCAATTATAGCATTTGGGACTGGTTATAAACATGATACTGACCTGTGCTTAAGGTGCAATTGAGTTGCAATGATTAGTATCAAAAATTTGGAAGAAATTTGGATTGACCTTCTCTTAGCATGTTGCAGGTGTGTTAAATTAGATGAACATGAGACTGTTTTAGATCCTCCAGGAAACACAGCATGGCCACAAATCCTTGAAAAGAGAACGGACAATCTTCAAATTCTTGTCTAAGGATCAAGAAATTTGATAGCACATTTATCTTGAGGAATTGAATCTACAAGGTTTAGAAAAACATATAAGATATGTCATTAGCAGAAGCTCGCAATGACCACTTGTGTGGAACCCTACAAGAAGTCCTAAGATTCTTTGTAATATCTAAGAGAACTAGCTAGTTGTTAAATACTTCGATTCCAATGTGTGGTCTGAATAGCTCAAGACATGTATAAATTCCTAGAAGTCTTAAAAAGGTCTATGATTAATTTTATATCTAGAATTCTTAGTGTCTTGTCATCATTCGCAAAGTAATTCCTCCAAAACCTAGTTGAGATTATGTAATCTCCCTATTGAAGTCTCATGGTAAATATCGTTTGGTTCACCTATAACACAATTGGCATGTCTCTAAATATTTTAGTAGCTGGAGTTACATGGATTAAGTGTAAGCGACTTGGAAAATATCAGCCATGCAGCTCAAAGCCATGGTTCAATTAAAGCCTCCAATACTATGGTTGGGTAATTGGGAAATTCTAAATTTAGCAAGTCATTTTGGCAAGCAAATTTTATTCGCATCATGGCCTTGTATATTTACTAAAAGTGAATCAGGTCCTCTGGATGGATAAGCTCTGCTAAGCGTTAAATATGTAAATATAATTCTTGAAGAAAAATATTAAGTAAAACTCTCAAAGGTAAATCTTGATAGCCCTCAACTCAGTCAGTAATTTACAACCAATCATAGGTATCATTGATCTTGTCTCCTTGCTATGTCTAAACAAAATGAGCCAAGGAGGATGTTGCCTTGTCTACTCCAAATACTTCTTAGAATTCACTTCATAGGGAAGTAACACTTTCAACTATGCTTCGAGACTAGTTTTCCCTATATAAGCATAATTCCTAACCTTGGATGCTTTAGAGTAAATTTTGTCCATTGATTGCTTAGGTGAATCCTCAACTATTGATCATTTGAAGTCAATCTCCGTACAACACATATCGCTCAATGGGGGACCTAGATGTTGCCCTTGTTCAAGCCAAAACTAGAAAACTAAATTAAGTTAAATAATAGAAGAGGCCTCACGTATACCGAGAGAAAAGCTTACAAGAAATCTCTTTGAAGGCCCCAAGATGTTCTGTCAGGTTGGGCCAATTGGAGCATGCCACGTATCTATTCCATAGTAATATGAGTCTTCGACACGATATCCACTATCATCCAGACCCAAAGTTGAGTTATATCAATGTTAGGAGAGTTCTTGCATCCACAAGAATTAGAATGAAGACAATTTTGATAAATTCAGACCTAAGTACAAAAGAGGTCTCACATCAATTGGACCTCTTGATAATTTTAATTGATTTATCATGAAACTGAGAGCCTAGAAAATTTAGAATCCATGATAAGGCTCACATCTACTGAGTGCATCAAGTATGAAGCTATAATGAAACCAAACCTCGGAGCCCAAAAAAATCCAATGTACAAGATATTTGCATTTGAAGGAAACCTTCGGTATACTATCCAATTCAAGTTGAATCCAAAATCTATAATACAAGCATTAATTAATGTCTAGCATTTGTTGGGAAGGTAAATGTAATAAATTCTCTTTGAAGGTCTCAAAAGGTACTTCTAGGCAAAAATAATCAAAGAATGACATTTGTCATCACCAAAGCAATCCATATCTTCACCTTAGGCACACTCGAAGTCCAAAGTCAAGACATGATTATACCAGCCTTAAGTAAAACCACTTGTTAATTTTAGAAACCAAAAACCAAATACAAAGATTCATAGAATCCCATTTGTCATCACCAAAGCAATCCATATCTTCACCTTAGGCACACTCGAAGTCCGAAGTCAAGACATGATTATACCAGCCTTAAGTAAAACCACTTGTTAATTTTAGAAACCAAAAACCAAATACAAAGATTCATAGAATCCTCACATCCACTATAGTGCATGAATTAAGTCTAAGACATCCATGAAGCTAAAAGTCAAAAGATAGGATCAACCAAAAATGGCCATGAGTCTCTTCGCAATGCTTAGAGACTCTAACAAATTAAGTCCTAGAGTTTTAACTTGTCAAATTGATTGGATTGTGGAACTATCACAGTAGAGCCAATAACCAAATAACGAGATTCATAGAATCCTCACATCCACTATAGTGCATGAATTAAGCCTACAACATCCATGAAGCTGAAAGTTGAAAGATAGGATCAACTGAAGTTGGCCACATGTCTCTTTGCAAGGCTTAGAGAGACTAACGAGTTATGTCCTAGAGTTTAACTTGTCAAATTGATTGGATTGTGGAACTGTCACAATAGACCTAAGAGTGACAAGTGTCCACTCAAAGGCACAATTGAATATCTCATTAATTAGTCTGGATCACAGTGAAGTAGGGACAGTCTACCATCAATATAAGTCACAACTAGTAGAGAAAATGTGGGTAGTGAAGTGAATGTGTCAATGTTAACTAGAGAGATAAACTCTTTAGACACAATTGTAATATGATCTTTGTGATTGTTGTTGCTTCAGATCGACTTATGTTTGATCCACCAATGTCTTACACAGTAAGCTAGTGAGAAAAAAAAAAACAATGTGTTTTTAGGTTTGCCCAAATGTATGTTACATACCATCCCCAAATTTTAGGGAAAAAATTTTGTCATCCCTAAAAATTGTCCTCATGTTCCCCCATTCTAAAACTTTGTAGAACACTGGAAAAATCAAAAAATGTAGGAAAATGAAGTTCTTTGGATTTCTAGGCAAAAAGGAAGCATAGGGCATGAAAGGCAACAAAGGATGGAAAATTTGAAGAAATGCATGACCCAACAAAAGTACAAACAAGAAGTAATAATGCAAATTTTCCAAGTTTTGGAAAGGTCTTCATATTTTTCAAACAGAAATTGCATCTTGATTTATTTAAAAAATCCTTCAATAACTAACTTACAAAAAGATGTTAAAGAGGAAGCTTAGAAAAAGCTAGTTTGGTATGGGTATATCAAACTTTAACAAATGTAAACAATTGAGAGCTTACCCTTGATTACTACAAACACGTGGGTTGTGTGCAACAAGATCTAGATGTTGCAGGAGTTGGTCCAAAGTACAAAGTTGTGTAAAAATTGGCAAGGTAAAAAATGGGACAAAAATATTGAGTGTTTCTAAACAAATTGTGTAAAAAATATTGAGTGTTTCTAAACAAATTGTGTAAAAATATTGCAAAAGATTTGTATACATATCAAAGATGCACATTTTGAAGCAAGGAAGATTTGGTCTAACCTCATGAACTAGAGAAATAGTCTATAGCAATCCACAAAAAAGACAACGGCTAGGATCCAGCAAATTTAAGAGGTTGAGACATTTCCCCTAATCAACACAAACACATGGCCCATGTGCAACAAGATCAAAATGTCGCAAGACAGCCTAATGTTGCAAGATTTGGCCAAATACATGAAGTTCAGCACACTATTTACCCAAACTAGGGAATGGATAGTTAATCTTGAAGGATTTGCACTAACATTGTAGACAAAAGTTTAGACAATCAACTCCCTTTGCGTGGAGATACTAGTCAATGAATTTAACCTTTATCAACACCTATTATGAGCCATGCAAGGTTCAAACTCTACCTTATCTCCCTCACTACAAAAGGATACCGAAATACAGCTCGAGGATGTATTGCAATATGGAGATGTAGAAATTTTCAACCAAAATTTTTACGAAGTATTGGTTTTCACTTATTATTATGATGACACATCAAAAAAAAAGATAATCATACATGTATAAGGATGTTGGCACAAGAAAATGTTAACATACTCATATTTGTTTTGGTCTTAAGTGTTGGGTGGTTGAACTAACTAGTATTTGGCAACAAGCAAGATGGGTATTTTAATTTATATGTGTTTCCACTTGATAAATATTTTACTCTCTTGAGTTCATGCTTGTGACATGTAGAGTGTATGCAACATATAGGACGTTTACTTACTATAGATTTATGTGTGTGGATAACCTTTTTTCCTATAATTATTTTATACTATCATCCCAAGTATCTCACCATGTGCCTTGGGTAAGCACTTTTTGGGGTTGATATATTGATAGACTTAGAAAAGAGCATCTCCAATACACCCAAGTGTTGGTTGTTGGGTTTGTGCACAATTTATTCTAAAATTATTGACACTTGCTAATTGGACCTAGAACGACAAGTAAAGGACCAGTTACAAATTAGGCTTTAAGTTTAGGTTAAAAATATGAATTGTGTACCAAGAGACATGTTGGTTGTTGGTTTTGTGCACACTTTATTTTCAAATGGTCAAGACTTGTATTGGACCTAGAATTTTGGCTATACATCCCACAAAAGCAAGATCCAACTACTTTAATTTTTTATATTTCCATAGGAAGAAATTATGAATAGTGTAGTTGGATTCATCTATGTTTTACCCTCTTTTATTCCCAACATTTTTGGGTGTAGCTTCTATATCCTTTTTCGTGGACTTTTGCATCATATGTATGTGGATCCCCTTCACTCTTTAATAGAGATCACTTACAAGGTTGTGTAGTATTGGATTTTGGGTTGACCATCATTATCTTACAAATACTTTATAATAATCCATCTTTGGCATGTTTTAATTTCACTAAGGTTTTGAATGATAGGTTTTTATGTGTTGCTTGACTTCCATCCATCATCTTTGTTGATATTATTCCCAAGTTGTTCAATTTCAATAGCTCCTAGAACCTTCATCATATCATGCTTTGTCGCCAATGAATGTTCTGCTAATGCAAATGTTTCAACCTGTTGGGTGAATATTTTGTTATCAACTAACTGATGACAAAATGGCTATATCAACCACAGTATGATGAGATAAAATCCCTCCTCTCAGAAAGGGGAGGCTCCCTTCTTATTGCTAACTATAATCAACCGGTAATTAACTAAGTTTATGTACACTAAAACTATCCATGGGGTGTTTCCATATCATCTAATTCTCTTATTTCAGAATAGATGTTCTCTTACAAACTTACAATAATAATCCCGTGATGCTTACAAAATGTAATGAACCATAAACTACTAATTGGAGCAATAATAATCGATACCCAATTTAGTTGAACGAAAGAGTAACTAAATTGATACCAGTGAGTGTTAACACCAAGAAACCCACAAAAGCACAAAGTCTTTTGTTGCTTCTTATGCCAATCGGAAAACGAAAAGGTATGGAATATGATGCAGCCCAAAGTCTTCAAGTCACTTTTCAATCATGAACATAAACACAACTCCAAAGATGATATCGCAGCTCAAAGACTACAAAATCAGATTTAGAATGCCTTCAAGAATATTTGATTCCACACCACGATTCAATCACATACACAAGATAATGCAATAGAAAAGACTTAAGAAGAATTCCAATGCATCACAAGCTTGATTCAAGACAAAGATTGAATGCCAACTTGCTTTGTTTATATTGATTGAATATGATTTACACTTTGAAGACAAAGTTTCAATGCACTCCTCAATTCGGTAACGTTTCACTTTAATAGCTAAAAGATGATAATTACAAAAGAGCCCCCTCTTATTTATAGAGAGAAGCTACAAGCAAAAATAGGAAATCTACGACTACTTTGACTTATTCAAAGGCAGAGTCCAATTTGATTTGGGACTGTGCTCTTTTTACACCTAATTGCATATTACAAAAAGACAGCTAAAATATTGTTTACAAACTACAAACTACATAATGAAAAACTTGGAAAATAAACAAAGTCTTCGCAGACACATTCTCTTCTTTGTTTTTCTCCAGAAAGCCTTCATATCTTTTCAATGCCACCTGAACTTCAGTGTCATTTGACCCTAGTGTGTAACTGGAAATGGCTAGAACTTGTGTGATAGAGTCCTCTATGCTAACATGTAAATTTTTGTGTCAGTCCAATATCATCTTCAACTCGTCCAAAATTACTTGGAAATCCACTAATTTGTCAATAGAAGATAGTGAGAAAGCTTCTAATTCTATCTCAATATGAATTAGTGAAGTAAATTCCTGGAAAACTGTATCCACGGGAAGAGTTTTCTGACTATTATCAAGTATCTGATAGGAAGCTCCCCTATCTTGATAGTGATGTCTAGCCTTTTATCAATACTTGTGTCTCGGGGTTCTTGCAAATCGTTTATCAATTCATTGAGGACCTCTCTCTTATGTTTCATTGCTTCCCAATACTCAATGTACATTTTTCCTTGTGGGGATCACCCCATTCTCAACTAACAATTCCAACTTGAAATCTTTCAACTTCATCCAAGCATCAAGGTCCTTTTCCACCAACTACAAATTTTGAGATAACATGTCAAGTGTCTGATTCAACTCTGTCTTGACATCATTCATATGGTTAAACAACTCAATAGAAGACTTTAAAAGTTGAGTTCCTTGTGCAACTAGTCTTTCTATCCATGCGCTAACAGCTCAACCTTGTGCCCCGATCCTTTCAGCCTTCTGAATTGCATCATCATCAACACATGTTGTAACAGGTTCAACTGATTCAAAAGACAACACAAAATTAAGTTGTTCCACCTTAAGCTTAAGTTGTTATTTGATAACCTTATCTTTGTCATATCTCTTGATCAAAGAAGCCATTGTTGGTTGTAGGTCCTCCTTGGCACTTTCATGTGTCTGTTTTCCAAAGTTCAATCCTTGTGATTACATAATCAATACCTTGGACTTCCTCAACATCTTTATCTGGTGGTGGCTCTGCCAATTCAGCATACTTATTCCCTAATTTGTCAACCAACACCCTTGAAAGTGTTTTGGCCTTTTTAGCGACCTTGGGCTTTACTGGAACAAGTTGACCAAAATCAAAGTCATTTGGGGAGACGGCTTGTTTCTTCCTCTTTGGTTTCTATGATATCAACCAAGGAGGAAGGATGGAAGAACCTTCTTTTGTTTATGTCACCAAAGTTTGTGATAACATGGTCGGTCCTATGACAGTGGTGGCAAAATTGGTGGAGTTTGAGTTAACACCGCAATAGGAATCTCCACACTTGATACTTGAGATGCAAATATGAACTTATCAAAGTCTAATTGTGTAAATGTATCAAGTATAGGTGAGGATACATCAGATAAACTACGGAAAGAAGATTGTGGGCTAAACACATTCTCTATGTTGCCATGAGGGCTTTGAAACAATGATTCACCAGTGGGTGAGGAAGCGGATGAATAAACAAAATGTTCTAACATAGTAGGTGTAACAAGAACAATAGAAACAGTAGGTAGAGACTGTACACTTGAAACAACATGAGTAGGAGCTTGAATTGCAAAAACTATAGGAGAAGAGGAAGGAGATTCTTCCCGTATTGCTCCGGTTGAGAAGTAACAAGAGATTTTGTGATTCTTCAGCTGCAATTTCTTCTTCTACTATATCTTCCTAAGTTGATGTTCCCTCTTTTTCTTTGCCTTTAACCCTTTTGATCTTGAATACAAGTTTTGGATTCTTGCTAGTACCGGAAGTATCTTCTTTATTCTTCGTTCTCAATTCTTCCCTTTTACCAAAAGGTTCCTCAATATACTCTTCCTCTAATCCTATTTTGAAAAACTTCAACTTTATTCCTCTCTTTTCCAGCCAAATATTAGTGTTAGCAAGAGTAGGTTGGAACCTTTCTCTTATTGAAATCATTCCCTTTTGTGACCATTGAATTGGTGGAAGAGGAGTGTCAACAATTTTGTTTCCCACATATGCAAGATCTACTATATCATCTTCTTCTTGCATATCTTCAAGAATATCAGCAAGCTTAAAATTCCTAATCTGTTCTAAGGTAAGCCAACTGAAGTCTAACTTTCTTACATCTCCATCACTTTTGCATTCAGCCCATATATCTTCAATCCTGTGAACATGAGTATAACTTCTCTTAAGCTTATCTTTCATACCCCGATAATCAAAGTCATTCCTTCTCTTATACCCCAATAATCAAAGTCATTCCTTCTCTTATACTTCTTCATAGTTATCCACCTTTCCATTGCTTTGGCTCTTGGAGTTGTAGTTATTCAATACCTGCCAATGGTGAGTGGAAACTTGAAACCAGCCTTATGGGATTTTGCTTGTTTGCTATGCACAACCATTATTTGCCTACATAACTCCATCAGTACAATTTTGTCACTTGGATACCTTGGTAGCATGTATGGATATCCATCAAAACAACCAATCCTGCTATAGGTGAAAGTAGCAAATTGCAGAAACATACAACCAAACTTTTTCACTAGTTCCCAAGCTTCGTCAAAGACTCTTTTCTTTTCAAGTTCTTTATCAAACATGCAAATGTAAGAATAGAAGAAGGCATCATTTACCCTTCTAAAATGCTTGATGCTTTGTTTCAAAGTTAGTTGTGAATAGTATTCACACACCGGAATCTTTATTCTATCACCTTCTGCAGATAGGCCAGAAAAATGTCTCATGGAGGCAGCAGCATATACTAAATATGAAGTCATATAGTACCTCAGTGAGGTTGCTACTTTTGAGAGTTGTTCACAAATTGAGTCACTAATTTTCTTTCCCCAAAAGATCTTTTGATTACCCTTCCTTATGACATATATATATACTGATACATACATTCCTAAAAAGTATTTGATGTTTGAAGTCCTTTAACTCTGCTAAGGAGAGTTATCAGATCACCAACATCTTCAATGAACTCAATTTGGAAGATGTTCTTTGGCCACCTTGCAATTGTAGGCCTTGAAGTTTTGAGCCACCGGGTGTTTATGTTTTTCTTGCACTTATCTGAATTCTTGTCATAATAACCTTGTGTTGCCTCCATGGTGATATCAGCATAATCATCAATGTCAAAGCACATGAAAATCTTATCAAAGAATTCCTCATCCAATCTTATGACTACCTTTCCATCTGCATCTATTATGCTCTTACTCTCCTTATTGAATTTGGTAGTTGCTGCTAACACAAATTATGAGTTTTGAGCTGATATAGGAAAGGCAGAAACCAAATGAATGCTATTGTTAAAAACAGACTGCATGCTTGAGGCAACAGGCTGTTTCTTCACCCTTTCCAAGAATTCTGACATGTCCACATGTCCAATCTCCATGTCTCTAGCATTGTCCACATTGGACTCCATAGAAGTCATTGGGATCACTCCTTGGTACTTGTACTTCATATTCTTCTTCTTGGTAGACGAATCACTCATTTGGCAAGAGACTGCACAAATGAGTTTCAAAACCTTGCAAAGTTGGAAAATTTTCAAATGCCAAGGTTCGTGCAATTGTGGAAAAAATCTGCACTTCTACATCTCTGAAATGTTTTGGTGTAGTTCGGAAAAAATTCCCCGAACTACATGGGAATTTCTCTCTAGGTGTAGAGTTGGAAAAATTCTCCGCCTTTACATGAGGGTGAGTATTTGGATGTAGTTCAGAGAAAATTCTCCAAACTACACTTAGGATAGGTCAAAACAAGCGCAAGTCATAGAAAATTCTCTGATTTGCATAAGGGTAATTCTACTTGGTGCAAAGGGTATGCACTTCAGAGAAAATTCTCCGAAATGCATGGGGTAGATTATCTTTGATGCAGTTCGGAGAATTTTCTCCAAAGTGCATGGGAATTCCATGCAAGGCTAACAAAGATGTTGCTCGTGGAAAATCCTCTGCACAACATGTGTTAGTTAACAGTATCAGGGTGTTGTTCGGGGGAAAATTCCCCAAACAGCACTATTAAGCCGAGAAGGTGTGTTGTGTGGAGAATTTTCCCCGAACAACACCTTAGAGGGTTTATCCAAGTGTTGTGTGGAGAAAAAATTCCCACATAACACGATAAGTATTGGTAATGCTTAAAATGTTGTTCGGGGGAAATTTCCTCGAACAACCTAAAGACAGCGTTCAAGAGGTTTGAAGATTGTGTTACACAGATGGTTTGCAAGGGGATGTTGTTCGGAGTTTTATCTCTGCACAACATCGTTCAATAAAGATCTTGTAAATGTAATCAAATATTTCCTTAAATAGGATCCTAATACCTAAGAGCAAAACTAAGTTCGAATTTCTGTGTAAGACAATTATAAGTTAAAATGAAATTTCCAGAATTTTCTTTAACTGCGATTTCCAGATTTTCTTATTTAAATGTGAATGTGCTGATTGCAGAACATTATCTAATTTCTATGTTTGCATATCAATGAAGGAACTCCTATTTGTAAGTGGAGAGGCCTGCCTCCAAGGGATGCGTCCCTTGAGAGGACGTGTCTCCATGTGTGGAGACACGTCCGCTCAAGGGATGTGTCCCTTTGCGCGCGGGCTTTCTACAATCTAATGCCATTTGTTAAGTATGCATTAACACATACACACCCTTCTACATGATGGCAGATGTCTTTAAGAGGATTCCGATTTCAAATAAATGCAGAATATAAAATCACGGGAATGATCAAATTTATATGAATGCTCATAATTTCGATTTAAATGTTTCCTTTAGAAATATCATAGTGTGTATGATAATTTCGATCACTTATGAATGACTATGATACTTGCATTACTGTCATTCATATCTGACCGAAGCTATCATCCATTAACACTCCCTCTTAGCTAGGGAAGATATTTCAAATCAAATAAGTCAAGATATCACCTTCACATGTGATATGATATGTTTTCTCAAAGTTGTCAAGTCACATGACATTCTTCATAACACATTTTCATCATTTCAACACTCCCTCTTTAACTAGGAAGAATAACTTCCAAAAGTGATATCACCTAACTCGTGATATCAAAAGATATGATATGCTTCTGAAAGTGTCAAGTCACATGACATTCTCCATACACATCTTCATTATGGTATGTGCACTGACATCAAGTCTCATGATGTCTACCATAATTCATGGCATATCCACAGATATAATCATCCACCATGATTATCTCTTTATAGATCACAATGATCTTCAGATATCAAGTCTCATGATATCCATCAAGGTATCTAAGAGATACTATCATGACATGTCCACAGATATCAAGTCATATGATATCTATCATGATAGTTCATCATTGTAGAGTCGTCACTTTACAATGTCAAATACAAGTGTTCATTATTAGAAAGATCGTCACCTTTCGATAATGCACACAGGGGGAGTAGGCCCATAAAGTCATGGAGTCACACACATGACAAAAGAGTTTACACATTAAACATCTTTATATATTAGTACAATTTCTAAACAATTTGTATTTCAAACATAAATAAAAAATTACATTTCAACCATACCAAGTTTCTTCCTGAAGTGCTCTACCTTGATCCGGGAGGGAGGCTTGGTGAGAATGTCTGCAATTTGGTCATTTGTACTAATATACTCCAACTGAATCACTTTCCTTTCCACCATATCTCTCACATAATGATAGGGGATCTCAATGTGTTTAGATCTGTCATGAAAGACAGGATTCACAGAGAGCTTTATACAACTCTGATTATCACAATGAATAATCGTAGGATTTAAGGGCTCACCAAAGAGTCCCACAACCAATTTACGAAGCCACACTGCTTCTCTTGCACCCATTGAGGCTGCAATATATTCAGCTTTTGTTGAGCTCTGTGCAACTGACGATTGTTTTCTACAAATCCAAGAGATCATAGCCAATCCCAAACTAAAACAGCATCCTGATGTGCTTTTTCGATCAGTTACACTTCCAGACCAATCTGAATCTGAGTACCCATGTAGATCTAGTGGATCATTCTTGTAATGAAGCCCATATCCAATGGTGCCTTGAAGATATCTAAAAATATGTTTTACAGCCATCAAGAGAATTTCCTTGGGTTCACACATGAACTGGCTGAGGGCATTTACAGCATAGCAAATATCAGGTCTGGTGTTAACCAGATACATCAAGGATCCAATCATCTGTCTGTAAAGGGTCGGATCTGCACATTTGGATTCTGCTGCTGCTTCTTTCAATTTGTGAAGGTTGGTTTCCATGGGTGTGGACATCGGTCTACAGTCCAACATTCCAAATCTTTTCAGAATGTCAATAGTATACTTCCCTTGATTTAGTATAATACTTTCTGATTTTTGCCATACTTCCAAACCGAGAAAGTAGTGAAGAATACCCAAGTCTTTCATGTCAAATTCAGAGATTAGATCTTGTTTCCCTTGAGCAATGAGGTGATCTTCTCCTGTTATTAGCAGGTCATCAACATATAAAATAATTATAAGCATATCACCTTTGATTACCTTGAAGTAGAGATTGGAGTCAGCACCATTCTTGGAAAATCCTAATCCCAAGAGATAGCTGTCAATTCTTTCATACCAGACCCTGGGAGCCTGTTTAAGTCCATAGAGAGCTTTCTTGAGCCTGCACACATGTGAGTTAGATTTATGTATCACAAAACCTTCAGGCTGTTCCAGGTAGACTTCCTCTTCAATGATTCCATGCAGGAAGGTAGTTTTCACATCCATTTAGTGGACCCTCCAACCTTTAGCTGCTGCAATGGCTAATACTGTTCTCACTGATGTGTAACGGGCAACAGGTGCAAATGTTTCTTCATAATCAATGCCCTCCTTTTGAGAAAAAAACTCTAGCCACAAAACATGCTTTATGTTTTTCTATACTGCCATCAGCAGCATGCTTGATTTTGATGAGCCATTTAGAAGAGACAACAGATTTCTCTTTTGGTCTAGGCACTATGTCCCATACATCATTCTTTAGGATGGATTGATATTCCTCCGTCATTGCATCCTTCCAAGCTTGATGTCTGAAGGCTTCTGTAACACTGGTGGGTTCAGAGTTTATGATGTTGTTCATTAAAGTAACATAGCTAGAGAACCGTTTGGGTCTTTTACTCTCCCTGAACGTTCCTTTAGGTGCTACATGATCCTCTACTTCTTTGATCATCTTCCTGGCCCAAAGTGGTCTCTTTCTGCTAATGTCATTTGTATCCTCATGTGAATTAGAAGGTAGTTCATGTGGCATTTCCTCAGGATGCTCCCTCTGAATCTCAGGAGCAGGTTCCTCTTCAGGCACTCTAGGGGGAGTAGGTTTCTATCTCATTAGAACTTCTAACCCTCTTGAATGGTTTTAATGTTTAGGTCAAGCAACTTGTGAACTCCCTCTTAATTCCAGCACTCATGCAGAGTTCCTTAAGATATAGGTTTCTATTATACGCCTTTAAGGTTTTATTTTCTTTTCTAAGACACAACCTTTACAAGTTCCTCCATGGGATGGTTTTTATATTTATTTATTTTAGACTTAGGTGCATAAAAGGTACCCTAATTTTACACCAATGGTTTTTCTTAATAGTTGAGTTTTAGACCATGCTAGAATTTTCCCATCCATAAGGGTAACTCTAAGTCCATTTGTCCTTTTAGAACACAAGGTCTTCAGATTCATGATCTGAATTTGTCTTTCCTACTTTGGCAAAGGATGCATGTTGTTTAGATCTGTCAGGGCACTTCATTGCATAGTGACCATATTGATCACATCTAAAGCATTGTATTTGAGAGATGTCTTTCCTTTTAAAAGATTCCTTTCCATTGGAATTTCTCTTTCTTTTAAAATATCCTTTCTTGTAGGAGTTTTTCTTGTTCTTTTTATTAGACGTTGTGTTGAGTACATGAATGTCTTCATCTATGTTCTTCTGTTTATTTTCTTTAGAGGAGAGTCTTATTTCTTCTTGAAGGCAGTCAGTTCTTAGCCTATCAAATTTAGGGAGTTTAGATCTCGCACTTACTCCTTGAACAAATGACTCCCATGAGTTTGGTAGGCCTCCTAGTGCAATTAGGGTTAACTCTTTGTTGTCAATCTGATATCCAATTGTGGATAATTGATCCCTAAGTTCAATAATCCTCATGAAGTATGCATTAATGGACTCCCCTTTGTTCATTTGGGCATTGTTGATTTGTTGTTTTAATGCTAGAGTCCTACAGGTGTTGTTGATCTCATAAGTACTCTCAAGAGATTTGTACATATCGTATGCTGTTTCATGTTTTGCTAAGATAGGCACTATATGATCCCTCACTGCATCTACAAGGATTTTCATGGCTCTTTCATTGTATTCAATCCATTGACTTTTCTCAGGTTCGGCCTCATGTTCCCTTTTATTTTCTCTCACAAGTGAGTCTAGTTTATTTTCTTTTAGGATCATCATGATTCTAAATTTCCATGATGTAAAGTTATCTGCTCCTGCAAGACGATCTTCAAATCTGATCATAGTTGACATTATGAAGAATGTGAAGTGAGTTCGATTTAGAAATACGAATTTCTTTTGAGCAATCTGATTTTGGATTTGATTTGGATTCGCACAACGTGGCTCTGATACCATGTAAATGTAATCAAATCTTTCCTTAAATAGGATCCTAATACCTAAGAGCAAAACTAAGTTCGAATTTCTGTGTAAGACAATTATAAGTTAAAATGAAATTTCCAGAATTTTCTTTAACTGCGATTTCCAGATTTTCTTATTTAAATGTGAATGTGCTGATTGCAGAACATTATCTAATTTCTATGTTTGCATATCAATGAAGGAACTCCTATTTGTAAGTGGAGAGGACGTGTCTCCACGTGTGGAGACACGTCCGCTCAAGGGACGTGTCCCTTTGCGCGCGGGCTTTCTACAGTCTAATGCCATTTGTTAAGTATGCATTAACACATACACACCCTTCTACATGATGGCGAATGTCTTTAAGAGGATTCCGATTTCAAATAAATGCAGAATATAAAATCACGGGAATGATCGAATAATATGAATGCTCATAATTTCAATTTAAATGTTTCCTTTAGAAATATCATAGTGTGTATGATAATTTCGATCACTTATGAATGACAATGATACTTGCATCACTGTCATTCATATCTGACCAAAGCTATCATCCATTAACAGATCTGATGTTGCTTGGAGATTAAACTCCGAACAACATCGTGCTAACAATGCAAACATCAAAACCTAAACCTAGAATGAGCACTTGAAAACACACGCTACATAGGCAATCAAAGACAAACCTAAACAGAGTATAACACAACAAAATCCTAAAAACAAACAACGTTAAAACCAGAACAATGTTCGAAAACAAGCAGTAGGAAAAAGTAAAAAACGAGTATGAAATACCGACATACCTGTAAACCCTAGATGATGACGAAAACCCACTTGAAATTTTCACCAGACACAAACACAATCACGGTGAGGAAGCAGGAGGCACACGGCCAATGACGGAACAGGAAAATAAACAGTAAAAATGAAAACAAAACGGGTTTAAACTATAAATAATAAACCATTAAAACGCATTAATGGTTGCGTGTGTGGGAGTAGGAGTGTAGTTGCGGAGAATTCTCCGCGACTACACAAAACATGCAGCTAACTAAAAATGTGCAAGTGCTCTAAAATTTAGCGACCCTACACTTGAGGAAAAATGACTTTTAACACTTAAAAATTGACTTTTGCAATTTTTTCAAAATGCAAAAAAGAGACCCAACTCAAAAACCTTTCGAGGGGCCGGACTACGCACGAGACCGATCAAAAAATTTCTCGATATGCATGTTTAGAGGACGTGGGCTACAAAACAGACAAGTTTCGTAGGGATTATCTCACAAATTGAGCAAGCTGAAATTTAAGGGTAACACAACCCTATCATTTTTTAGATCCCTACAATGTTCCTTGACTCTGGTACAGATGAATATTCCTATTTCACCAATGTATGGTCTCCCACAAGAGCAGTGATCATGTACCAACCATTACTCATAGAGTCCAATAATATTTGGTGTTAGTTAATTGGTCTCTCACAAGAGCAGTTAGCATGTACACCTCACTACAATCACTCTCTAGAGAGATCCAACTAATATTATTGGATGTTACACTTTTTACAAAAACTGATATGAACCTGTAATGTAAATACACTAAGATCAAGTTGATTTGAACTTATTCAGATCTCAAGTTATACTCGACTCATAGCAGCATAAAGGACTTCTCAATTGAGCAAGTATGACAGTCAAATGATTTAGTGTCATATATGGATCTCAGTTTAGAAAATGGTTGTGTGGTGAGTCTCGCGTTAGACTGGAAGCACATGCAGGAGATAATTTTAATAAGAGGATTGTTAGCCAGTTTGGCCTAGGAAATAATTTAATAAGACGACTCAAAAGTGATTGTTCCCAGTTTGACCTAGGTATGTAATCCACACAGGAAGGAATCCATACTCCCTATGCAGAAAAAAGACTTCTTGACCCAAAATGTTTGAAGGTGTTGATTCAAGATAAGCAAAGAAAATGTAAGTCTTGTGCTTTAAATACCCAGATTCTGAACTTCTAAAATTTCTTACCTGCTTCCACTGCCACCGAATCTTGGTGCAACTCCACAATATCTTCCAGATTCATTCCACTGTGAAGCTGGCAAACTTTTCCAATCAGTTTAAGTAAATAATTAACACAATAAAAAACAAACAAAGCTTGTAGACTTAAAATGAAGTAATGTCAGATTTGATTCTTAATATTTAAAAGCAAGGAAAATAAGTCAATAGAGAGGAAAATGTTTAATGTCACCCAATATACTGATTCATTAGTAAGAAAAAATAACTGGGAACTTTAAGCACACCTTCTTTAGAGCCGAATTAATAATATTGTGTAAGCTTCTTCTTGAGGTCTTCCGTGTACCCTGCAAGATACGTAGTGCAATACTCAAGTTCTTCTCAACATCAGCCCGTATTTTGAGGCACCCTGATGCACGAATCAAGCCCACAATATGCATCATCAGGTCTGTCTTCTTGTCACAACGTCTACAATAATATTCCACATCTAAACCAATGCTTCGCTCAACACCCGCCATGTGACAAAGAAGAGCACACTCTAGATGAGCAACATGCCCACAAACAAACTCTTCATTTAGTTTCCCTTCACATCGAATAGAAGTATACTCCCCCTCACTCTGGTCAGTAGCCTTCCCACAAAGAATACAAGAGCACTCACGGCAAAATCCAAATTCAATGCAACATATATCACAATTCATGGCCTTAAGTGACTTGTTCTTGTGAGTTTCTATACCACATTTAGGATTTCCAGCTTTACAGACCCTCTCTTCACTGACAACATTCCCACCTACTTCTGGTTCTCTACCACGCTTTCCACAGGCAGTGGTTTTCCCTGTAGTTGCCAGTAAATGAATTCAATCACCATAAGGGGCATCAATCTACATTATATGAGAATAACTAATCTTCGTATGAGAATATCCAGATATTACTTATGTTTCTACTTTATTGCAAAGAAACATTTCAACTAGAACCTGTAACTACTGCAACAAAAACACCTTATAATTCCAAAACATATACAAAAGATATTCCAAGCCAGAAATGACTTAAGAATACAATATAGTCTCATGGTGACCAAATTTCAAATCACAAAATTTGAAAGGGAAGGTAATCAATATGAACAATAGAGGTAAGATGCACAAGATCTATCACAGCACCAAAATAAAATATTGTGCATCATTACCCTTCAGAAGGCCAACATTAAAAAGCTTTGACAAAAAGATCAATGAAAACAAATCAAGCATACCCAAATATTCAATTAGGAAGTAAACTACCATATAAAACCAAATTTTTGAACGTTTGTTGGCTCACTGCTGCTTAGTTGGACATGTTACATGCAACAAACTGCAAACCCTACCACCCCATCAATAAACAGCCTTTATTTTCTAAGTAATTGTTGTTACAATAGCAGGTAATTGCATCAACAAAGCCAAGAACCATAAAGTGAAAAAGTGGATGTAATCAACAAACTTAAGCAAATATTTGACATGCTAAAAAGAAAACAGCACAAAAATGGTCATAAGGACTAATCCAGTTGAGCAACCAAAGTATTTTTGGTAGTAAAATAAAACTTTGAAACTAATTATTTTAAAATCTACTTCATAGCAGTAACTTCTTTTAAAATCTACTTTACAGCAGTGACTTCTTTGTCCAATTTCACTTGATCAGATCTTCATTATTCAATTTTGTATGTTTTGCAATGCATTATAATCAGAAATTAGAATACAGCAATACAGACTTTCGCCACCAACCTCACAAAGATGGGTTTTTCTATATCATTAGGCCAAATCCTATCCAGATTACAACTTCAAATTTATATTATTTTTTATTTTTTATTTTTTATTTCATTATCAGGAACTTGAGACTGTAAAGTTAGTACCAATCATGATGTGTCTCTGGCTTATTTTAAGATAAATGTATAGCCTTTGGGCATATGGCATATGAAGCTTCTGTTGCCTTATGACCAAAGGCAAGGTTTAAAATTTACGTCTAAACCATAATTGCATAAGGGAAAAGGCTCGGCCTGAGTGAGCTTAATAGTGGTCTGTTTAAGCAGTAGAGGAGGCACAGTTTCAACCCCAGTGAGTTTTTGGGTATGAAGCAAAGTATGAACAAGATGTAAGGTAAATTAAAATACAATATACCCTTGTGGGTTTCCACAAGAGAGATTTTGTATGGATAAGGTAGATAGAAGAACAATCCTCTTGTGGGTCCCTGAAGGGATCTCAAAAACATAATCGATCTCCCACTTGACTGTGAACCAAGGGAATACCTTTACCTTTACCTTTATTAAAAATCAAAAATAGTGTTCCCACAATTGTGTGGAAGTAAAGTGGTTAAATGGTTTTTTCTTTAATATTCCCCTTGCCTCTGAATCAATAGTGCATAAGACAATAAATATAATTTACCACGATACTTGTAACCATATAACTTAGTACTAGATAAATATGAAATTTCCTTTTCGCTAGAATCACATATCTCCAATGCCATTTACAAACCCAATTGTTTTTGCTTCTAATGGATAAAGAACTATTGATAAGTAGTTTTTCTTCACATGCAATACTCAAAAATCAAGTTTCACCATTTTCGTCCAACTTCTTAAAAATCAACCAAAAAGTTGTGTCAGTGATCAACATGCTAAGCCAACTTACTTATTCTCAACAATGTCTTCATTTCAAACAATTTAAGAGGCAACAAGTTATATAATCTTCAAAAATAATGAATGCAATGTGGCAAATAATTTGCTTAAAGAGCCTAGAAATGTAATGTTAATATTCACAAAGTTAATTAAATATTTGCAACCCATTTATTATGATTAATTTGAACATTTTATACTTTATTATATTATAATCATATATAATTTAAACAAATTATTATTATATCTTGATCAAAAGCAATGAATATATATATATTATAAATATCTTGTATTAACAACAGATTTAATACTTATCTGAATCAAATCACTTGCAATAATAACTCACCCCAAGAAGATCTCAATGGTCTTGGCCCTCATAGCTATGGCACACTCTAAGAGGAAAACAATTCAATTAAGAACACATGTAAAACATGCACAACAGAGCAACTACTCAACACAAAGCAATAGCCAAGGCAATCGCAAGTGTACCCTATACCCTAAGATGGACATACTATGTATGCCCCTTCTCCAATGCCCATACCCCACAAAACCACCTCCTTGAGTGATCTCCAAGTCATTTCCAAGTCCCAGATGCTTTATATACTAAACCATCACACCTTTTCACAATAGTTGTCTTTAATAATTATTTAATAAATACAATTATTCCTCCCCTTTTAAAAGGGCCTTTAAAAATATTATTTATTAATCCCCATTTTAATAGTCTAAAGATCATAATAACCATTATTTTCTCTCTTTTAATTCCAAAGGGTTATATGATTTTCTTTCCACTTTGGGGAAAAGGTCCCATAACATTTACCCCCTATAAACTAGTTGTTGTCCTCAATAGCTCAAGGTGTATCTACAACATAACTCACAAAAATAATCAATCAAATGTAGCACTATCAAAATCATAGTGAACATATTTCAAGTTAACTTCATATATAATTTTATTTCTCAAATTTTAGATCTTCTTCAATAATTCTTTCTTATTTAACTTTAATCACAATTAGATTCTACAAAAGTACTTTGTTAATCAATAACATAACTAGAACCATAAATGTGCTTATAAGGAAACTCACATGAATACGCATTATGTATCTTTTGCAATTGTGGAGGTAACGCAAGTTTGAAATGTTAAATCTCCTACTTCTTAACTCTCTCAATCCGCTCATTCATGTACCCCTTTATCTTTAATATAGATGTTCAATTCTTCTTTAATTAAAAATTTATAGAACTATAATTCTATAATTACATAGCATGCACGTATTGAATAACATATATATCCCATACTATGTAGTCACCTTTTGTTGATTGTATCTATACACTCAAAAATACATTCCAAGATAATAATTGTATGTTCCGTCCTACCTGACTACCCTCTCTATTATGTACCCCATTCTATTTTATAATCGCTAGCATTAGGTGGGCACATAGCATTAA
Organism: Sequoiadendron giganteum; assembly: GCA_007115665.2. NCBI lineage: Eukaryota > Viridiplantae > Streptophyta > Pinopsida > Cupressales > Cupressaceae > Sequoiadendron > Sequoiadendron giganteum. The sequence goes on from CM021102.1 coordinate 462,087,700, forward strand.
TAAAGGAAAGCATATGCATTGTAAGTCATCCCACTAGTTGTTACAATGAAATATTTACCACATGCATAGGATGGTAGTAATTGCCTTTGACAAAACTCTATATATTGTAATGACTTCTCAATCAAAAAGGCATTTTAAAATGTTTGTATTTGGCGTGTATGCTCTATTTAGAGGTTGCCCCCTCGAAGTGGCCCTACGAAGATAATAAATGCATTTCTATTTCTCTCATTTCTGCAATTTTTTTGTGTTTAGCATATTTTGTCTTGTAGGTTCATTACAAGTGATATTAGAGCTCTTTCTAGGGCCATTTCTACAAGCAATAGTACTAATTAAGGGCAATCTATAACTATCCACCATATGCTCTTACCTTGCCCTATAGAGATCTTAGAGATCAAAAAGTGGGTACAACCACAATAGCACTAAATTTGTTGCCCATATTTTTGTCAGTTTTTTTCCCTTGCAAGTAGTTTCTTTTTTTTTTAGGTTAGAAAACTTGTGCCGAGGGTTTTCAAATATCCTCAAAAGAGCTATCATTTTTGGGTATTATGAATTCCCCATAAAGGGTTCAATGAAGTGGGGGTTATATTGTCTCCAATATGTAATCCTCAAACAAACTCTATATGTAGCTACAAGTTTCCACACACCTATGAGTATTTTGAAAGACCACTAGGATTTTTCACAGCCTAACCCTAAGCAACCTTTGACCATTTGTATTATGTGATGCACCGATAAGCAGTTAGCCCCAAGAAGTAACTCACCACCTACCTTGAAGATAGAATAGTGGGCCACAAGTATAGTCCTAAACCTCCGTAGTTGGTGCTCTAAAATATTTGGCCAACACTATTTAAGAAAGGATAAGTATATTGGTAAGCTCATAGACCAAACATACCCTATAGTGCCTTTCATTTTAATCCCCACCTATGTGCTCTCTACCCTAAATAAAACCACATCTAAGTCTTCTTGGCAATTGGGTATTTGGCATATGTTCTACAATTCTCAAAGTTCTTTTTATACAAGAGCCTATGTTCAATTTCCAAAGTATTCTTCTAGATATACAATTATTACAGCAATATTAAGATCCATGGAGTTGGATCTCTATACCAAGCATGCACCCATACAAGATAGGAAAACGCACCATCTACAGCAATATTAAGATCCATGGAGTTGGTTCTCTATACCTATGTGCTCTCTACCCTAAATAAAACCATATCTAAGTCTTCTTGGCAATTGGGTATTTGGCATATGTTCTACAATTCCCAAAGTTCTTTTTATACGAGCCTATGTTCAATTTCCAAAGTATTCTTCTAGATATACAATTATTACAGCAATATTAAGATCCATGGAGTTGGTTCTCTATACCAAGCATGCACCCATACAAGATAGGAAAACGCACCATCTACAACATATAACTTTATACCCAGCAAGAAATTGAAGAAACCAGCCACACTTCCCACCTAAAGGAATCTAAAAATTTCAATAAACCCTAGGTAACAAAGAAAGAGTCTAGGGCCAACTCTTACCCTTGCAATGGATTGTCCAATTCGCTCATCTTTTTGAGTTGATCAATCTGCCATAGAACTCTAACTGCCCTTATTTTGGGTTGAAGACAACTTTTACCCCTTTCAATGGATTGTCCCATTACACTCGTCTCTTTGAGACAATCAATTTACCATATAACTCTAGTTACTTCTTTTTTGGGTTCCTCTCATCCCTATGGCAAAAGGTTGTCCTTCTTAGGACCAACAAGATTCATAGTAGCCCACTATCCAATCTCTCAATGACAATCTTGATCACATACAAATGGAAAGTCAAGCAAGGTTTAACAGCTACAAAGACCAACTCTCCTAAAAATAGACCGACTAATCTCAACTACAAACGAAGGCCAAACTTCCTCTCCTACAACCAATTCCCTCTTCAACAATCAAATGACCTTTCCCATCCCCCTAAACTAGACCTTCCTAATGTGGTGGTATAAATCTCCCTAATTTGTAGACAAAGGCCGAGCAATATTTTAACTTCTATCAAATTCCCTAGTATCAAAAGCTCTCCATTGCCTCTTTTAAATTGGAAAAGGGAGCCCTTTAGTGATTTCAATGGATAGATAGAACTCACCACTTCTCACTTGGTCAAAAAAATTCATGGAAGCCCTAATCTGTTTTGGCCCTAGTGCCTATGATAACTATGTCAGTGCCCTCACTAAACTTTGCCAAACACATTTAGTCAAGGAATATCAGAGTTTGAGAAACTAGCCAACCAAACACATGCCTTAGATCTATCATTTTTCGCAATTGTTTCATCAATGATCTAAAGGAGGATCTTCAAGTAGAGGTTCTCCTAACTAAACCATATTCCTATTGTGATGCTTTGGCCTTGGCACAACTTGCAAGAGACAAATTGGCAGCACAACAAAAACTAGCCAGCTCCTCTTTCAAAACTAAAAAGGAGACATCAAAAATAAAGGAAATAAACCCCCCATAATTCACTCTCTCAAGAAGAGAGCAAAGAAAAAGGCCACGGGACTATGTTACAATTGTGATAAAAAAGAGGAAAAGGGTCAAAAAATGTAGCGAGCAACACTTGTATCGCATTGACTCTACCATGGTGCCTTGTGACTAGGAATTTTCAAATGCAAAAGAAGAGTGTAATGTTCCCCTTTTGGCAGTAATCCTGTTAGTGGCTCATCAGCCTATTCCGGAATCCTATAGGCTCGTTGAGGTGATTCAAAGGGTTCTAGTTTTTGAGGTTTTGTGGTATTTCTTCAATATTTACTATTTATAGTAAATACTATTTTTGGCAGTTAGCAGTTGTCAACTTTCATTCCATCACGTCATCTGGAGCAGTTACTCAGAACTAAGCCTTGGCCTTTTGAAAATATTATTTTAATGAATTTCTTCATTAAATGAGCAAATTGTTCTAATTTGCAGTTGACCCCTTGGCCTAAGGAATTAACTTTAAGTTGTATTAAAAGAGGGGCTTAAAGGGTGGCGCCGCATGAGGAATTTAAAAAGGTTTTTATTTAATTCTTCCTTGTCTCAAGTGGGACGTACTTTTGTGAAGAATTATATCTTTTTTTGGAAAAGAATATGTGATGGCTTTTGGCGTACCTTCTTTGGGATTTGAACAGTCTTCTTCCATCCTTTAAAAATGAGGCTTGGCTCTAACATTTGGGCATCCATTATTTTGCTAAACTTATGCTGTCAAAATGATTTATCATTTTATACTTCGAGGAATGCTAACCTCCTAGTTCCTATTTCAATTTCGTGTTTGCAAGATAACACCTAATTGAATTATTGTTGCTTCTCATCCAAACTAGCAGATAGAGTTTCAAGGTGAAATTTTGAAGTGTTTTCCAGTTTTGCAGTGGTTGTTTGCACACAGCTGAAAGTCGATTTTGTTCATGGTTGAGTGTATGATTTTAATATGGTTCAGGGCAATTGATATTATCATTCCTAAGGTCTAGGCGACCATCTCCATCAAATTGCAGATTTTATTTTGGAGTGTTTATTTTTATAATGAGAAATCACCCCTCTCAAGGGTCGTACTTTTCAACATGCATTGGGAATTGTGCCACTAAATATTAATGGTGTTTTGGAGTTGTTTCTTTGTCTCAACAGGGGTGCCAATCTTCCAATTGTTCTTTGCCTTTGGTTTCACACAATTCGGAAGTATTTTGATTGAGTTGTGAGCAATTTATGAATTTTTGTGGTTGCTGATTGCCATTTCCAAAATTGCAGATTTCTGAGATTGAAGCAATTCATTTGTTGTTTCCATATTCTTTCTTCTTTTCTTATTATACTCTAACTTGGAAACATTGTATAACGCGGTGCTTTGAAAATGGTGAAAAACAATGTAAATTGCAGCTTTCTTCTTTGTACAAACTGTTAACAATAGTACTGTTTCAGTTTTAGCTTTGTTGCATTAATTATTTAACTTCACATTAAGCACCCCTGGATGGTATACCGCCAGTGTGGATAATTTGTTTTGTATTCTCTTTCATTGCCCACTTTCAAGTGGTGAATCCCCACTCTTCAGTGGATGCCTGCCGCAGCAGAAGAAGTAATCATTTTGTAATCTTTTCCCCCCCACTATTTGGTGGTAGCGTGAAAAGTTCTTTGGCTGGTTATCCGCCTTGTCTCATTTGAATTCAGCAGTAGTACTCCACCATATATTAGCACCTCGCCTATCAAAGGATCTTGAGTGCACATTCTTGGTGTTGAGTTTAATATTTCTCTTTCAGTGTAATCTCGTACTCGTTGTTTCAGTAGATCCTAGGGATCCTCTGACCATATGCCCGCCCCTCCTCCTTAAGTGGTTTTAGGGCGCATTCTTGGTTAGAGTTCTTTCATGTACATTTTGGGTTATGCTACCTTAACGGGTGATTGATTCTATTGTAAATGTTTGGTTTAAAAATCAAAAAAATTGAGAGAGAATATTTCAAAGAGTCGGTTTCCCCAAAACAACAATCCAATCCTATTGCCCATATTTCTATTCATGCTTTGGCTACACTCTGTTCCCCCAAAACACTTTAGGACATTGACTATATTAAAGACAAAAGATAGTGGTTATGATAGATGGTGGTGGCACTCATAACTTTATCAACAAAAAACTAGACGACCAACTACATTGATATGTCTATGCTTGCAATAATTATCAAATTACGATGGCCAATGGTAATACTATATCTCATGAGGGAAGTGCCAAAATATCAAGTTTTCAGTGAGGGGTTAGCAATTGACTACATATATGTTTTCTCTTTCTTTAGGGAGCACAAATGCAATATGGGTGTCCAATGGGTTGCAAACCTTAGGCCCAATCACTTGTGACTATTACCAACTTTGGCTCAAATTCCATTATGTTGGTGGAGAGCATAAATTACAAGGACTAAAGGAAAGCAACATTCAAATGGTCAGCTCCCATCGTATGGTAAAATTGTTTGAGAAAGGATGTTCTAGTGTCCTAGCCAATTTCACTCTCTAGAGGCTCAATCTCTTTTTCCTTCTCCTCAACTAGATTTACAATGCCTCCTTGATAAGTATCAACAAGTATTTGAGGAACCCAAAGGATTGCCCCCTTCAAGGTCCCATGACCATTCCATTCCTGTCATCCTAGGTAGCTACCCTCCTAAGATTCAGCCCTTTCAATACCCTTTTGAGAAAAGAATGAAATTGAGAAAATGGTTAAGGAGCTTTAAGAAGGCAGGTATCATTCACCCTAGTAATAGTCCTTACTCTTCACCAATAGTTATGGTTCCTAAGAAAGATGGGGCTTGGCAAATGGTTCCTAAAAAAATATTATCACAAATTTATGCGTAATTATGGGAAAATTATTGGACCCTTGACAACTATGCTCAAAAGGATCTATTTCAATTGATCTAAATCAACAAAGGTGCCCTTTACTGCACTCAAAACTGCCCTGTGTTATAATCTAGTGTTGGCCCTACCCAATTTTCACAAACCCTTCATTTTGGAATGTGATGCCTCTAGTACAAGCATGTGTGTGGTGTTCATGCAAGGGCAACCACTACCCTTCACCAACAAGCAACTCACTAAATCAAATAAACATATGAAAAAAAATGTTAGCTATCCTCCATGTAGTCCAACAATGGGGTCCTTGCCTATTGGGTTGCAAGTTCCAAATAAAAACATATCATCATAGTCAGAAATATATTTTGTAACAAAAGGTATCCTACCCCAAACAACAAAAATGAGGGGGAAAGATGCAAAGATATGACTATGATATTGTCTATAAGAAAGATAAGGAAAATCTAGTAGCAAATGCCATCTCACCCCGAAATGAAGAAGCTTCCATCTTTGGTCTTCCCATCTTGATCCCAAAGTGGATAGATGAGATCCAAAATGTCCCTAAAATTGTAACCCTAAAGATATAAAGCATCGAAAAGCAAGTAAATAAATAAAATACATATTAAAAATATTAGCTATTTAATATTATTATAATTATAATTATCCTAAGATAATATTATAAATTTTTATTATAATTATCAAATATAACATTATAATTATTAAAATATAAATAATAACAAATATTATGATTACAACCATTATAATATATAAATATAAACACACGATACTTTAATATAAAATATAAAGGGACTGCACAGCAATGGTTAAAGACAACGATCATGATGAAGAGCAGCGATTCCTTGAGAAGGAAGCAATTATAATTTGCAGCTACTAATATTGAAGTAGCAGTGATTAATGTTTAAGGTAGCATTTACTTTATGAAAGCAGCGAACTAATAAATAAGAGGAGCCGATTATGTTATTAGTTGTGCAGCGATTTAGTGAGGGCAGACAACGTGATTAAGGGCGGAGATCAGGATAAACAAAGGGGCGTGTCTCTTAATTAATAAATAGAATGAATGGTTATGTCCTTTGCCCATCATGGGATATTAAAGAGGATCCATCTCAAATAAGAGGGGCATCGAACCATGGAATAATAAGGAATGCATCTGTATTTAGTAAAGAAAATATAAACCAATATATGGAAAACAATCTGCAATCTGGAAGAGCAGCGGAGGATAAAGAATATGGAATTATCATCAGAAATACATTTTACAATCAGGCACTCAATATTTCAGGATGTACAAAGGGATATAATCTGAATTGGAAGAAAGATATAAGAAGATGGCAGCAATCAGAAGAGAATAATAATCTGCACTCAGAAATGCAGCAGCCATTAAATATAATAAAGGAAGTAGGTTTAGGATTACATACACATAATACATAAATGTCCATATATATATATAATACGAATATCCAATAATGATGCTCACAGCAATTATTAATCCTTATTAGTAAGTATTCAATTGAAACTAATCTGTTTGTTTCTCTTTAAGCAATATCTTCTGAATATTGGGAACAGATCGGTCAATTGGAGAAAGGTAAACATACGGACCAAGGAACAAAAGAGGAATCAGTCCGGTACATCAGAACAGATTTTTGTTATCAGATATATATATATATATATATATATTCAGGTATATTTTCTGCCAATTATTGTTTACACATGTATGCATATTGCTTATAAGATAATAAGAATAATCAATGTATGATTTCCTATGATAGAATTAGAAATATACTTGACTGACTGAGATCCACCTTGTGGGAAGGGCCTGGGGTGGAGTGACAAGGCTAGTAAGTAAGCCATCCTAGAGTTGACCGTAATGGCTCCTAGGACCAGAGGGCACTTACCCAGAGAGCCAAGTAAACCACTTACGACCCCCGCTCAATTCCACAAGATGGCAAGTGTCTTTAAGGGTTTGATTGATGGGGAAAGTAGATACAAGCCGCCAAGGGAGATGGTTGTGGTAGACACCCTCTTAGGCTTGGTATGGAAATGGCTTCGAGCGGACCCATCATGTCCCTTCTCCCAAAACCCTAATATGTTTGCCTTGTTGGTAGTCTATGGATGTGATGTAATTGTCTAACTCTCATGATATTATATATATATATATTGTTCATGTGATGTTTGCAAGATTCAAACCCAAGATTGCATTATTAAAGAGATATTTTAATTGGTAAGACGAATCCTAACCCTAGTTGCTGCAATTGGAGTTCAGTAGGCAAATTCTAGAGCAAATCAAGAGAGGGACATTACATAAACCTACAGCTCAAGACAATATTAGGCAATTGGAACAAAATCCACAATCAATGTCAAGTTTCCACTAGACAAGCCAAATCCTCACTTATCATGATCGTCTTTATTTACCCCCCAACTAGGCACTCAAGCCTCAATTACTAAAGGAATTGCCCTATTACAAGACAGTGAAGTTTCTTGAAGACCTATAGACATGTGAAGTGGAATTTCTTCTACGACAACCTTTAGTAGGATATTAATGCATTTGTACTTGAATGCAATGTGTGTCAAAGGACTAAAGGGGAAACCCTTAAATCCCGAGGATTGTTGTAGCCACTTCTTATTCCAAATCAAGCTTGGACTAATATTACTATGGATTTAATTGTGGGGCTTTCACTCTCAAATGGTAAACAAGATATCTTGGTGGTGGTGGAGGTGTTAGCACCTAGAAATTTCCCTCGTTTCCAATGCATAATGACCCTCAAGTTTGCGACAAAATCATGTTTCTAGGCCCCATGACAATAGGCTGATCTAAAACTACTGGCAGTAAAATCTCACAATTCATGGCTCATCTTCAAAATCTGGTTGGCAAAAAGTTTAGATAATTCATGGATGGCATGCAAACCTGATTCCATGGTTGTTGAAGAGGTTTTGAAGCCAATTTTAATATTTCGGCGTTTCTAAGCAGATCTGTAAGGCCTCATAAAAATGTTCAAATTTCTTCGTTTCGACGATGATGCACATGTTTGTATGTCATTATGAGTCTCCAATTCTGATTTCATGGTTGTCGAATTTTTGGGGTCAAAACGAAAAAAATAACCTATTGAATGGCCTCAATTACAAAGGCATTACCGAAATTTGAATTGTTGTGCAATCCGGCAATAAAACAAGGATCATCAAATGTTAATCCCCTCTGCAAATTTTTATGGCCCCCGGATGTTGTGTGTTCCTCCGGCATCAATCCCCTTTTTTTGCATACAGCGCTTTTAAATAACTAATTTCTCATTTTTTTTAAATTTGAAGATTTTTAAAACATTTTTATATTTTAATTGTATCAAAGGGGGTCGAGATTATAGTCTTAAACAATTTAATATTTTCCGTGAAGGTCGGGCACATAAAATAGGCCAATTTTAATTAAATTTCATTAAGTTTAATAATCAATTTTATTTATTTGGTCAGCACAGTAGTTTTTATTGCCTCCTAAATTGTGTTGCATTGTTTGTCTAGCCCTATGCTCATTGGCTAGAAGGAATGACTCGTGTGTTAATACTTCAAAATTCAAATGATATAAAAGGGGTGCCCAAAGTCTTTTGCCTTTGTTCCACGTACTGAGAAAATATCTTCATCTCCCCAGCATATGGAGCAAATTTTAAATAAGGTTTAAAACTTTAGGCAGCACATGCTCATATGAAAACTTTGCTGGGCACCACATACATCCTGCTCAATAGTGAGATGGGCTGATCAGAGGCCCATTGCATACATTTCTTTTAGCGCAACCTAAGAGAAGAGATAACACTTAAACCTGCGTTATACATGCTGCTATGCGCTGCAATGGTATTTGGCCACGTGGAGGGTGCGTTGTGGGTATTTTCCAATTTAATAACATGTCAAGAATCATTGTTTTAGTGTTGAAAAGTGCCAAGCACTCAGTTAAAACACCCGTGTATTGTTTTCATCACGCCATTGCTGGTTTTTGGTTGTCTCTCACATCCAAAAGCACAATATGAGGATGTTGTGTAATGCAATAGTGTTTGTACCATAGTTACGAGACTCGCCCGGAAGCGCCCAAACTCGGCGAGTCCCGAGCCGAGCACACCTGGCCGGGTCCTGGGAGCCCGGACGCAGACGCAGCCGAGTCCTGCTGAGTCCTGGCCGGACTCTCCGAACTCGCCGGACGTGCCGGACTCGCCGCTTCGTGGAGAGTCCCGAGCCCTGGATGCGGCCGGCAACAGCAAAAAGAAAAGTGAACAAAAAAACATAAAATTTGATGTTTTAAGTTTGTTTTTTTTTGTGTTATATTATCTCCCCAACCCTAAAAGCAACCTCATTTCATTCATTTGGCAAAATAGGAGGAGAAGAGAGAGTTGTGAGGAAAAATAAGAGAAGAGAGGGCAACCAGCAAGCTGTTGAAGACAAATACAGGGCCACATACCATTTGGGAAGCTTCATAACAGCAAGAAGGTGCATTGAGAGCTCATTACCAGTGATTGGGAGGAGTTTGCATTGCATTCCAAGCCAAATATAAGAGGTAAATTTGATTTTTATTGGTTTTTTTTGTGTTTTTTCAACAAATAATTCATTGTAATTTGAAAAATCATTGTTTTTTTTAGTTTGCATTTTTTTTTTACAAACCCTACTTATTATTGCAGCCACATTCATTTGCAAATCAAAACATATTATTATTTTCATAATGTCTCAAACCCCAGGCAGAAAAGACCTTGCTTGGAAACATGCTGAAATCTTTCCCGGAATGAAAAAAGGGGAAGCAAAATGTAAATACTGCAAAACAATATATCATGGAGGCATAAATCGATTAAAATACCATATTGCACGCATTCCCATCCATGATGCAGCGGGATGCCCTATAGCACCTCCTGAGGCTGTCCGTGAAGTGCAGGTGCAATTAGAAACTTTTGAATTGCAAAAAGAGATGAAAAAAAAACAGAAGCATGAATTGGTGAGTTTGGGAGTTGGACATAGACTTGGTGTTGTTGGAGATGCTTCTTCCATGCCTCCATACCGTCCTAGTGCTAGTGCTTGTGCTAGTGGTACTGCTTCTGCACCAGCTATCCCTGTGCATACTCCTACTACTAGTGTCGCTAGTACTGCTAGTGCTAGTGATAGTGGTAGTATTATTGGCCCTAGAGTTCGTAAATCTAGGGTGGACTCATATTTTGTACCATGCACTACTCCTGGTTCCCAACCGTCACTTGAGAGCATGGGTTGGAACAAGGATGTACATGATGCAACAAAAAAGACAATTGCAGACTTTTGGTACTACTGCACCATTACCTTCCATGTAGCCAGGTAATTCTTTTTTGTTTAATTGTTTTAAAATTTATTATTTTAGAATCTAGATGTATCTCATTATCGAATTCAAATTTAGTGCAATTAAAATCTTAAAACTTTTCATTTTACAATACTTATGTAAGTAACTTATTAATTTATTTATGACATGTTTTAGGTCACCTTTTTGGCAAAACATGGTTGATGCCATAACCATATGTGGGCCGGGGTTCAAAGCCCCTTCTGAAGATGAATTAAAGGGCCCACTTTTGAGTCAAAAAGTGGCAGATGTGAAAGCACAATTAGAGGAGCAGCGTGAGCAGTGGAGGAGGATTGGTTGCACCATCATGACTGATGGTTGGACCGATAGGAGAAATAGGACGCTGCTTAATTTTCTAGTGTCCTCCGGAGGTAATTGTACTTCCCTCAATGCATTGAAATTTGAATTTGATTTAGTGATTAATAATTTAATATGGCTGATTTTTGTTTTTTAATTTATTGAATAACTGGTTTTGCTTATTCTTTCAGGTGACACCGTTTTCATTAAGTCCATTGATGCTTCTGCCCAATTCAAAAATGCCACATATTTGTGTGAGGCTATAGAGGAGGTGATAGCTGATGTGGGGGAAGAGAATGTAGTGCAAGTGGTGACAGATAATGCAGCAAACTATGTTGCTGCTGGTAGATTATTGATGGAGAGGCACCCTACTATATTCTGGACTCCATGTGCCGCCCATTGCATTGACCTCATGATGGAGGATCTTGGCAAGCTCCCATGGATCAAAACATGTGTGGATGCAGGTAGAAACATTTGCAAATTTATATACAATCACACATGGGTGCTTAACCTTATGAGGCAATACACGGGGTTGAGGGAGTTGTCTCGTCCTGGCATCACTAGGTTTGCAACTAATTTTATCACGTTGCAATCCTTGATTCGGTCAAAGGCAGCCTTAAGGCGCATGTTTGTTGGTGAGGAGTGGTCTTCCTCATCGTTTTCTACAAGCACTGCAGGGATTGGTGTGGCCAATTGCATTTTTGATGAGCAAGGGTTTTGGACACCAGTGGAGGAGATTGTGAAGGTAAAATTTAATTCTTTATTATGTTTTAATTTTTAATCATATCTTTTATTTGTTTATTTTCATTCACACTTATTTGTGAAACATGTTTGCACTTTGCAGTTTATTGAGCCCTTGCTAGTTCTCCTACGAGTTGCAGATGGGGAGAAGCCCGCACTGGGATACATATATGAGGGCATGGATAGGGCCAAAGAGGCCATTAGATCAGTCTATGGTGGAGTTCAGGATAAGTATCGTCCCATTTGGGAGATCATTGATAGGAGATGGCAAAACCAACTTCATAGGCCCATCCATGCAGCCGCATGTTTCCTAAATCCGGCCTTCCAATTCCGCCGTGATATCCGTGGAGATAGAGAAATTCTTAGTGGGCTCTACTCGACGATAGAGCGGATGTTGCCCGCTGTTACTACACAGATAGTGCAGGAGATAGATGCCTTCAGTAAGGCACGAGGAGACTTCTTTGCACGTCAAATGACCATAGACAGTAGGACAACATTACTACCAGGTAAAAATATATTTAAGGGCATAATTGTCATCTTTTTATATTGTATTTTATTATTAAATGTTGAACTTGAAACTTGAAATGAGATTGATTTTGTTTCTTTTTCTCATCTCAGATAGCTGGTGGAGGTTGTTTGGTTCTGATGCACGGAACCTGCAGAATATTGCCATTCGTCTATTGAGCCAGCCATGCAGTTCATCTGGTTGTGAGCGCAATTGGAGTATGTTTGAGCACATACACTCCAAGAAGCGCAATAGATTGACAGTGGAGAGGATGAATGACTTGGTCTATGTTCATTACAACCTTCGGCTCAGATACAAGAAGCTTTTTGACCACGACAACACCCCGATCAATCTAGATGAGGTTGATCCACAGTCTGAGTGGACCACTGAGGCTACAGATGCAGTCTTTAGTGACGAGGACCTTGATTGGGTGGACCAGGCAGAGAGAGAGGCTGAGGTTGTAGCCATGGCTGAGGAGGAGGCTAGAGCACGAGGAGACATAGCTGCTGTTGGTGAGAGTGGCATGGAGACTCAGACAGAGGCAGAGACTATGGCTGCAGCTGCAACATCATCCAGGAGCGTTAGACGCCTTCGTAGGAAGGATGTTGGCTCCACTATGCCATAGAGTCATAGAGTCATAGCTATTGTTTTGATATTTCATATTTGTATGGAACATTTGATGTTATGGATTTCATATTCCATGACTTTTGTATACATTTGACTAGTTTTATAATCTATATATCTAAGTATGCTATTTCCTTCAGCAGCGCAACTACAATTTGTGTACTTTATACTTATGTGATCGTTGTATACTTGTGTATGTGATCAAATTTGCTTTTATTTGTGTTGTATTCAATAAAGGGTGCTTGAAACAAGTTTTAAATCCTTAAAAATCTCTAAATTTCTAGGTTTTTTTCAACTTTTTTTCATTTTGCCGAGTCTGCGCCGAGTCCCCGAGTCCCAAGTCGAGTCGCCCTAGCTGAGTCCAAGCCGAGTCCGAGTCTCGTTACTATGGTTTGTACACATGCATGAGACTCTTTGGGTCGTTTTTAATGCTATTGGCTACCAGATGATAGTAATTTCGGGTCAAAAAACATCCACCAATGTGTAAAAACGCCCCAGCAAGTTGTAAAAACGTTTTGGCATTGTTTTGGAGCTCTTTCTAAGATCTCTCATGCCTGGAAGCAGCAAAAATGACCTGCAGAAACCAAAAAAGACCCAGCAAGTTTCAGACTACCATACTACTGTCAAAATATGCCCTCCATTTGATTGAAGCACCCGAGCATGGAGAAGACATTGCATTGGAAATAGTATGTCAATTTGCAAGATTATTGTGACGTGGATTGCAGCATAGCAGGAAGGTGGATTTTTTTGAAATAAATCTAAATGAAGGCAAAATGCTCAGAAAATTATAACCAGCCAACTATTTGACAAAATTCCAAACAAATTGCAGAGGAAATAAAGAGGTTCTAAGGGGTCTAGAGGGTAAATGTGCTTGGTTAAAGGAATAATTTTAATACTGGTAAAATGGGCACCTGCCTGGAATTTAAAATTTTCACTTGCAAACTGAAATGTAGCTGGTAAGTTATTTTTTACCACACAGGCAAAAAATATGCACAGAAATGCAAACATAAAGGGCATAACCATTTTCAGTTGGAAATAAGAGAGAAAATAAAGGGGAAAAGTTAAAGTGTAATGGTATACGTGGCTTTGTGCTCAGAAGAAGGTCTTAGTGTTATTTGGTCAATTTTTACTGATGAATTACAATCAAGCTAGTGCAACAACGTGGCAAAGAACCATAGAAAAGCATAAATCCTCAAAAAGTCTCAAAAATCCCGATTTTTACAAACTCTTTAGTCGAAACAATTTTTTCCTCAAAAATTCGGATTTAATCAGCCATGATTTTCAATGATTTTTAAGGGTTTAAATCGCAAAAAAATGCACAACCAATCCATCATGAAACCCTAACGGCACGAAATCACTATTTAATTGAGGTTTTTCGTTGATTTTTAGCACAAAACTGAGCACTAGCCATTGGGACGTGGTTCACCATCAAATAGTCGCTAGATTTCATTAGGTTACTGAGGCAAATCATAGGTAGGCAACCTTGGATGGGAGTATATTTCTAATAGATGTTAAGGACATTAAAATAGAGACATGTTCTTTGATATGGTTCTACGTTTGACAGTAAGGACATTAACATGGAATGGTCAAGAGATGTGCTGCTTTTTTCTCTATATTCCACACTACTATCATTTGCCTTAGGCTCATACTAATGCTTTCCATGTATATAAATCCAAAGACACAATTTAGTGGAAAATAGTAAATAATATCATAAATACTAAGTACGGTTTCTATCTTCTTTTTTTAACATATCTGAACCTTATAAGAGTGCTTACCAAAAGTAAATATAGAAAGTCAAACTATACTAAAATGAAACTCTATGGGCTTGAAACTCTATGGGCTTGATATCAACCTAAAGAGGATTGTTTTCTTTGAATTCTTGTGATCCAGACTATTCAAAAGAGTTTCAACATTTCAATTGTCAACAATAATACCAAGGCGCTTCAAAATCTTTGGACTATCAAGGTTAGGTTGGGACAAATTTCCTTTTTAGATGCTAACAAAGTGTGATGATTTGGAGCTTCAATTTGACACTAGCCATCAAGTTTTAATCACAAGCGGGTAGGGTAGTGACAATTGTATAATCAAGTGAGAAGCATACGTATATAAATAATAGTATATAGACATTGTGGAATAAGAAGCAAAATGGTTCCTATCAGAAAGATAAAAATCAGCTTGTAGTGCTGAAAAAAATGAGCTGAAGCAGTATTTTATATCAAAATGAAAGATTGTTTTGGTTATATTTAAATTTCCTATATACTTTGCAAGCTTAATTCTTTGTTAATTGGTGAAACTCGCTGCTTGAATGCATGCCCTGCACTTGCTCGAGAACTACATTCCATTTAGTATCATCATTTACATGGAGGTTCAGAAAGCTTGCATAGCAGTATATGAATGCTTTAGAGTTTAGACATAAATAGTGTAGCATTCCATGCATGTTAAATAGGTATTAGGCAAACTAATACATGCCTTGAGAGAAGTCATGCCCTTGTGGGCTTATCTTAATCCCTCTTGAAGTAGGCCTCATATATTTTCTCTTTAACGATCCAAATAGATTTCAGCAATAACTATCCCATTGAAAGGGAATGTTCCTCGTGCTTTGATTTCCCATTGAAACTTGTACCTATAATCTCTCAAATTCTCAACTCAAAGTCCTTCAATGTTTTTAACTCCATCATCCACTTATACACAAAATCAAGGAAAATTTACTTGAATAATAATAGCTAAAATTGTGGCTCAAATAGTTGCTCTATTCTTTTGTACTAGCAGGTTTTTATTATCTAATGCAAAAATCTTTAACACTCCCTTTACTCTTTTACAAATCTGCTAAAATAGTTATCAATTGAGAACATTTCAATATCATTTATGGTCTTTTGAGATTTAAGATTTTGTTTCAAAAGCATTTTCTATTACTCTATCTTGAGCTATTTGATTCAAAACCTATTAAGTTGAACTTTGCAATTGCTTCCTTTGTCATATAATTTCTCTTTCACACTCTTCATATAGTTCTCTTTGACATTGTTCTAGAAATTGCAAGAAATATTAAATCACAAATATGAACCAATTGATTCCTGTTTTGTAATTTATGATGCCTACTCAGCAAAGAAAAACTGTCTTTTTAATTACTTTCTTGAGCCTGAGGATTTTGAAATCCTAGAAGCCAACTTGAATATTCGCGAGGATGAACGACTTAGGAGACGCTCTAAACCAGGAGTTTCATCATCAAGACCTGCAGCCCTCTAGCATAGCTCTATTTGTAGTAGCAAGAGCCATTGGCTATGTTTGATTTTTTGGAATTTTGTGCTTAGTTTAAAGGTTGACTTTGTAAAAACTATAATGTAATTCATATTTTATCAATTGTAACCATCTAGTTATTATTTATGCATTATGAAGTATGCTTTGTACAATGCAATGTAATCAGCGAAATGAATATAAACAACAAAATCCTAATTTCTATTATTCATGGGTTAAACTCTACTTTATGTGTTCTCTATATCTCCACGCTATGGAAATGCCCTTAAATTTCAACAACAACAAAAAAAGTTTCTCTTTTTCAAGAATTTTTTACGTTTTTAAAAATCCAATTTTTCCACAATTTTTTTTCAATTTCAAAACTTATACTTTTGGTTTGCCAATTTTTTCCCCAAACAATTTTTGCTGCTATGCTACTCAAACCAATTAGCAAAATTGCGCCAAAGAGGATCTATCAAGGATTATATTCAATAGTTTCTACATCAATCATCATGAGTGGAGATCACAAACGAAATTTGAATGACTCATTTGTTGGTGGGCTCAATGATCACATCCAACATGATGTGTGCATGTTTAATCTGAGTCCTTGAGTCTTTTATTGTAATGTCCCCTTTTAGAATAACACTAATTCTTGCCCTAGAAACACAAGTTAATGCAGTTAGGGTTACAACTTACCAATTAAATGTTTTAAAACGGATAAATCTTGGTTTCAGTCCTGCAATCATGTTAGATAATATTGGAATATAATTCATATAATCAAACATATATAATAAATGTTTTATGATTATATATTTAAATCATGAAAATATCTAGCTATTTCAATTAATATAAGTCACAAAATATCATAATGCACATTGGAGGTTGGATGAAATGTCCCACCCCAAATGGAACAATCTTTATCATTATTTAGCTCAGATTTTTATATTTATCATATGAGGCATTTTGTCAAACAATTTGCAACATACTGAACTAGGTGTTTCAAACTTTCAGAGGTTATACAAATTACAAATGAAAAACAATAAGAGTGTCAAGAGTATTTAAATGCACCAAATTATATCTGCTGATTATATGTTCTTTCATTACATTGAATTGGCACAAATAACCATTCACGATGATATTACTGAGCATCAGCAATTTTCTGAGTTATATATCAGACATACATAATTACATTGGAATATCATAATACCCATGTTCATGAATGCATACAATTGTGTTTCCAAAGGACAGTTCCAGCTAGAGAGATTACAATCTGCCTTATCCGTAAACTACATAATTTTCTGATTACTATCAGCAATGCACACTACAGAAAGTAATGGTATTTCATGACATAATTACCAGTCTATTGCTGTTGTAGGTGATTCCAATGATAGTGCTGATCTGTATGCAACTCTAGAATAGACGCCAAGTCTGAATGTAGTCCCATGACCTCCTAAGATAACTTCTACGCTGCCCAGACATACACAGCAGCCACTAACTGATCATCAGAACTCATAAATATGATAGATTCGCCTCTCCACAATCTGTCCAAAAGCCACGTTTTCACTCAAAATGCTTCCAAACCCTAGCGCCTAGGGTTTCTGTTCTCCACATAAAGAATACTTCTAATTTGCAATATTATTCAAACCCTTGCCTTTCAAATATTCAGTAAATTATCAAACTCCTGATAAATTCTTCAAACCCTAGCTTTGAAGCTTTCCTGTAACTCTTTGAAGCACAAGCACAATCCCTGCAATGGAATCGTCTGCAAGTTGTTCTTCCTAAGGGGCTACATCCTCAAAAAGCTTGAGATTTTCAGACTCTCCAGTCTTCAACAAAACCCTTAGCCAAATTCTTCTTCTTCAACAATGAATGAATGAATGAAATGAATTCCAAAATGCCCTTTTATATTTCACCTCAAATTCACTTTAAATTCATTTCATTCAATTTACTTTAATTTCCCTTATAATTATGATGCACACCTTAATAATATAAAATATACTTTAAATCATTTAAGTCCCTTTTTAATAAAATCCTTATGTCTCCCTTTCAACAATATAAATTAATAAAACATCATTAAATAGATCACTTTATTAATTTCCATTTAACCCTTATATCACCTTTCATAATAAAGTCCCCTTTAAATAATCACTTTATTAAAATATTATAAAGTGACTTAAGAATTAATCACTTTACTTTCTTAAATTAAAATATTAAAGTTATGCCAAGACCATCACCCGATCACTCCAACTAGAAACTGATGCTACAACTGATCCCGGGGTGATATCTAAACAAAGCAAGCCAACTGCCAATCTCGCCCTAAAAAGTAGGAAACTGTCTCTGATCATCTAAAACGGTACATAAGGCCCCCTGCTAGGCTCCACAAGCTCCGGGTGGTCACAGGTGAACTGTCAATCCCTTCCTAAAAAATAGGAGATTGGCTCCAAGCTCCTAAAACACCACACAAACTACCCAAAAGGTCACAAAAACACCAAAAGAGCTCCCTATCCATCGTGTTAGCCTACGAGAACCCAATTGATCGGCTAACCACCACAATTGACCACTGCCTAGGAAAAGAGGACATTACAGTCTGCCCTCCCCAAGATTGCTTGTCCCCAGACAATCCTCATTTGGATACTCTAACCTGTAACCTGAATGTCGGGATCCCAAATCAATCTATAGAATGCCCAACAACATATCCACTGCATCCGCTAGGTAGAAATAAAACCATGCTCAGCATTATTGTGTACAACTACCCCAATGTAGAGCAATCTACCAAACAAAGGAATACCTAGATCTCATAACCAGAATGTTAGTCTGCCATACACATCACCCACTGACTTCCATTGCGCGAGACTGATATAATCTTCACCATGTTGAAAGTGGTGAAGCAACACATAGGAATCCAACCCAACTAACGTGTCGAACCTGTTACCACCTAGATCCCAACACACCAAAACCTCACATCCATTGAACATGAGATGGAAGTAACTCGAAGTGCCAGCATGATAAAACCTCTTCCCAACCTAAGCTAACCTCCTATGAATGTGATGACTATCCCTCTTAGATGCCAAAAAAAGTGTAACTACTCCTCTTAGGTTGCTAATATGGAATAGATCAGCACCCTTAGGACTGTAAGATCGACCTATGGGAATACAAATGATACCACCAAGTTCATAAGGTGATGAAGTATCACCTCTATGTTGCTCACCCATGACAAGGAGATGATGCAACTCTCCTCCAAGCTCAAGTATAATTGTTCTCCTCCAAAATTTATGAATAAAATCCTCATCCAAATAAATAGAACCGTCCCTTACCAACTTATGGAGTAGAACTCCATCACTACGGGTTCGACTAACAATGCCATCATGCTCACTGAAACCACAACTTCCCTCTAGCCATGCCTCCAAAGGAAATTGTTGAAACAAGGAAATTGCAAACTCTACCAAGGACACATTTGCATGATGAAAATATGATCCCTAACCCTATAAACAACCATCTTAAAGTAACAAGGTCAGATACCTACAATCTCTGGTTCCATTTTCTGGAGATGGAAACACTCCATCCCACAATGGATGATATGTATCCTGAGCCAACAATTGGCCCTCCCTCAAAAGTGACTCATGGTCACTATGGTACATGCTGTGTGAAAACTTGGGAATGTCAAAATCATTCCTATCCTCAAGCTCATGCAACCCTGAAACCTCCTCGTGCTCGACCACCGTTAGGGGTTCTCCCCTCAAACCATGAGTGACACTACCATCTGTAGGTGTCATAACAGTTGTAGAAGACTAGATATTTGTTGTGGATGATGAAGATTGAACCAAGCTCAACTCCTCATAGAGCTCGTCAATCTGAATCTTTGATTCTTGAAGGGCCTTCTGAGTGCTCTTTAAGGAATCCTCCATGACAATAAGCTCATCAATAAGCTTATCCGCTTCCCTTTCTTTCCCCTTAAGTGCATCATAGTAGATCTCACCAAGTTGGAGTAGGTGATCTCTATCTAAGAGTAGCTGCATGTAATTGGTCTTCATCTGTACTATCGCTTCTGTAAGCACCTGTGAATCTAAAAGGGGAAATTCTCCATAAGGGTCCATATGTTCTCCTAAAGACCTCCAAAAACATTTGGCCATCATCATGAGGGTGTCATCAAAATGCCTGATGACTGCATCAATCTGGTCTTCACTCACCTTCAATTGTCCTGCCAACTGATTGGACTCCTTAGATTGATCAGCCTCATATAAATTTTCTGATTTGCAATCAACGCCATGCAACATTAAATCAGATTTGTTTTCAAGGCTGATATAAACTTCATCAGTGCTGAAAATGTCATCTTGGGGTTCTGTCAAACTACTATCATGATGTAAAGTATTCTCATCATCAATCCACTTCAAATTTAAACCCCTTTCTTCCACCTACTCCTCATCTTTGACACTCATATCTTGAGTGCCAACATTGGGAGACTCCTCAACATCATTCCCTTCATGCACCATAGCTACTAACTCATGGTTATGCTCAACATTATGACTGCTGTCCTAAAACAGAAAATCAAAAGTTACACCATACCTATCTGCAGCTTCTTCCAAGAACTCAACCAAATCTTCATCCTTTGTTAATTGTCCATTGCCAAGTGATGATTCAAGAGGTGCCTTCAATGTAAAATTAAATGTCATGTGCCATAACTTTTGTCCCATGGCTACAAGGAAAATCTGCATGTGTATAAGTCTCCTTAATCTTTATGACTTCATCACGGGATCCTCTTTGTCCTTCCAGATGATGTGACTCATAAGCCCCAACATCTTCATGCAAAATGTGCATCTCCAAATCTGTTTCCTTCATCACTTCTTCTTCAATATATCCATGTGTCAAAACTAGGTATTCCTCACGCTTTTTTACCTCATTATCCGTGAATTGGTGGTTAGGCTCCTGAATTCCTTTGCATGAGAAGCAAAGACTTTGTCTTCTCATTTGGTTCTTGTTCATTTTAGGAGGTCTTGTAACCTGGTCATTCAGATTAAATGTAGAATCGTCATCATTATCTGATTTGAAGGTTCCATCATACTTGATCACACTATGCCCATCAATAGGCACTAAACCATGGGGTGTATCATACCGAAGACTAATCTTGCTGCCTGTTGCAATATCTATCCCATGACTGAATTTTGCACCTTCAAATGAAGTTTTTTCCTTAAACATCCTCCTAGTATACTTTACCACACCAATCTTTCTAAGACTTAAGATAACAACGCTCAGATATCTATTAAAAGAGTATTGTGTTTTAAAATCATTTAGCATGCTCTAGTAGTCCTCAAAGAGTTGATTGGCTTCCCGTTCATAACCTTCCCTGATCTTGATGGCTTCATGTTCATAACCTTCCCTGGTTTGTTCTTCAACCCTATTGTAACCCATTGACATACTCTAAATATTTTTGATTCACCCAACAGGATGGCAGGAAAACTGTGCTCTGATACCATTGAATTGTCCCACCCCAAATGGAACAATCTCTATTGCGATTTAGCTCAGATTTTTATATTTATCATATGAGGCATTTTGTCAAACAATTTGCAACATACTGAACTGGGTGTTTCAGAGGTTATAGAAATTACAAATGAAATACAATAAGAGCAACAAGAATATTTCCACGCACCAAATTATATCTGCTGATTATATATTCTTTCAATACATTGAATTGGCACAAATAACCATTCACAATGATATTACTGAGCATCAGCAATTTTCTGAGTTATATATCAGACATTCATAATTACATTGGAATATCAAAATACCCATATTCATGAATGCATACAAATGTGTTTCCAATGGACAGTTCCAGCTAGAGAGATTACAATCGACCTTGTCAGTAAACTACATAATTTTTGGATTACTATCAGCAATCCACACTACAGAAAGTAATGGTATTTCATGACATAATTACCAGTCTATTGCTACTGTAGGGTTTCTGTTCTCCACATAAAGAATACTTCTGATTTGCAATATTATTCAAACCTTTGTCTTTCAAATATTCAGTAAATTATCAAACTCCTGATAAATTCTTCAAACCCTAGCTTTGAAGCTTTCCTGTAACTCTTTGAAGCACAAGCACAATCCCTGCAATGGAATTGTCTGCAAGTTGTTCTTCCTAAAGGGCTACGTCCTCAAAAAGCTTGAGATTTTCAGACTCTTCAGTCTTCAACAAAACCCTTAGCCAAATTCTTCTTCTTCAACAATGAATGAATGAATGAAATGAATTCCAAAATACCCTTTTGTATTTCACCTCAAATTCACTTTAAATTCATTTCATTCAATTTACTTTCATTTCCCCTATAATTATGATGCACAACTTAATAATATAAAATATACTTTAAAATTTTAAATCATTTAAGTCCGTTTTTAATAAAGTCCTTATGTCTCCCTTTCAACAATATAAATTAATAAAGCATCATTAAATAGATCATTTTATTAATTTCCATTTAACCCTTATATCACCTTTCATAATAAAGTCCCCTTTAAATAATCACTTTATTAAAATATTATAGAGTGACTTAAGAATTAATCACTTTACTTTATTAAATTAAAATATTAAAGTTAACACTTTAATATTTCATCTTTCATGCTGAGACCATCACCCGATCACTCCAACTAGAAATTGATGTTGCAACTGATCTCAGGGTGATGTCTGAACAAAGCAAGCCAACTGCCAATCTTCTCCTAAAAAGTAGGGATTCCCCTAAAAAGTAGGAAACTATCTTTGATCATCGGAAACAGCTCATAAGGACCCCTGCCAGGCTCCACAAGCTCCGAATGGTCACAGGTGAACTGTCAATCCCTTCCTAAAATATAGGAGATTGGCTCCAAGCTCTTGAAACGCCACACAGACTTCCCAAAAGGTCAGAAGACCCCCGAAAGAGCTCCCTATCAACTGTGTTAGCCTACGGGAACCCAACCAATAGGCTGACCACCACGATTGACCACTGCCTAGGAAAAGGGGACATTAAATTGGATCATAATGGGATTAGGATGAGGAGCATGATAGGTCCACCTGAAGCTATCCACACCAAACCCAAGAGCGGATATACCATCCCTCTTGGCCCTCAAGTGGCACACACAATCATCCAACATGGGGTGGCATACTTAGCGAACAACTTGTATCTGCATTCCCTACCCTTGTTGCCTTATCCATCCCTCTTATGACTAAAACCCCTCGAATCCATCTTGACAACCAATCCATGTAGAGGTTGGGGAAAAAGGATACCATAGGAGGCTCATAGACATCCTCTCCCTAAGCCCAAGGGCGGATATCACCCCCTAGCTCCAAGTGGCACACACAATCATCCACCATGGAGTGGCAATACCTAGGAAGAAGTCTAGTATCTGCTCAATCTATTGGTATCTCCCTTGCTCCTCCCCATGGTTGTTTGATGAGTAAAATAAATACAAATTATGATAGCAGCAAAATATATAATTACATACAATAATCATGATAAAGCATACTGCTTGCTAAGATATAAAACTGCTATATTTTAAGATGCAAATATATTAGCAAATGTTGTCTTTTGTCCTTGTCTACTGAACACAAATCATCATGTTTGATTTGCTCCAATTGTCTTGATGTTCGATTTGTTCTTAATATTCAAAAGATATAAATCAGACGAATAAGAATCTATTATCCATATTCATACTAAAGAACCATAATTACTTTATAAGGCTCAATAATTGCTGCAAGCATCAATATTGTATAATTGTAAATAATATACATATACATATATATATCTTATATAAATATATATATAATATACTTATATGAACTTATCTGATTATGTCTGCTGCTGCACTCAGAAATATGTTCTAGACTTCTTATTTATTTCTTCTTCCATGATTCGATGATCTCCTACTTTAAATGGGTTTCTTTTTATATCCATGAGGAGGGGAAAAGACATGGCTTTTCCACTGTAGCTTCCCATTGCTAAGGGACGTGTCCCTCATAGGTTGAGCACTGCTATTGTACTTCAAATCTAATCGCATATATTTAATCGCTGTCATCATTTAACATAAGCTTGATCATTGTTTTGTAAATTTGGTTCACATATTCAAGTCAGCCCATAGTATTGCTGTTTGTATAAACTAATTCTAATCGCTGCCTTTATGATAAGGTAAAGTCGGCCCATACTAATATAAGGTTGTTGTTTATATATAACTAATTCTAATCACTGCTCTTGTTCACTGCACTTGTGATTGATGATAACCGCAACTTTTCTGTTATCCATCACTCCTTATTGATATGTTTTCTTGTCTCATTTGGTCACTGCGCTTTTCTTCTTTTATACACTAATTTGTTTATGTTGTATATGTACATAGACTAAGGACGGCCACCTATGAGAATTTAAGTTGATTTTATTAATTTAATTAATTTCATTATACTAGTTGGCCAAGACCTGGGATTACAATTGCGGGGGGCATGACATTTATCATGGCACACATGATCAAGGAAAAAAATTTAACTCCTAATAGGGAGGAATTCACTAGCAACAAAAATGGAAAGACTCCTACACTATCATCCTTTCGACCTATAAGATTGACTCCCTAACAAATTGAAGAAAAAAGGGCCAAATAGTTATGTTTCAACTGTGATAGCAAATAAAGTAGAAAGCATAAATGTGCTAAGAAGTTGTTCTAAATTGAGGGCTCCAATGATGAAGAAGCAATAATGGTTGTGGAAGACTCAAAATATGTCCAACCATCTCTTGCCATGCACTATTAGGCATTAGCACCCTGCAAACACTTAAGATATTGGGTTTTCTAAAACACCAAAAGGTAACAGTATTAACTAACTGAGGTAAGTATTCATAACTTCAACAACAATAAGTTGGCAACACAATTGAATTGTTTCATTTACCCAAGCCTGGAATTTCAGTTATGATTGCAAATGGAGGTACAATCAATTGTTTGGGGAAATGCCCCAACATTAAACTCATCATGGGAGACTACATGCTTGGTTTTCCCATGCTTGCTATCCCCGTGGCTAGAGTAGACATTGTTTTGGGAGTTCAATGGTTCATTACCTTAGTTGAGATGAACTTTTGAGAGCTATTCATATATTTTCACTCAAAGGGAAAAACATTTAAACTAAAAGGGCTTGCAAGCAAGGTATCCACAAATGGTAAGCTCACACCAAATGCAAAAGATTCTTCACAAAGGATTAGATAGGGATATGGCTCAATTATTGTCGTTGGAAGTGCAATGGTCAAAGATTCCTACATCACCAAATCTACAAGCTATTTTGAGGGATAGGCCAAAAGGATTGCCTTCCAAAAGATACTTTAATCAAGCCATTCAATTAGTAGTGTGGTACTATCTACCATTCTTCACCTCTTCTTTGAAGGTACACCAAACAATTAGAGTAGAGGAAGAACACATTCAACACCAACAAGAGACACTCTCGTTTCAAGGTGAACAAAGCAAAGGCACAAAACAAAATGAAGCAACAAGCTGACCATTGCAGAATTTTAATATTGATAGTGCTACCTAAGAAGACCCATCTTGGAGCCTAAATTAATTTTCCAAACATGCACAAAGAAGTTGTGAGGACTAGGACAATCATAAAGTGCCTCATCAAATTGTAGAATTTGTCTATCAAAGATGCCACATGGGAAGATGAAGATTTTGTGTAGAAGCATGCACAAGTAATCAACATCGTGGATAACACTTGTGTGAAGGGGAGCATGTTACACCTCTAATCCTATAGTGTGCATAGAGATATGTGTAGTCAATTATGGCTAGCATAACTCTTAATTAAGTTATATGATCATTAATTTAGTCTTATATAGGTAGTTAAGTTGGCCTGAGTGGCATCCATAGCATAAGTATGGTATATATAGAAGGTAGTCATTAGTTTATTAGCATGATATTGCTAATTGTGTTCTTGTTGGAGATTTTTTGAGGTTTGCCCCTCAAAGTGGCTTATTATTCTCAAGTATTAGCATATTTCCCATTATATTATTCTCTTGTGCAAGTTATTTCATTACAATAGCTTTCTAGTAAGATAAGTTAAACAATCACATTATTAGGTTTATCTCCTAAAGGAATAAAGGTTAAAAGCAATCAAATATCATTCATCAATCCTAAAGGGAAAAAGGGGATCAATATCCATATCTCCTTACAACAATATTTTGGATCTTGAGTTTTAGTTTACAACCTCCATGATAAATAATGCAAGCACTTCGAAAGTTTAGATTCAACTTCTAATTTCAATTTGTTCTTTGCTCACAAAAATATTAAGAGGATTATCATTTCACAGTAAAAAGTAGTGTTCCACGGGGTTTCGGGGACAAGGGGACAGCAGAGGATGTGTTTCGAGGACTCGGGGCCGAGGGTCTAAGTTTGGGGGCAGCGGGGGAGTGACGCGCTGAAATACATATAGTACATAACATGTTCCAAAGCGCTTATTTTATTACAGGAAGGAGGGTGCTAGCAAAGGTTGTGGAATTTGGCTTTACACTATTAGTTGTAAAGCTAGATTCCACAACCTTTGCCAGCATCCTCCTGGCTGTAAATTTGTAATGAAACAATTAAAATTTAAAAATTAAAACTAATTTAAAATGATTAATGAAATAGATATTATGGTTATTCAACCATATCTATTTCATTAATCATGTTAAATTTGTTTTGAGTATGTATGAGAACAAAAAATGCTCTGATTGATATGTATCATGTATAGCAGTATGAAAACTGAGTCTCAGGGAGGGGTCGAACCCTAAAAAATTGCAAACACGGGGCAAGGCACATGAACTGTTAGACTGAATGCCTCAAAGAGATGTCATCTCATGGGATACAGTGAATAGGAGCTTTGGACGGGTATGGACATCTAGCAAAGCATAAACAGAAATGAAACAAACAAAAAACCATCATACTTGTAACTTCAATCACCTGAACTCAAACGCCCACGCTCAGTCATGTAAACACTTAAACAACAAAATGAAAATGGAGGAAAAAGTCACAGGCATGGTCGATTTAGCCTTTTAGGCTTTTAAGAATATTTTAAAATTTAAAATTAATAAATTTTACTTTCGATTTTTTTTTTAAATCATTTTTTATTGCTTTTTTAAGGGGGACACCTGGAAGTTTCTTGCACTTTGGGGGACATATGGAAGTCTCGGGGACGTCCAGAAGTCCCCTCAGAAGAGAGACGTCTCAGAGGTGGCGAATAAACGGGGGGACAATGGGGGGACGTTTCCCTGACGTCTCCAAGTCTTGGAAACGTCCCTGTCTCGGAAACGGCAAGATTTCCAAGGGGGAAGCATCCCTATGGAACACTGGTAAAAAGCTATCATTCATTCTTATCATTTTGTATTTAAGCTCATAAGTCTCTAAGCTCGTTATTTAATTATTTTTTCAAATTATTTGTTAAATTCCTTTCTTTACAATCTTCTCAATGATCATAATAAATAAAATGCATGTCTCTTAGCTTTAATAAAACTTCTAGAAGAACATAAAGTCCTTTATAAAATATTACAATACCAATCCAACTTTCTTACGATTTTAATTACATTAGTTTTCTAGGACAAATTATGAAAACAATTTAATACTTTTTAATAAGAGTTTGTTGAATCAGCCAAAGGGTTCCCAAACTCACGACACATGGCAGCCAAAGAGTAGAGAGCCTTCTTATTTAAAATAGTCTTACATTGAAGACGAAAGATAATCTTATGGCCCAATCTTTTCTTCATAGGAAACTAGAGGATTCATTTATTCGTTTTAAGCCATGTTTAAGATCTTTTTCTAAGATATACTAAATCTATGTAAGGTCTTTTTTTGTTTCTAAAATTGAACTTTTCTAAGTGAAGGAAGGAGGCATCCATAGAATTCCAAGTCTCTAATAAGAAGACAAGGCAAGTTGCACATGAAAGATCTAAAACTAATAAAAAATTATATCTAAAGAAGAGAATGAAAAATAGCAACATGGTTAACAATAATGTGAATTGAATATCTAAATTGTTATATAAGCCAATTCCTCATTTAGATGTTATTTGCAAACTCCCATAGGCTACAAATGTGGTTGAGGTACAAGATAACATCTATAGTAATTAGATTTGGGATGGCATATTTATAGAGATTTCATATCGACAAGAACATGATGAGAGTGACTTCCACATCTCAAAGAATGGAGGGCTTGTTGACCTTTTTTAATAGCCTCAATTCGCACTTGGAAGCAATAACCTAATCATTGATGAGGTTTTGTATCCTCAAAATCTCTTCATAGATATGTTTATATAATTTTTTATAGGCAATACAACTACTAAACAATCCATTTATGCACCTAAATTCTCACGCTCAAAGGATTTCGTGGATGCAAAAGATTATAAACTAGAACTTACTACAAATTGTGGTCCATGAGGATGATATGGTAGCAGATTCCCAACTCAATACAATCCACGAAAGCAATTACTGATTACCCTTGCATCAAAAACATGAAGACTTGGATCTTGGACAACGCAAATAAGTGGTCGATGAAGACAGTGAATGTACATGAATTTTTTTTAGAAACAGCTGCCACTACAACTAACTCTTTCCAAACCATATGGCAACATGAGATTGAAACAAGACATGTGTTCCTTTAGTGAAGGGGCCCATAGGTCAAAGCTTTGGATATCAAGCACTGTGAACTTGAATCCAAATTCCGTAACTATCTATGGGTAGACATCAACAACCACTTCTACCCACTCTTTGAAATCCAAACAACCGCTCTTCGGTCATTTTGAAATGTAAAACAAGTTACCAACTTACCACCCTACTACTATTGAAAATTGGTCATTGAAGAATTAAAATAAAAGAACCTATGAAATGAAACACTTTTAGTGTTTTGAGCAAGATGTGATCATCAAATAGGACATAAAAATAATTGTGTAGACCAAACTAAGTACATATTAGAGTGTGAATAGCAAATGGACTTGAATGGTTTAAAGCATGTGCATAACAAAGAGCATAGAGGCTTTGATAGAGTGAAGGATAGGCTTCAAACGTAGATAAGATATGTTTAAATGATTTCAATCCTAAGCCATCGTAGCCTACCATATTCAAAAAAAGATTATGAGATGGTAGACCAATATCTCACTCGAATGCACACAAAGAAAGCTTATCGATTGGCTATGGAAATGGTACTTAGGTTGAGCCTAGGCATAAATAGGAGTTCTCAAAGCAACATTAACCCTAAATAAGATTTTAAACATGGATATGCACACACCTATATGATCCAAGATCTAATGACTCACAAGTTAGAGAGAATATTAAGTGCTACTAAATATGAAATTTAAAAGCATAAAAAAATCAAGAGATAAAAAGCTTGATTATTAGGATCAAATACCAAAATGTAATGGTAATTCTCCTAAAGTAATTTAAATATTTGCAGCAAATTTATTATAATTAATTTGAACATTTTACACTTTTATTATACTATAATCAAATGTAATTTAAACAAATTATTATTGTATCTTGATCAGAAGCAATGAAACATATAACAGTCCAAATTATACAACAAATTCAATACTTATTTGAATTAGATCACTTGGAATAGCCACCCTCACCCCAATAAAATCTTTGTGATCTTGGCCCTCATAGCCATGGCATACTCCAAGAGGAAAACAATTCAATTAAGAACACGGCATGTAAAACATGCACAATAGCAACTGTCCAACATAAAACCTTGGCTGGGCCAATCCCAGGTGTGCCTTGTATCCTAATTTGGACATACCCTATATGCGCCTTCTCCAATGCCCATAGCCCACCAAACCATCTTCTTCCTTGAGAAATCTCCATGCCATTTCCAAATCTCACATAGATGCTTTGTATAATTTTTTAAGAGGTGGTTTCCAAACGGTCACACCCTTTCACAATGATCATCTTTACTAATTTTTTAATAAATACAAATATTCCTCCCTTTTCAAAAGGATATTGACAAATATTTTTTATTTATCCCCATTTTAACAACCAAAGGTCATAATAACCTTATATTTTATATCTCCTTTTAATTCCAAAGGATTATTTTATGTAAAAATACTTTTCATTTCACTTTGGGGAAAAGTCCCATACCAAAATCCTTATTTGCTTCTTTTTGCAACACCACTGTTGTAGCGTGTAAGGGCTTGTTGGGACATCTATCAATAAATCATAACTATCGTCATTTTGATATCAATTGAAATGTAGGAAAAAAAAGCTGTCTGATTAAAACAAGAGTGACTACGAGGACAAATATTCAAATTCACAGCTTCAATCTGACCAATACAATTTTCAATTACTCAAAATAAGTCACAAATGAACAATAATAGCTTACAAGTAAACTTTACAAACTCCCTTAGCCAAAATAAGTAACCATCATAATACTCCAATATTAAGACACGGACCACATCCCTGTCCCCATATTCACATCTTCTAGTGACTATAATTATAGCTGTCAGATTTAATATAGTCATACTCTTACTCATTTACTCCTGTGTCCAGATTTGTTCGGCATCCTTATCATTGTACCGATGACCATGCTCCCACGTCTGTATGTGACTAAACAAACAGTGACATATAAGCAGCTAGCAGTCCCATATCTCTCTTGTAATTTGTCAACCAGTGACAACTTTATTCATCAAACTGAGGGTTTTACAACCAGGGTGCATACAAATGTTTTGTTTCACTTCCATTCTATCCATAACGAAATCAGATGCAAAAGGATACATCTGTTTTATGTCAAACCTTAACAGTATAAAAGTCAATCTACGGGCTACCATTTTCTGGCCCATAATTTATTCCATGCCTAGGAAAAGAGCTTATACCATTGAAGAAAACTAATAACTCCAAACATCCAGGATTGAAACAACAAGCTCCTCTATTGTATTTAGAACATAAAAAGTAATAATCCAAGACTTTTTGGGAGTAAACTGTGAATCAATTTTTAACATTGACAATCACACTCCATGATCCAGAAGCTAGAACGCATAGATAAAGCTCAAAATAACAAATAGCATGTAAACTGATTGACCATTGTTTTTACACATTTAAAATCAGAGAGCTATTGCCAAGGTGGACAAAATCAGCAACATAATACACAAAATTGAATAAGGAGGAAAGGAACCTTCAGTAATGCAGGGGACCTCCCATTGAAACGAGCTGAAAAAGCTCTCAATGTCGGTCCCAGGAAACTCCGTATTAATGTAGTCTTCGACAGCCCTCTTGCTAAAGAAATAGACTCGCCTGCCTCCTTTCTGCAACCGCTTGGGCAAGATAAGGTAACGGTCCAGCCAGTAGCCCTTGGAACTCCTCCTCTTACCCACCTTCCAACTCCATTTGTCACCGGCCATTGGCCATCCCTCCGGCGCGTACGGCCATCCCTCCCCCTTTGCGCTCGCCCTCACTGGCGAATAAGTTGCCCCTTCTTTCCCTGGCGAATAATTCTCCGCCGCCGCCGGCAGAGAGTAATCCAAACTTTCCGGGCTTCCGATACCGTTTGCTACTCCTGCGTGCTCGTTTTCGGGAGTTGGGGGCGTCTCACAATCCTGCCAATCCGCCATTGCTAAAACCACGGTTCCCTCTGTAGCCATAACCGCTAACCGATGCGGCAAAAAAGTACAGAAACCCTATCTGACAATGCTCTTGCTGACGGCGGAAAATAAAAGGTGACAAGAAGAGTGTCTATGATTTTGTTTTATTTTTAACTTCTTAATAATCTTCTATTGATCTACCCCCTCGGTAAAATTTCCAATTTTACAAGAATAAATAGAGGGAGCTATAGAATCACAAAAAACAGTGCAGAGAGGAGCAAGGTGTAGGGTGTGAGTACAACTAAGCAGAAATACCTGACAGGTGCCCGCTAACTGCAGCGTTGCAGGTACCATCCTCATTCTCCTTCTCTAGATCTTCTAACGCTGCCGCCATTTTCTCTCTTTTTTTTCTTTCCACGCTTCTTTTTACCGTGGAAACCTTCTCTTTTTCCCCCAATCTCTACGTCATTTTGGTTCCGTTCTTCTTCCTCGCACTTGAGATTTCTCGTAAGTTCCTCGATTCTATACGAATTTATCGGTTTCCCAACTCTCTCTGTCCACCCGGTTCAAAATATGTATTTAAAATTCGACCTTTTCGCCACTACAATTATTAAAGAGAAACAATAATAATACTAGCACTGTATCAAAGGAGGTGCAATAATTAGTTACAGGGATAGAAAATTATATGTAAGTAACATATTAAAGAGTACAATTTGATATTTTTAATTGTATATATAATTTTGAAATATATATTTACAATACATATAATATTGTTTATAATATTTGAAAAATGTTTGTATTACATATTAATTTATAATCATTAGAACAAAAGATCGATAACAATTTAAATTTTGTTTGAATTGCAATCAACAATTTCCTTTGCTTCTATCAAATGGGTCTCAAATGAACTCTTGTTTTTTCATTTCTTTGGCTCCTACACATTGAAAGAAGAAGTTAGTGCACTTGTATTCTAAAGACATGGTTGGTCTTATGTTAAAGGTGTATATTATAGAAAATAGAAAATGTATGTTAAGCAAAGGAATTAAAGATGAGAAAATATACTATTGATAACATGAAAAATCTCTCAATGTGTTGATATACAGTTGTCAAGCATGCACTTATACACCATGAAGTTGTGAACATATTGGGTTAGAATTTCTTTTTTGTAAAGCACATACTATGAAGATGGTAATAATATATATAAAAAAACATCGAGAGATTTCCTTCTCAAGGCACCTATTTTTTAATCAATTACGAATAGGGTTAGGGTTATGATAAGAGATATAATTTGGTTCACAAGTAGGGTTAGGGTTAGGATTAGGGTTAGGGTTAGAGATATAATTAGGGTTACGATTACAATTACACTTACAATCAGGTTTAGAGTTATGGTTAGGGTTAGTTATACAATTAGCATTAAGGTTGGAGTTAGTGTTAGTATTAGGGTTAGGGCTAAGGTTGGGTTTAGTATTACGAATAGGGCTAGGGTTACGATAAGATATAATTTGGTTCACGTGTAGGGTTAGGGTCAGAGTTAGAGATGTAATTAGGGTGACGATTATAATTACACTTGCAATCAACTTTAGAGTTATGGTTAGGGTTAGTTATACAATTAGTAGTAAGGTTGGGGTTAGTGTTGGTATTAGTATTAGGGTTAGGGTTAGGGTTAGGGTTAAGATTATGGATACAGTTAGGGTTAGAGATAGAATTGGGATGAAGGGTAAGGTTAGGGTTAGAGATATAATTCTAGGCTTAGGGTTACGATTAGGATTACGATCATGATTAGAGTTATGTTAGGGTTAGACATACAATTAGCATTAGGGTTGGGGTTAGTGTTAGTATTAGTATTACAGTTGGGATTAGGGTTAAGATTAGGGATAGGGTTAGAGTTAGGGTTAGAGATAAAATTAGGATCACAGTTGGAATTAATTTTAGTGTTATCATTGAGAAGTGCACCCTTACTAAGTTGTAAAACTCGGTCTATTAGTGAAACATAGAAACTTTTTCGGGTTGTAGGCCATCTAAAATGGAAAAAGAATGGTTCTCTTTGGTTTTATCACTTAAACTAAGATATTTATTACAACTACTAAGAAAAGAGTGAAGGAAAAACATAAAGATGAACTTGGAATGACTAAAAAGGGTGATTCACCAATTAGAATGACCTGCACTACTATTTTGACACACAATCTGTCAATTTTTTAGTTGGTGTTTATACAACTCAAGTGTTTAATATGTTCATACATAAATATTTCATAGGGAAGTTGAAATGTTTGCAATATTTAGAAGGAAAATTAGGTGCTTTTCACAAATAAAGAGTTTAAACTTTAGTGACATAACCTATGGCCTGCACGAAAATATATTTTCTACCTAAAGGTGTTGGAAATGAGATTATACATTTGATGATTTAACATAAAATGCATAAATATACATCAATCATTCACTTGCACATAATAAGATAGTTGTTGAGAAGGCAAAAATACTGAATTTTATTGAAGAAAGGTGTTCTTACAAAAAATAAAAGTCTAAAATATGTGCCTTTATCTTTGAAAATGTGTTAAAAAGTGTATCTCTCAATGTTGTGGCTGAGAAAACTGAGTTACAATGCTCTATTTTTTGCTTTTATAGCTCAAAAACATGAAAGAACTAACTGGAAATGAAATCCTATGGGTCCTATATCGCATCCCAAGCATATGAGAGAATATAGGGGCTAATTTTGACTAAGTTATCAAGCTAAAAAGTAAGCCAACCTCTTTTGC
Source organism: Sequoiadendron giganteum (assembly GCA_007115665.2). Classification (NCBI taxonomy): domain Eukaryota; kingdom Viridiplantae; phylum Streptophyta; class Pinopsida; order Cupressales; family Cupressaceae; genus Sequoiadendron; species Sequoiadendron giganteum. Next base: position 462,122,007 of record CM021102.1, read on the forward strand.
ACGCCCAAGAAGTTTCTTTGTTTGACTTTGTCTCTTCAAGTTTGACTTTGTCTCTTCAAGCTCCTCAAAATGTGCTCTAGCTAGTTGTGAAGCTCCTAGATCTTTGGAAAGGGTTTGAACTATCCTTATATGCCCTCAAAATGTCCTTGAAACACTCCACATATTGTCCTTGTCATCCTCTTTGCCTTAACTACTCAATAACTCCCTCCTAGATGCTTGTATGTTGTCCTTAATTGTTCGTAAAGGCCACCAAACTATTTAACCTCTTTCATGAATGCCTAAACTAGCCCTTGAAAAGCTCAACTTGTCCTTATCATCCTCTTGCTTGAGGTTCTAGAAATTTTGGTCATGCAAGCAAAAAATCCTTCATTTTAGGGCTCAAAAATGCCCTTTGTTGCCTTCACGTGCCTTCAAACTTCAACCAACTTCAACTATAACGTGTAGGATCTTTAATAGGCTTCAAAATGGTTATAAGAGCCTCAAACTTATCACTTTTAGTCCTAACTCATGAATTCTTTTGTAGCATCATCTTCATACATTGTAATATCAAGACTACTACCCTCTTCATTTGTGCATACCACTATTCAAACACATGATCTTGTGGTCTTCCTTTTGAATCTTTATAAATGTTCCTTTTGGTGACTATTTTTTGCAATAATATATGATATGCTCAGATAAAACTAATTGAAACACCCTCAATATCACTGAATATAGACTATCATTCCTTTTGTGGATCTGATAAGCTTCCTTTATTATGCTCTCAAGTCACAGTTTATGCCTTAATGTGATCACCATACCTTATCCTATATTATTTTCATGTTTTATCACAATAGTGGAATTATCATCCTTTCTCAAAAGTTACCCTTCTTCATTGCACAATGACTATCTACCTCCTCATTAAAAGGGATTACAAATCAAGGAAATAAAAGGGATTGTCATCATTGTATCTTCAATGGATGATGATTGTGCTTTTTGAAGTGAGACTAAACAGTCTATTTTATCATTGTTTTTTAGATTGTATTGAGGTCTACTTCTAAATCACATTCATGTTTCTCACTATGCAATGGTGTAATGACTCGCTTGTGTCTTTTGATAACTACTACTATCCTCGTGCTTGGCAGATGTAAACCCTTGTCTCACATCAACCCCATTGTCTTCCCATCACTATCACTTGTTGGCACCGTACTGTGCTTTATTTTAGTGGATTATACTTATAATAAATTATCATTTATCTTTGTCATTTGTAGACTTCTTACTTTCAAAGGTCTTAAACCTTTGTAATTTCCCTTTATTAGACCTTCATACTAGACTGTATTGGCATTCCTTCTTCCTTTCATTATTTGACTTTCTCCAAAGGACGTCATGCATAAAATAAGCTCATATACAGCTCAAAAGGATTTTTTTCATCAAATGTCACAGTAGCTTCTAGGTTTTCCATAGACTGTAACCTTTTGTTGCATTTATGACTATCCATTAATTCTCACTATTTACATCACTATGCTCTACACTTTACATGCCACTTCATAGAGTCTAAAGAGGCACAATAATGACTCCTTTGAATAAATCACATAACCCTACCACTTTTGGTCCTAATGACAGTACTATGAGCTCTTTGATTTATTACATAGAAATAATGTCCTTAAAGCTCTTTACTATGTGGTTTTGGCTCTTTATTTACATGCTTTACTACTCATTGTAGTGTTTAGGCCTTGTGGGACTCTCACTTTGTAACTACCATACATTCGTGAAACCATAACTCTAGCTTTTTCATAGTCATCAATCCATGATTGTCCTTCCTTATCATATGTCCACATGCACATTAGACTATCATACTTTTGTTGTTGATTGTATCTTACTTTGTTAATTCCCATGCACCCTACAAGTATTTGATTGGATTGTATTCTCATCGCTATCTCCAACACTTGATAGTCCTAATGGACATTCCACAAGTTTTTTTATTATTCGCACTGTTGCTAGGCTTTTACTTGTCATTTTAATAACTTCTACCCCTGCCATATGGTTCTTAGTAACTCATTCTCGAGTGTCACTACCACTTTAGCTCTTGTCACTAAATTTAGCTTGTCTTCTTATCTTGAAATCATGACCTATTGTCTTCTTGCATGGATTGAGAATCGATTCCTAGACTGTGTAATGCAAGGGGTTGGAGAATGATCACTTGAAGTCTACTATCTTGCAATTTTCATCTTCAAGGGCACATTGTTTTGCAATCTTCATCTTCAAGGCATAAATCACTATTTTGAAGATCAACCACAGTCTTTTTAGATCACATTTTTTGAGGTATCTTCTCAAAAAATCCACATACCTTGCCTATATTATACTTCTTGTTTGTCCTTTACTTTGTTCTCTTTAAGACTCCTCTATTATGTAAATTTAAAACTATCTTCAAACTGACTTCAAAAAATCCTCCATTTAAAACCCGACACTTGTAAAAATGAACTTTCAATAACCATTTACTAACTCTTAGTCTCTTATGATGTTGATTATCCTTCATGTTCTTTCATTTCCTCATTCCTTTCCTTTATCATTAATTGAATCAACCTCTAAAACATTAATTCCACCCTAAAGCAACATCTATAGGGAAAAAATTGGACTCTTGCATTCCAGATGCATCTTTTTTTCAATTCACGAAAGAAAAGACCTTAATTAATAATAGATAATAGGAAAAAACAAAATGCATTCAAGAAATGGCCTTGGATTTTTTGCAAATTTGATGACCCAATGATTTCCATTTGTACATGAATTGCACCCCTATTATAACTTGCAAAGGTTTTCCACTTGTCCTTTTAGATTCATGCTCGTTACTATTATCAATTGCCTCTTATCTATATTTTTTCCTTCATTTCATCTGATGTAACCTTGTTTCTTTTATAGCTACTACTTTGTTTGCAATTTTTGTTGCTTTGTATGACTATTATCTTTATATGGATTATCCTATTCAGAATCTTGAGTGAATTCCAACCTATTATCTTCCCTTTCCCTTTTATCATCATGTTATTGAAGTTTTCTTGATATTATTCAAAGATAACACAATTCTTGCATACATTTTGAGCATCTCTAGTCTGTGAACCTGTAATCACCTCCTTCTTACCTTAACACAACATAAAATATTTCAAGATAGCATGTGCAATATACTAAGTTGGTTTCCTATGAGTGTATCTTCATGCTCAACATGATTCTCATGTTAATCATTGTCATCATGTCTTCCCCTATCAAGTAAAAAATTGTAGGTTGCCCTGTTACTTTCCTCTCATTACCTAAATACCAAAATCTCCTAGAATGTCCATCTTCTTCAAGTTAGTTCCCCCAATCACCTTCACACTCAGCATACCAATAGGCTTCTTCATAGCCCTAGACAAATTAGTACAAACCAAAATAGCCATAACACCTTCCCTAACCTGTGTATTCTTCCTCAAAAGAATAGAGACAAGGTTTTGTAGTATCATATACTCAAGTATATTGTCATTTAGGATTATCTTTTGCATTGTGATTGTTGGTTTACCACTATTTACCTTTATATTCACAGGATTGTCATATTCCACATGAGTTTCATTCTAGTCTATCACACTCTATATCATGGTTGGTGCATTGTCATTATGGTTTAGCCATTTGCACTAGCCTTTAACCCTTGGCACCAACTTTGTGTTGCAAGTAACAGTCACTTGTAATGATTTTCCATGGGAACCACTATCACTTTCTTGACTAGGAACAACCTTCTAACACCATATGGGACTATACTTCAAGTTGAAACTACCCTTTCGTCAATAGTATATAGAGCTTAATCTTTTCTATGGACTATCATTTTCAATATTACAGTCATGTTTCATTTTGACTATCTCTCCTGAATGATCGTTGAACTATATTGTCATTTTTTATCCCTTTTATACAACACTGTGATACCTGGTCTGATGCCACTTCCATTTGTACCATTAAAATTGCTACCATATACCTCAAACATAATTTCCTCATTAACCTAATGATTTTGTATAAGACTTCTAGAACTCTTATTTATCTTGAGCTATTTATCAAAAGGAAACTATGCCATGCAAAGTAATGCTACTTACAGGTGTGTTCCTGATATGATTGGTATCATGGACTTGAGGCTTTCTAGAATGTTAGGGTTATTGAGTAAGTTAATATAAAATGATTTAACAAATAGATGAGAGTCTAAGCTTTTACTATGCTGGTCCAAAATGTGTGTTCCAAATAAAACACTTCATTTAATCATCACAAGCAAGATCTTAAAATGTCTTCTCACAACAAACATACCTAGCACAGTAACCATGTTATGATCTCATTATGCAGGTGTTTGTTACGTGGAAATAGTATGTTGCAACCCTTGGAAACTCTCCATTTTCCATGCATCACACCAAGTCTTTCATCTTCCGTTGCAACGTGGATAAATAGTAAATGAAACTGGGACCTCCCAACTCCTTAGTTGTGTTCCATATCTTTTTGTTTGGTCTTGCAACATGGGTGAAACTAGACCTGAGCTTTTCAACACCATTGCAATAGAAAACCCTAGGTTCTTGTTGTGTGGGTGAAGGAAGAAAAAGGTGAATAACATTATTGTTTTTTCTCTCATCTCCATTTGGTGCTCAAAGTGAAACATGGTGAAAAAAGTAACATTCAACTTGACTTTTCTCTTTCATCCCTTACGTGGCACCTACGAAATTAACTAAATATATGTTATTCCTTTCTCTTTAATGAGTATTTAGCATTATGAAGCCCTTATAGCTTTATAAAATAACCTTTTTAACCAAAAATGTCAATAGTTAGTATAGGGAATAGGGTTAGGGGTTAGGGTTAGAGATAGATTAAGGGTTGGGGTAGGGGTTGGAATTAGTATTAGGATTGGAGTTATGGTTAGGAAAAGGGTTACATACACAATTAGAATTAGGGTTGAGTTTAGCATTAAATTAGGGTTAGGGTTAGGTTTAAGGATAAAATTGTGATAAATGATAGGGTTAGGGTTAGTGTAAGGGCTAGAGATAGAATCAAGGTTACAATTAACATTACAATTATGATCAAATTTAAGGTTATGGTTAGGGTTAGACATGCAATTAGCATTAGGGTTGGGGTTAGTGTTAATATTATATTAAAATTAGTATTAGGGTTTTGGTTATCATAATTATTAGAATTAGGGTCAGGGTTAGGGTTAGGGTTAGGGTTAGGGTTAAGGTTAGTAATAGAATTAGAATTTTGGTTGGGTTAGAGATATAATAAGGATGAGAGTTGGGGTTAGCATTAGGATTATGGTTATGGTTACGATTAAGGTTGGGGTTTGCATAAAGATTAGTGTTAAGGTTAGGATTATAGATAGAACTAGGATTGAGGTAAGGGTTAGGGTTAGAGTTAGAATTAGGCTTAGGCTTAGGCTTAGGATCAAGATTAGGATTATAGTTAGGATTAGAGATAGAATTAGGATTACGGTTGGGGTTAGTGTTATTATTAGGATTAGGGGTAGGTGTAAAGTTATGAATAGAGTTAGGATTAGGGTTCGTGGTAGCATTAGGGTTAGGTTAAGGATTAGAGATAGAATTAGATATTATTAAAATTAACTAGGGTAAGGGTTAGGGTTGGGGTAAGTGTTAGGATTAGGGTTAGGGTGAGGATTAGAGATTGAATAAGGATCAAGGGTAGGGTTAGGGTTAAGGATAGAATTAAGGTTACAATTAGGATTAGGATTATGGTTAGGGTTAAATTTTTTGATAGAGACAGAGTAAGGGTTATAATTACAGTAAAGAGTTATGATTATTATATATATTATATGTTATGGTTAGTGTTTGAGTTTGAGTTAGGATTAAGGTTAGGACTAGAGCTTGAATTAGAGTTAGGGATATGAATACAAATAGTTTTTGTGTTATATTTACTATTTGTATTATATTTTTGTATAGATTAGAATATATAGATATACATTATAAAAAATCCATTGTCCCAAATATTTTTAACTTTTCAACAACAAAATATAATATTTTAATGATAATTTTAACTTAACTTGAATATAAAATATAAACATTTATGATGATACTTTTAACTTAACTTGAATATAAAATATAACATTTATAATCATGACAACAATAAATGTGTTCATCCATTACTTTTCGATTGAAGAATACATTGGTTAATGACGCATGAATATACAATGATTACAAAGATCATGTTTATCAATGTTTGAAGCATTTTTCACACAAAAAAGAAGAAAATACCATCACTGTGATCAAAACTATTAGAAAAAAATTTTGAAAATAATATTTACTCATGAAGAAAAGTGTAAATAGTTTGTAAACATTTGTCAAAAAATATATCATAAAAATTTGTTATCATAATTAAATAGCTTTTGAATAATTTCACATAGTGAACCACTTATGCATTGGTAACAAATCTACATTATGAGTTGAAATAAAGAAAATATGGGAACCCTAGGCCTACTCTGTAAACCTAGGACTGAAATGGTTAGGATTGTTGTGTGGGTGTATTTTTTTATGTTTCATTAAGATGAAGATTAACAAGGTGAATAGATTGACTTTCAACCATGAAGGTGAGCCAATCAAACCTGAACCTCCATCATATTAAGGATTAGAGTGATCTAGAATTGATTTGATATGATTAACCTAATTAAGATATATGACCTAATATGAAAAATGCAAGATCTCGATAATATACAAATTGTAACAACAACTTGCAGGCAGATCTAGAAAGTGTAGAGGACTATGTAACTATCACCAAAAGTTGGGCCTGGTCATTGTGGCAGGATCGTGTCACCCTTGGGTGAATGGGTCTTTGTATGAAAATTTTGCTCTATTTTTGAGGTCTTTTGATGACAAATCTAAGCTTCTGATTTTTTATTGTAGAATTGTCAGAACATTATCGAATAATTTTGTGGGTGAGTTTTTGTTTGTTGACAAGATGTAAGGCTTCAAATGCAATAATGAATAATTTGTCTTCAAGCTTCCCTCGATCCTCTTCAAACCTAAAACCACCCTTCAATGGATTCCTTAAAGGACTGAAGTCATACACATCACCTCAAGGTCTTGGATCTTTCTTTCTTGATTTTCTTGAATACTTTAGAGATCTACAAAAGTGTTATCCTTCACAAACAATGATAACATGAACGCACATAAACTCACTTAAGATTTTACATGATGTTAGGATCTTGAATTGTTGCAATAAAGCTTTGAAATGTTGCTCTTGAATTGCTTGATAATTCTCTTGATAATAATTACTCCAATGATTTCCTAGATAACTCTTGTTAGATTTCAAATGATGTAATAACCAAGAATTTATAGGCATTTCTCTAATTTCCCAAGAATTAAATCTTGATAGAAACATTTGAAATATGAATTTTGAATGTTAAGATGGCCACTCTGACAGGTCCAAAATTTGTCCCCAACAAAATAAGGGGACCCATTCGCCCTTGGATGAATGTGTCTTGGCCCTATTCTCCAAGAAATTAAGTGTCAAGGTAAAAATATTAATTAGATGTATTTGATCGATGCTTGCAATTTCTTAGAAAGTTGTACAAATGGGTTATAGAATGCATAATTTAGGAAATTAGAGACCCAATCAGGCTCAATAATCTAGGTGGGACAAAACATAGTGTGAAATTGTCAAGGGTGACAATTTGCGATGCTACTTTTAGTCCTCATTTTTGTGAGAGTATGAACCTACGCTCAAACTCGCACTAAAGTAGAAAATCTATGTCAAGGGGGGTTTGATTGTACAAATGTTGAGGAGATAAAATGACTAAAGATCAAGGGGGAGAATGCAAGCCCCTAGGATCCAAGATCCCATAGAAAACCAAAATAAGCACAAAGGAACACACATGTATGAAATGAAACAAAATAGCATGCACAAATATACATCATAATAAAATGTAAAAAGGAAGGTATAGATAATCATGGGCTAGCAAGTTGTGTTATGCTAGGATCCATGCTAAAGGAATTCATGAATCACACCATAGAAAAGTATGATATTTGCTAGGTGAATCATAAACAAGAAGGCGACATAGGCTAGTGAAGACTGATATTCACTAGGTGAGCCCCCAAGACATATGAGAAACATACTAGGTCTAGTGAAGTTTGATATTCACTAGGTGTGTACCCATAATAAGGTAGCAAAATGAGAAACACATTAGGTCTAGTGAAGTTCTCTATTCGTTAGGTGTTCACCCACGTAAACAATACCAAGAGTTATACTCCCTGATAAATCTGATAAGGTGCTACAAAAATGATCAAGATGTTATGCCAACACATCACTAAGTTCAACGCATGTGAAAAAATTGAAGCAAAAATGCTAATGTATGCCCCCACTTTAAAGAAATTTCAAAATACCATGTTGTTTACAATTACTTTAAAGTAGATAAATTATAAATTCCATACAATAAGAAGTCACAAGAGCTTATTTGGAAATCCCTGTGCCAATGATATGTTTCCAAATAAAGCTACATCATGAGAAGGGGTTGCCCCTAAATGAAATACAACAAATAAGATAAAATATGAACACACAAGGGATCCACAGATCCAAGGTCAATATACGTCTTTTCTACAGTGATATAATAGAGCTCACAACTAGCATCATTCCCCAAATACTTTTGGAACAAGGAAAACAATGGAGGAATAAAACAAAGAGAGAAAACAAACAACTTTTTGGGTCAACATGGAAGAGACCTAAATGTCTCAATGCCTTGCATCGTCTCCAAAAGGAAAAGACAAGATAAAAGTAAAAGACAAAGTTTACGACATATATAAGAATGAAGATACAACTAGAATAATGTCATGGAAGGTTCATTTCCTTTATATCCTTGCGCTGACAAAGCAAAAAGGGTCATACAAAGAAAACTAGCAAACATAAAGACACACGAAGCAACATAATACAAGAGATCATCACATGTAAGAAAATATGAAGAACACATGAAACAAACATAAAGGAATACCGCACATGTGAGCCAACCTAAATTAGGCCATTCACATCCTAATTTTTTTCATCATATAGGGAAGGAAGACAACTAGTTGAAGGGACTAAAGCAAGTGGCATAATAGGAGCATCTCTAGTTTCAACATGTGGTGGGTCACTCTCATGAGGAGGATCATCATGATTTTCCCCATCTAAATTCATTTGATTTGAAAATAAAACATTAAGCTCATTATGCACCTCTTCATCAATTTTAGCAATTTCATCTTCATCATCCAAATTAATCACAATGGGAGGCTTTGCGACAATGTTTGTTGTATGTTCTTGTTTTGGTTCTATGTCTTCTTTTTGTGAAAGTTATATTTCTTCTAGAGTTGTTTCTATAGGTGTTGGATTATCATGCACTGTTTTTTTCTTTTCTTCCAATTGACAAACAATATCATGACGCCTATGCCTACGTTATTTAGCATTTTGGTTTCTTCTTGCATGATTTTCAATTTATGATGGGGTGGGAGTGGGTTTCTCGACCATTGGTCTCTTTCCTTCCCTTAAGGGAGGAACTAAAGGAACCACCGGGGGTTGGGAAACCACTATCTTTTTAGGTATATACACTTATTTTATCTTTGGAGGCACAAAAGGAATCATTCAATTGTCTCTTGGTATTTTATATGATATGGGTGGAGGAACCGTGGCATGTTTACCCTGGTTAGTTAGAAGGGTCTTTGTTTCAGCTATAGGTTCATCCATAATTGGTGGCGGAGGAGGAACAACCATGGTCTTGTCATTTTTAGGAATATTGTTAAGAGATAACTCTGTTATACACTTCACCTTAAACTTTTGGTATGAATTGAAAAAGAATTCATCACGAGGTTTTATAGGTTCCATAGGTTGAGGCCAAAATAAATCTAATGAAACTTTTTCACAAAAAGATAAAGGATTAAACCCACTATGATGCACTGTGAATGTCTCATTTTCAAAGGGGAAATTTATGCACTTTTGAATACTTGATGGGAAAACATTCATGGAGCATAGCCATGGGTAGCCCAACTTCACATAGAATTGCTCTGATGTTGGGATGATGGATAATGATACATCTAATTGTTTTGGTCCAACTTTAAGAGAAAGAGTGATCAAACCTATCGTAGGGCAAGCAAAACCATCATGATTTTTCAACCATGCTTTTGATTGTTCATAAGAATCTTGCTAAAGCTCAAACAAGAATTCCTTAGTGATCACATTCTCTACACACACAAGATCAATGAGTATTCCTTGTACATGTTTTATTTTGATTTGATAAAAAATGTAGAGAGGAACATCGAGTGCATGTCTAGGTGCATCATTATGGGTGAAAGCAATGTTGAGTAACATAATAGATTAGCCCTCATGAGGTTAAACATCTATTAAGGCAACCATTATATGTACTTCCTTCTCATTGTTATTGTTATCATTATTCATGTCATCACTCATATCATTAATCTTATCAATATTCATCTCATCATTTTTAATATCATAAGCTTGCACAAAGTTGGATGAATGGTTCGGCATTGAATTTGTAAAAATTTAAAAAATTTGGTTAGGTAGGGCAACAGACTTATTTCCTTGATCATTAACACCGCCCAACTTGATGTGATTAGAATCAATGAGATCTTGAACTTGATGTTTAAGATACATGCATCATTTTGTATCATGTCCACTTATGCAATGATATTGATAAAAAGAAATTGGACTATAACTTGGAGGTAAAGGTTTGGTTGTGTCCATAGGTCAAATAATATTAAGTTCTTACTCAAAAGTTGCAACATGATCGAATGGAGGGTATTAGGTAATTGCACAAATTGTCTATCTTTCAATCTAAATTGGTATAAAGCTAGATCTAAGTGTTGCAGCAGGTCTGGGTCACCCCTAGGTGAATGGGTCTTTGTATGACACTTTTTCTCTATTTTTGGGATCCTTTGATGATAGATCTAAGCTTTTGATTTTTAGTTGCAAAATTTTTTGGAACACTATCAAATAATTATGTAGGTCAATTTGCGTTTGTTGATAAGATGTAAGGCTTCAAATGCAATAATGAATATTTTTTCTTAAAGCTTCCCTCAATCCTCTTCAAACCTAAAACCTACACATTCAAAGAGAAGGAAAATATTGGGCCATTTAGGGGCTTACCTCAGTCAAACCCTGTGTAAGTGTTTTCACTTCCACAATGGCAATGTCAATGATAAAATGATAATAAATAAGAAAGAATGATGAAATTACAAAGTGTTGCAACTCATGACCCTTCAATGGCTTCCTTGAAGGACTGAATTCATACATATCACCTCAAGGTCTTGGATCTTGCTTGCTTGATTTGCTTGAATGCTTCGAAGACCTGAAAAAGTGTTAGCCTTCACAAACAATGATAACATGAACACACATAAAATAACATAAGATTTGGCATGACGTTAGGATCTGGAATTTTTGTAATAAAGCTCTAAAATACTACTCTTGACTTACTTGATAATGTTTTTGATAATAATTTCTTCAATGATTTCCTAGATAGCTCTTGTTAGATTTAAAATTATGCAATAACTGGGTATTTATAGGCATTTCTCTAATTTCTCAAGAATTAAATCCTGATAGCCAACATTTGAAATTTTAATGTTAAGATGGCCACTCCGACATGTCCAAAATTGGTCCTCGACAAAATAGGGGGACCCATTTTCCCTTGGGCGAACGGGTCCTTGCCCTATTCTATAGGACATTAAGTGTTGAGGGAAAAATATTAATTGGATGTTCATTTGTTCAATGCTCACAATTTCTCAGAAAGTGGTACAAATGGGCTATAGAATGCATAATTTAGGAAATAAGGGACCGAATTAGGCTCAATAATTTAGGGGGGACAAAACATAGTGTGAAATTGTCAAGGGTGACAATTTATGACACTACATGAGTATGATAAAGAATAGATCACACTTTGATTGTGACATTAGACTTCATGACGTACAAGGTAGGTATCTCATAGTGTGCATGTAATAACCTGAATGATGGAATTACACAATGCAAAGTGAATGTAATGGAGTAGTTGAATTTAAAATAAAGGAGTAATAATTCATCCACTCTGTCCATGTGATTACTAATTCAAAATTCTCCCTTAAGGAATCTCATGAATCTCATGCTAGGCTCATTAGAAAGAGTGTCCTTGTTGATGATCATTCTTTGCATAATAGTGACCTTCCAAATGCATATAGCAAGGTAAAAATCTTGAAGCCTCATGGTAAAGAGCAATTGACCAATCACAAAAATCTCAAATTTGTATCTATAGATTACAAAATTTAACATCTAAGCTCATTGTCACCTTAGATTTATATAGAAAGTTAAAGTAATAAATATAATGATTAAATCTCCTTTAGCTAGTTATTGGCCCATTTTTGTTAATTTCGTTCACCATCTTGTCCCTCAACCAATAGGGGACACTCAATTCCTCTCAATGAAGGAGGACATTCCATGGAAGATACCAGTGAAATTTGGTCAACAAAGTAGACACCCATGTATTTGGATTATGTGACATCTTGCTCACTTGTATCAAAACAATTATTAGCTTTCAAATTTTGATTATACCAAAAGACATTTATTGACACACATTTTCAACTATATCTAAAAAAAATTAGCTTTAACATTTTTACTATACGAAAAGAAATATATTGGCACACATTTTTTAAAACCTCATATAAGCTACCAAACGCAAACCAAGTGTATGATATTAAAAGTTTTTGGAATTGACATTGATTTTGAACCTTTGACAAAGGTTGAGATTGTAAATTCAAATTGATAATAACAAAAATGATATTTATAAAGTAGATTTAATTTTTATTAGGAAAAGATAGACATCTAATGTCTATATTTTTTTTTAAACAATGTGGCATTGAATAACTACACATATGTAGGGATTCACTTAACCATAACCATAAAGATAATATAATTTATGTAACTAAAAATCAGTTATACTTTAATAATTACTTTAATAAATACAAGTTAATTATTTAAATTAATATTTTAGAATATAGATTTAAGCCATTCATAACAAAAAAAATAAAAACATTTTTATTTATGACAATAATCAATTACTTTATTCATTGTATTAGAATTGAAGAAGAGATAAGGCATATGAATTGTTTGACATAATTCCTGACACATATGTCATCTCAGTGGAATTCCATAGTGAACCATTTATTGTGAAAGGTTACACATATTTATTTAACATTCAGTTGGTTTATTCATTATATTAGAATTAAAAAGAGATAAGGCATATGAATAGTTTGACATAATTCTTGAAACATGTGTCATCTTAGTGGAATTCCACATAGTGAACCATTTATTGTGCAATCTTAGACATATTTATTTTAACATTGATTAATGACATATGAATATAGAAACATTTGAAGCGTTTGTCATACAAAATCAAAAAAACACTATCATATCCATAACCACTATACAATAACATTTAAAAAATTCAAATTAAATTTAGTTTAGAAAAGATAAACATCTAACAAAATTATTATTCTTTTCTTATTCTAAAAATTAGGCATTGCATTGGAACTATCTACCTTGAATAAAGTGTTGGTAAATAAATTATTCATAGGGTAGACTTATATTTTCAATTGAGCTATTTCTGCCAATACATTAATAAATCTAAGTTTAATAAATTTTATATTTTTTGACATATGAAAGCATTCAACCAAACATGAGTACAATTGTAGGATAATTTTATACATTATTTAGATAAATTTGAAATTATTCGATAATATGATTGGCATCACCTTCATTGTGTTGTTCGTTGTAGTATAATTTAGTCAAGAAGCTACAGAATGCAACTAGTTTCTAATAGGTGGCATGAAAATTTTCACACTTTCTTAAATTGTTATCACTTCTTCTTGTTCAATTGCATGTGTAAACATGCTTGTCACTTCAAGTTGTGTAATGATTTTGTTACAATTTTCTGAAAGAGATCTTCCAAATTTTTCAATTCTAGTTTCAACAAATCCATTTGATTTTACTAAAACATTCAATGGACTCATTACAAATTTTTTTATTTAGTATTTGGAACATCATTTATTTCATTTTCTTGTACATAATTTTCCATGTCCTAGAAGGAAAGACACCATATTAATATATATTTAAAGTATAAAAAAAACTATTGAATATGTGAGAAACATATGAAACATGCCAATTTTTCAAGTTTAATTGTGAAATATGAATAATCCTCTTAAATACTAAATTATATTTAAATTTACTATGAATCATTAAAAATATTTGAAAAGTATTATAATTCTATTAGATATAACACATTTATTTGCCCAATTTTAAATACTTTAAACATAGAGAAATGAAAGTAGCATAAAAGTAAACAATATATAAATATATTATATTTAAACATTTGATAGTCATTCAAACAAATTTGAAGAAAATATGTTACATCAATTATCTTCAAAAATGTTCAGTCTATTTTCTTCAACCTTTCTTTTGGCAATTTATCTACCTTTTTTATTTTTTATAATAGTCATTATGTGAATGGTGGCATAATTCTTAGACCTTCTAGAGACTTTACACGAGATATGGCAACAAATGTCAATCTCGTTCTTTCTCTTGGTCCTATATCAATAGTGGTTTTTTAAAGAGTCAAACCTTGTGATTTATGTATTGTCAATGCCCAAGCCAATCTTAACGGTATTTGGATTATCCTCCCCCTTTGTATTGTTGTAACTGGAATTATATTTTGGTTATGATCATTAAATGGTATTCCTGAATAACTGTCAAACTCAACCATTACATATGTTGATGGTTCTGGTGACCCACTTCTAGGTTTGCATACAATCTTTCGAATATATCCTAGAGCTTCATTTACAAGACCTACTTGTATCCAAAGATTTGAAGTCAACATGACCCTTACGTTCTTGTTGATCAATAATTCTAGAACAAGCTCATTATTTTAGCATCCTTTTATTGCATTAATACTTCCTGATTTTGTTGCAACACTACATGCAATATGATATTTCAATGAGTATAGCATTTTCTTGTTATGATTACGAACATTATCATTTGTGGAGAACAAATAAACACCATTTTCAAACTCCTCATTACTTGTTGCATCTATGGTAATAGTGGTTCTTATCATTTAAGCAATTTCCAATCATCAATTGTTGGGTTTGTATCTCTTAGATTTTTCAAAAGTTGACAAAATCTTTCTAGGTGGATGTTTTGTCCATCTTGTCTGAATACTTTATCTAAAATAAATCATATTTTTAAATTTTTCCCATAGTAACTTAACTCATTTGTTGTTGTCATATGTTGGTCTATCATTAACGGGAAGCAATTGACCAAAATAATAAATATACCTGAAAGATAATCGATAACAATTATTTTAATACTATATACCTCTATAGTTACAAAAATTTCATATATATGAATTACATGTATTAGAATATAAAATAGTTATTTTCGTTAATCATAATCATATGTATACCTGCAAAGTTAATGTTTGCATTTTGTGGGAATGCTTGTTAGAGTCAACAATCTATGTTCTCTAGCAAGTTCTGACCAATAGAGCTCATTTCACCAATGAAAATGTACTTGATGTGTGTTATTTCTTCTTGAAAACTTGTTATTCTTGCTCCTTCTAGTTGAGCAAAATATCTTATTGGGATACTCAGTTTTGAATGAATTGTGGATGCTCCTATGTTGGATGTTGCAACTCTTGTTGGTCCAAGTAATAGAAGGGGAGAACAACTAGGAATTGTTGCAGTTTCAAGAGCTTGACTAATAGCACCAATTAGATATGACTTTCATGTTCATGATGTTCCTTGAATTATCATCAACAAAGGCCATGCATTTTGATTACTATGGTAGTATGAAATAATTATGTTGAGTGCATTTTTTGTTTATCATTGATGGTTGTGAAGTTGATACATTGTGGTATCTCATCATGTATAATACACCCATGATCTCTCATGCTACTTATGAAATTCATTGCTTGATTTGTGTACATTTCACCTTGATATTCATTACACCAATCTATTTGTCTATCAACATCTCTTCTTCCGAGCATATCTATTTCAAAAATTTCAATATTCTAATCATATATATTATTTCACCATTCATGATCTATAGTATTTCATTTAATATCTTTATTATCTTCAATTTCAGAATCACTGATGTTTTTAACATTTTCTACAATTTCTATTCTCTCCACATTCCAAGGTTTATAATGGAATGAATCCCGCTTTGCTATTATGGAGTCATTATCATGACCAATATCTCTTTCCATGTCATGAAATGGTTTGCATAACAATAGCCTTAATAAAAAGAATTCAATCCATTTATCTGACTCACATGGAGGAATGGATAAAAACCTAGGAAATACTCTAACAATAGCTAATTTGTGTCTTATATCCCATTTTTATCTCTTCTTCTTTTAGGATTATATATCCATGATCTGGCTGCGTCAATTAGGGTGACACCTTCCATAGAAAAAGGTCTTATTTTATATCCTTCAATGAAATATTTTGCTTATTCTTCATTATTCTCTTCAATACTTACAGTTACAAGTTTGAACACCTCACGTGATACATTTAGATTGATAATCTTCTACTACTCTCTACCAATGAAATTTTTTAGTAGCATGCAACATGTTTCTTGAGCTCCAATGTCTCTTTTTATAATGTATCAATCAAAAGCCTTTTATATGCTCTTTCAGCTAAATCATCAATATTTTATATGTTTGCAAGATGCATCAACATCTAGTGGTATGTTTATGATTTTTTCTCTACTTTTGTTGCATACTTTGCAATATATTTGATTACAACATGTTTTGAAAGAACGAGTTGCCAATCTATATTTTCTCTCCACAAATGTAATATGTAGTGATTGTGTGAGTTTACTCTATCATCATTCCTTGTTGCCTCAAAAAATCACTTGTTTCTATGCCTTCATATAATTTGGATCCCTCCAAATTCAATGGTCAGGGAGCATTATACCTATACCACAATATGAATAAGTTATCTATTTTAGTACTTTGTAATTATATTATATTTCATGTTGAAATAAACATTTTAACTTATTAAAATATTTACCTGCAAACCATTGTTCCTCTTTTTTTTGTAGGCATGCACCCTCCCTACACATTGTGTCTCTCTACACAATTTAGGATCTTTCATCGTCATGCTCAAAATCTATCTTTGCAAGTTGCCTTGTATTTTTAAGACATGGATATTAAGATTTTTTTTGAAATGCCTACAATTTGGCATATGAATAATATTTATTAGCTATATGATAGACTATACATATTTTATGTAATATATTGCATGTATACGCCTAATTTTTAAAACACGCATGCATGTTTTGTTGATGTAGATCTTCTCTAAGATTCCATGCCCGAACAATACAATGGAAATATCTTTCAACATTTTTTTGTTGCTCTTCATTTGACCAATCAATGGCATGTCCATATTTGGTGCTCCATGTATCCATATAAATCCATGCACGTGGTGGGCCCCTATGTTGCCACTCATATCTAGACCAATGATCTTTAAAATTCATTCCTTTTTCTAGTATTTTTGTCCAGAATATTGAATGTGTCAAGTGCATGTAGTGTGATACTATATGAGGATAGTTAATAATATTTTGTTTTCACCAATTTTGAGCCTCTTATGGAGTATTTTTTGATGTTCTTGGCATCAATGCATGTAAATCATACCAATACATATCTATTGTAGTCAAAATGAAGAATATTGTAGGGGAAACTATTTGATGAGTCATGTCAGCCAATTTTGCATGACATTTCACCTAATATGACCTTGTACCCCTTAGTGTTGTTCCTAACTGCATCAACTTATCAACTAGATGGGAATGGCATATTTTCCATATGCTCACATAACTCATTGATGGTGATTGGAATATCTTGAACCTTTTTTTTATAAATACAACAAATTAATTTTGTGCATGGTGTCTCATTATCATGTTCATCGTGAAATATCTAAATCTTGGATGTTGACCAAAATGATGATCCCTATACTATAATAGATGCTTAAAAAACTCATGAGGACGCACTCATTTCATTTGTGGTTCTAACCAATCAAATCTACCATCAGGGAATAATGTTAAGAATGCTATATCAAGTAATCCAAAGTGACATATTCATTGATAGGAGATGCACCAATTCTTGGCCAATCAATCAATTTTGTTGAATTTGTGTTAGGGTTATTAAACCGTGCATGAATCAATTCAATTTCTCTTTGGGCATTAGTTGGTTTAGAAGTCATTGATGTTGTGTACTCAATTACATTACCTTCATCTATCCCAATGACTGGACCCACAAATATAATTTCATTTGCATCATAATCAAATTCCATATGCACTATCTTTAATTAGTTGAAAATATTTTCATCATAATTTTTTGATAGATCATTAAGAGCATTGCCATCAATTCTAACATCTGAATAAAAATTATCATGTTTTACTTTGTATTTTAATGTCTTATACACACAATCTCTATTATCCACAAAGTTATAATTTGTGCCACATTGATCCCTTCTTTGAACAATAATGATTGAAAGATGTTTTATTAACTATGGAAAAAATTGTGAAACATGTTCCACATTTTGTATAAAACTTATTGTGTGTCCTTTGTATTTATAATGCCACCTATTGTATATGTAACTTGTAGTATTGGGCTAACACGTGGAATCAACATTTCTTCTACCCGACTCAAATTTTTAAGCTCCTCTGGTTGTGGCCTAAGATTCATATTATTTGAAGCTGAAAATCTATTATTTCCTCTTTCTATTTAACATCTATTGCATACAAGACCTTGAGAGCTACGATATACTTTCATTCCTAGATAAATTTCTTGACAAACGTAGCGCATGTTTGGTGTTCTAAAGTTATCTAATTGATGTCAAAATTACATTTGGAATCTATTGAAATCAGTTTGAAGAATTCCATTTGGGTTTGGTATGTTTTGTATATTGCCTTCTACAGCTAAATTCATCTCCAATTGAGTTTCATGCTGAGGTATTTTTGACACATGTTCTATAGATCTTGAATTTTCATTTTCAAGATTGAACTCCATATTTCCATTAGTTGAATGATTGTACCTCTAAGTTGATTGGAGATCAACATTTTGCATTTCTTCTCTTTGAGAATAATAAAATTGTTTAGATGCTCATTAACGACTATTTGTATTCACTTTTGTTTCATTTCTATTTTGAATTTCTAATTCTTCTATTGTTACTTTTTCCCTTTGTCTATCAACTTCATTACATCTTCTTATTTATTCTTCCCTTTCAATATTTGTCATTCGTTAGCATTGTTATCTTTGATAATCTCTATGATTCTCTCCTTGATATTATCTTATTTGCTCCTTTGATTCAAATGTTATTCTCAAAACCATCTTCTAAGTGGGTCAGAATCATACAAAGCAAATATATGGACTCCCCAATTCTTGAATGAATATTTACAATGTAAAATCCACTAGAGGGTTCTAAAATGTGGAACTTTATCATAACTTGTAGAGAAGTCATCATTGCACATTTAACCTCATCCATAAGTAATGGGGAAAAAGCATTGTTCTGGGATTACTCCTAGAATGGATTTTCACGACTATCCAAAATTGAAGGTTTAGAAGAAGCAAGAGTATACTGAAAGCACCATTGGGAATTAAAATTAAAATATTACCTTAATCGAGAAGATAATATTCTCTTAGATGCGCAATGGAAAAACTTTGTTGGTTGCAGCTTCCCAACAAACCAAAAGTCTTAGCTGTCAAAACTTCTTCAACAACACCAAATATTCTTTTCTAGGGATCCCGACAAGGTCATTTGGGCTCCTTCCAAGATAGGTAGTTACAAATTTATCCCAGGCTACTCATTAATCATCCAACAATGGAACATTTAATTAGCCATCTGGCCCCACAAATTATGTTGGAACTTTGTAATTCTTCCAAAAGTAGGGTCATTTGTGTGGTTGGCATTAAACAAAAACATCCTTACCTATGAGAGATTGGTCAAACTAGATATATCTGCCCCATTTAAATATGCATTGTGTTTCCAACAAGAAGAGGATATAGATCATCTTATATTAACTTGCAAATTCTCACAACAATGTTGGTCATGGCTTCAAAACAAACTGAATTAGGTCACACCCCTTCATGATTCTTTGCTAGCAGTTTTTTCCTCATGGCCAATATTGAATAAAGACTTTATTCTCCTTAATTTGGATAACAAGCCCCTCACTACTAATATTGTGCTTATGGTGGGAAAGGAAAAAAATAATATCTTGATAGGAACACCATACAGTGGAAGAAGTAATAAACAAGATTGAAAGATCAATTTTTGAAATAGTGATTTCTAATGCATATAAATCAAATGGCTTGAGAAAAATCTTCTCAAATTGGGATGCAAAAATATTTTCTCAATGGGAATTGATCCATCCACCAAACCTTGGAACCTAAATACCAAAAACCAAACCCAATCGCAACAGGGTAGTATGGAATCCACCTCCATTGGGAGTAGCAAAACTTAACTTTGACGAGGCCTCTTGAGGGAACCCGAGTACATCTAGTGCAAGTTGTGTACTAAGCAATCATTCAGGAAAGATTATTAGTGCCCTCACACTAAAATTTTCAAATGGAATAAATAATCAGGCAGCGGTGCAAACATTACTTGTAGGTTTGAAATTGGCAAAGGCAGCAGGTATTAAACACATATAGATTGAAGGGGACTCTATGATCATAATCAATAAATGTACAAACAAACTTTAAAATGTTACAAGGCTTTGATTATTACCAGCTCACTCACATACAGTAGTAGATATGCTGGAAAATATGGGTTGTGACCTAAATGAGGGGGCACTTCAAATTAACCAAATAGACTTTACTAACTATCCTGCCTTGGCACACTTGATCAAGAATGAATTGCATCCCATAAATGGGAGTTGATATAACATTATTTATGTTTTAAGTGTGTAGGACTTGTGGTGCTGAGATTCGGTAGTAGTATCTGTGTCTAGGTTTCCATTACTATCTTCAACATGGTGTAAGTATCATACATTAAACATCTTGATATGTGTTGTGCACTAGCACCATTAGTATGGTTGTGTAGCAATCAGGTTCTACTCGTTAAAGGGGTTTTCATATAAGCATTTTTCCTCATGCAAATGATTTGTGGACCCTTCATCAAACATTTGCCTTCATTTGCGAGCCCTTTTTGCATTCAAGTTCAAAGTAGTTGAAGTTGCCTAGCTCCCACCGAGCTCGAAGGATTAAGTTTGTAGTGCAAAGTGTTGATGCACCACGTGGAAACTTCACACACCACCAAAAAAGGTGAGCAATGTTTTTTTGTTTTATTAAGTGATTGCTCTTGCATCAAGCCACGTGTCGAGCTGGTGCAACTCGAAGAAGCTCCAAAGTGTTGCAAGAAAATGATGGTGTGTGATTGGTCGAGAATTTTTATCGGTCCACGATGAGGCTTCAGAGGAGGTTGACGTGTGGTGAACCCACACACATTCTTAACAATAAAGGCCCACATTTTGGCATTTCCTGGGTGTTAGTCTAATTTTAGCACAACTAAATTTGGTGTTAAACTCATACAAATCTTCCGCTATCTCAACTCATAAACACATGGTGCCATGTCACTCTCTTAAGCACCTTACTTGAGCATTGGTTTCTCTGAGTTATGAGGGCTTGAAAAGTGGCGGTGTCATCTTCAACCTACACACTTTCCATTTAGAGGTAAAAGTTGGCATGCCTCCTTCACTTTGGCTGATGTGACGTGCATTAACTAAAATCACTCAACTCGATGAAACCATCAACTAGCAAGTTTAGAACAGTTGATTGTTTGATTTGATACGACATACGCTTCTCTAATTCGACAAATGCCTTGAGGATCGGCCATGTATGGAAAGGTGGTTGTGGTGTACTTTGGCATTGAGTTGGTGCATGCTGCAATAATAGTAATAAATCTCCTTAGAGCGTCCCTAGTAGTACTCTTGTTAGGGTATGAATCTAGAGATGATTTCCTCCTGCACGAAGTGTGGGAGGAAAAGGCAACTTGTAATTTAAAGCGGTGGTGTGATAACCTTGCCACACTTCTCATAATTTCCTTGAGTGAATGTATACTCCTATTCACCTCATAAGCTCACGTCGTCAAATGGATTTTGTAGGCACCATAATAAACTAGAGGTTGAAGGTGATAATGAAGCATCCCAATGGTAGGAAACGGAAAGCAATAAAGATGATCTTGGGTGTGAATTTTTTTTGTATGTTGGGAGGTATAGGATTAACACTAACATCACATCTTGTTTCATGGCCTACCTCCTAGATTTAGGTGAGTAGAAGGAGCTAGTTTGAGAGATGGCTTTGAAACTATTTGAGAAACACAACCTCAGAGGGTTGGAGGAAACATTGGGTGTGGCAAGGTATGGGGTCAGAGTCCCAAGGTTGAGTGATGTTTAAAGAGTGTGCAAGGAAGGCGTTGTAGTGGAATGGATCCCATTCCTTGGAAATTTCCACATAGTGATGCTCATGCAATAAAGAGTTTTGGCATGCATGGGTTGCTAGTTCTTGAAAAAAGTGAACAATTTGGAGTGTATGGATGACTTTGAATAGATAGTGGAGTTTGATTCCACCCCTGATGTGGCATAACTAAATTTGCCTCCCCCTTTTGATCATTGGTTTTGTATATGGGTTTCTTCTTTTCATGATGCTCATGCAACTAGTTGTTTACGACCTTTTCATTGGCCTAGACAACCTTCTATGATACTGTAGAAACATTACAATCTCATATATTTTGTAATAATATTATAGGTGTTCTTCACCTTTTGCCTAAAAAAAATAACAATTAATTTAATTAATTATTAAATTCCATACATTTCCACCTCACTAGTTAACTAGGACCGACTCTCACATCACTCTTTTGATTAATCTAATTAGTTTACTAACCAATCAATCCAATCAAATCCCACTCACTCCTGGTTCACTAATCCATCAATTCAATCCACTAACACTCAGTCTCACTTATCTCTCCAATCAATTCTGTTAACTTAATTATACAATCAGTTATCTAAAATCATGCAATTAGTTAACAATCAATCAATTCCTCTCATCAATTAGCAATCAATGTCACCAAAAATGTATAAATCCAACCATCCTATCACTCATTCATCATCTTAGATTGTGCATTGAAACTATACTTGAATTACTATAGTGCTTTATTGTTATTGTGCTTGTTAAAAAACTAAGAGCAAATATTTCTACACCATTCTCCAAGGTGAATAGAGGAGAGCAATGAAGCTATGCTAAGGTGAATTGTGTGTTCCAGTATTTGCAGGTTTGTATCTAGTTTGAATCAGTTGGCCTTATTTTCTCTATTGTTGTGATCTTTTGATTGTGAATGCTTGATTATTACTTACTTTTTAGTTTCATAGTTATATTTTTAGATAATACTTCTACAAAATTCCCAAATTAGAAAAATTGCCTAGAAAAAACTAGGCCAGTAGTTGCAAAATGGGAATTTTGTTAAAATATAATTCTTCATATAAGTATAGTTGCATATAATATGTGCAGTGAAATCATATAATAAAGGATAAATTTTCTTGTGTTAAAAAATAATAAAATGATAGGCAATTAGCTTTCTTATGCCTTATAGACTTAGCAATGGTGTTTGTTTAGCTATACAATGCACCAATAATAGGGTTAAGTGTGAGATTCAATATAAATTAGGAAGGGATTTACTATTTATGGCTCTAATACCATGCTAGAGCAATAATAAAATGAATGCAAAAATAAAAATCTTCCACAAATGAACTTGCAACAAATTAATGCTAAAAACCATCAAAAAAGTTAATTAATATAATACAATGAGCTTCATATATATGTAAGATGAGGAAGAAAGAAGTTATGAGGCTACTATTGACTAACCCTCCAAAATATGTCACATGTAGAACACTTGGGACAAGTGTGACGACATGTAAAGTCCCTATGAGGTGAGACAAAAAATATATAAAACTTCTAAATGAGCTTAAATGTAATGCGATTAAGTCTACTAGGTAAAAGAAAATTATATAAGTAAATTTACTTTTCACACTTTCTAATGCTCTTTATTAGCCATATGCATGACCTTATCATCCTCATCGTCATTTTGTGGTGCTTACTAGTGATGGGTCTAGATATTAGCTCATTTTTTGTTGCTTTCATACATACTTTAAGACACTTTTAGATATACCTTCCAGACAATACTCCTATATTATACTATCTTTTCATACTTATTATGCAGATTTTGACCTAAAATATAACGATAAAAATATGGTTATGACATAATAGTATTGCATGTTTTATATGTAGATATGCATGAAATGTGGATGGAATTATATGTTTTAATTATGATAGTTAGTATTGTGTACATGCTTTGTGAATTAGCATTTTTGCAGCCAAGGAGTAACTATAGCATGTAGCAATTGAATGATGTAACCCATAGCAAAAGGAAGACTGGGACAAAAAAATAGGGGAGTTCCAAATTAAGCTGAATGTGATGATTACTAATTAAAGACACCCGATGGAGGTTGAACGTGCATCATTATAACAAGTTAATAAGCATTGAAGAAGGACTCCTTTACTAATAGGATTTTGACAAATGTTTGTGTGTTTACATGCAATTCTATTTTACAGAGTTTTAGTCCTATTCGGATTCTTTTTTTTTCAGTTATGGTTTGAACAATTCAGTCTTAACTATACACTCTGATATTTAGGAGTGGAAGTTAGTGATTGTGGTTAGTTTTTGCTTTGAATAAGATTTCCCCGTGCTTGTATATAACCGTGGGTTAAATCCTTAGATTAGTTAGTTTTTTTTTTTTTTCATTATTAGTTATTTTTAGTTTTTGAGACATGATGAATATTCAGAATGATTGAATACAATCTATGAGAAGGTCTTATGTAATCTTTTATGATGTGCAATGAATGAATTCAATTTCACTAGATGCATAGAATCTGTTAGTTAGATTTGGTTTCAGTTAAAGTGAGAACAACCACTTGAGTAGGCCACTCAAGGTAACTGTTCTTTACTTCATTTTCTAGTTGTTTATTTCTATTTAATAGTTGTTTCTTTTTTATCATTACTTCATGAACTATATGCAAGTTAAACTAGAATCTCACACTTTGCTTATTAGAATTGAATGTTCATGAACATGCATGTAGTGGTTAACCAGTAATACTTCGAAGGTTAATTTAGCTGAGACGTTAGTTCTTATCAATTTTGAGTTGATACAGTAATATTTTATTAGCAATAATTCAGATACAGTTTTAGCTATAGGTACTCGTAGCCATTAGTTCTAGCTTATTCTTTTATTGTTTTGCAATTTTGTGAATTTTCAGCAATTAGAATAACTTGAATAGGGTAGCTTAGGTAGTTTTGAGTCTTTGAAGGCATATATAATGTTGTGCCATCACAAGTTTACAAACCTTGGCTTGACATTTTAATGTAGTCTTTGCAATGTTGAGTGGATTGTTCAATTAGATAAACCTCTTAATTGTGTAGGTTCTATAAAGTTTACAATACATTAGTTTAGACTCTACATTTTTGGCGTTGTTGTCGGGGATGGTGCTATATTCATAGAATTATTTCTATAGCTTTCATAGTTTACATTTTGTTTTCAGCATTAAGATTTTTAGACTTGATATTTTTCAACACCAGAAGATACACTAACATTATGCAGGACCACTGCTATATAAAGCCATATTTCATGTATGCAGAGGCATAAATACTCTTTAGGTAGATTCCTTCCCTCTTCATGCTAAGAATCCATAGTAGAAATTGGTGAGCCCAGTACTTAGAGTGAGGGTAATACTAAAGAAGAAACTTCCCTATCACCAACATCTACTACACTTATAAAGGGAAAATACCACACCATGGGGGATGCATTGGATGATGATCCTGAACGTGCAACATTTGAGTTCCCAATCACTAACTAGGAAAGTGCTACAGTGTTGAAGAACATCCCACCTTCAGCCTTACCAATCTTTTATGGGTTAATGACTAAGGAACTAGATACATTTCTATTTAAATTTGATGTCTTGTGCAAAAGTTATGACTATACTTCTGATGCTCATAGTCTCAAACTCTTCCCTACAACTCGAAAAGATGTAGCCCTATGATGGTTCATGAGATTAGGTAGGGATGTTGTTCCTAATTAGGACATTATTCTTACAAAAGTATCAACACTATTGTAGGGGACTTGATAGGAGGAAATATGACATTTTTAGAATGTCACAAAAGGATGATGAACCATTAGAAGATTATATGGAGAGATTTTAGTTTGCTTTGAAGAGAAATCCCTAGAATAAGTTGTTAGAAGAGTCCCTCAAGTTAGTATTTTTGAGGGGGGTCAATGATGATTGTATGAATGTCTTGAACCTCATTAGACAAAGAGATATCTCTCAGATACCATTTAATTAAATTTATAAGGTCTACAGGAATTATTCAAGGACCTTCACTAAAAGGCCAAGAGAAGATAGGAAATCCACTATTGTTAAATCATCTACAGGGGTTTCAAAGATAGAATTAACCAACCTTTTGTCCAACATGGAGGAAATTATCAACCACTTAACAAATTAGTTAGATACTCTCCACATTAAGAAGTAAGAGGAAGCTAAGGCCATGCTCACTGAATATTGTCCAAGTTGTAGGCAAATAAAAGCAAACTGTAAATGCAAGAGAGTGGCTAGTATCCAACAAGATAAAGTTGAGAAACCTAATTTTCAGCCAATTGAAGGAGATGATGGACAACTCTTTTATATATCACAAAGGATTCCATGTCAACAAAGATAAGGTATGCCATAATACCCCCTTAGCTTTAATTCATCCTTTCCTATGAGGAATTAGAAATTTTCTACTTATAACTCTCAGCCCTGGCTAGTAAACCATAATTAGTGGAAAAACCTTCAATAATGGCCACAACCCAACAAAATTGGAAGCAACAACAGCTAAACCCTTGGCTACAAAAAAAATTCTAGGGTTCTGATTATAACCCCCAATGGCCAACACAATAGAATCAGTGGCATCCTCAATGGCAAAAATGCCAACAGTGGCACTAGAAAAATATGAACTATCAACAACCTATGCTTCCTCCTCCACCACAAAAATAAGCTATCATGCCTCCATCAAATCCTACATCCCAACCACCCAAGCAACCACAAATACCTATCCAACTTCCACCTAACCCTAACAAAAATCTTGTAGCGCATATACTAACGAAGCTATGAAATACCCCACTTATGTGGTAGAGGTGAGTGATGACCACCTCATATTAGGAAAACAACTTGCTGGGCCTTCATCACCTCAAATTATAGAGATGAAGGATGAGGAAACTGTAGTTGAAGATTCAGACAAAACACCTTTGGAACCTGAGTCAAATCAAGTACACCAAAATATTTCAAGTCCAAAGCCACCTTTTCCTAAACACTTAGTCATTCAAAAGCATCACACACTAGCTGAGACAAACCTCTTAGGTCAATTGAAACATCCGAGCATCAAGATTCCACTCATCCAAGCTATCAAAGACATCCCTATTTATACTAAAAATACGAGGGATCTATGTCTTAAGAAACCAGGGAGAAAAAGGAAGGATCCTCAAGTAGTGCATGTCTTGGGAAACCTTGCAGACATCATGTTAGGGAACATCATTGCCCCTAAATATACAAATCCTGGTAGTCCAGTAGTGGACGTCAAGGTTAATGGTACCTTCGTCAATAATACTTTGATAGACTTGAGGGAAACAACCAATATTATGACACAAGAAACAATGCAATTACTTTAGCTATCCAACCTTAGACCTACACAAACTATTCTATAGCTAGCTGATAGGTCAACAATCAAGCCTGAAGTAATCATTGAAGACTTAGTTATTGCATTCAATTCTTGGGAATATCCTACTAATTTTATAGTTCTACAACCAAAGGAAATCTTGTAGGTTATCCACTCATCCTAGGTAGACCCCGGTTAGCTACATCCGATGCATTCATAGGTTGTAGGTCTAAAAATATGATAATATCCAATGGGACAACAACCAAGAAATTGGTTCTATATCCTCCAACACAACCTTATGCTAACCTTGAGCAAAATATTTGGCCTACTTTAGATGAGGAAGACAGTTATTCCCTACAGAATTTAATGACCATAGAACACAACCCTTTATTGGATGATCAATATGAAGATGATCTCATTGCTCACATAATCTAGAATGACTACGACAGGAGCCCGCAACAACGAGACTGTCTCACATGTTTACAAGACCCCTTGCAAGGTATTATACCCATCAATTCCTCAAAAGAAATATCTCAATTCTTTTATTATTTACTGCCACAACAGTGTGTACCAATCATTCTAATCTTGATATCTCATCAGTACAAGAATCATCCAAGGAATTAGAAGTTATGCCAAGAAAAATGTCGAACATTGACTGAAGAGTAACAAAATTCCCTGTACACAATGTCGCAGGCACATGTAGCAACATATGCATGGGATTACCATGATATGAAAGGCTTAGATCTTGACTTATGTATGCATAGTATCTATATTAATGATGGTCATAGACCCATTAGGTAGCCTCAAAGATTGATGAACCCTGCCTTGAGAGAGAGAGTAAAAGTTGAACTTGAAAACTCCTTGATGTAGGCTTTATTTATCCTATATCAGATAGTGAATGGGTCTCACCATTGGTCATTATTCCCAAGAAATGTGGAAAATGAAGAGTTTGTGTATACTATAGGGAACTAAATATAGCAACTAGGAAGGACCAATTTCCCTTTCCCTTCACAGATCAAGTGCTTGACTCTTTAGCTAGGAAAAATTACTTTTCATTTCTAGATGGTTTCAGTGGTTACAACAGATAAAAATTGCTCTAGAACATCAAGATAAAACTACATTCACATGCCCTTGGGGTACTTATGTCTACTCTATTCTACCCTTTGGCTTATGCAATGCTCCAACTACCTTTCAAAGGGTAATCCTCAACATCTTTTCTGACCATGCACATGATTGTATGGAGATATACATGGATGATTTCACCACATATGGAAAGACATATGAGGAGGTTCTCACCAATTTGGAAGAAATATTTAAAATATGTAAAGAACACAACCTGCCACTTAGTAATGAAAAGTTCTTTATGATGATGACACAAGGAATTGTTTTAGGGCACTTTATATCCAGTGTAGGGATTTAGGTTGATCCACACAAAATGGAAATTATATCTACATTACCTATTCCACAAAAGCAAAGGGATATCAAAAGTTTCCTTAGCCATGCAAGTTACTACAGGCGATTTATTAAAGACTTTAGTAAAAAAATTGTACCATTGTTTGTTTTATCGAGAAAGGAAATTGAATTTGAGTGGAAATCATAGTGCCAACATTCCTTTGAAGAGCTAGAGAAAGCCTTGACTCAAGCACCTATTTTAAGGGGACCCAATTGGACCTTATCTTTTCATATACATAAAGATGCTTCAGATTTTTCTATTGGTGCAGTTTTGGGTCAGAAAGAAGGTAAAAAAGAGTATGCAATTTACTACATCAACAAGAATCTTCAAGGAGTAGAGTTGAACTATATTGTTACAAAAAGTAGATGCTTGCAACAGTGTATGCCATCAATAAATTCAGGCATTACATTATTGGTTATTTATTTTTTGTCCATACAAACCATACAACAATCAGATACTTGATGAACAAGCCAGTAGTGGGAGGTAGATTGGTAAGATGGCTGCTCCTTCTATAAGAATTTGACATTACCATAGTGGACAAACCTAGTAAAGCTAATGTAGTAGCAGATTTTTTGTCAAGGTTGCCAACACAATCAACTGAAGAAGTGGTGGATGATTCATTCCCAAGTGAACACTTATTTTCTCTAACGTACATATCCCTTGGTATGTTGATATTGCCAATTATCTAGTAACAGGGCAGATTCTACCACACTTTTCTCCAAGGGAAAAGAGGCAGCTGGTACACAAATGTTTTCCATACTCTTGGGTATCAGAATATCTGTTTTACACTAGCCCTGACAACATTATGAGAAGGTGCATAAGGGAAGATAAAATCTTTGATATTATGAAGGATTTCCATGATGAGCCATGTGGAGGTTATTTTGTAGCAAAAAGAACAACCTTTAAGATCCTCACAACTGGCTATTACTGTTCAACTTTGCACAAAGATGTTAAATACACAAGGAGTTGTGATAGGTGCCAAAGGATGGGAAGACCAACAAAGAGTGATGAAATGCCATTACAGCCTTAGTTAACACTAGCTCCTTTTGACAAATGAGGTCTAGAATTTATTGGACCAATCTCACCTACTTCCAATAACAAGGAATACATTCTTTTGTGCACTGATTACTTGACTAAGTGGGTAGAGGTAAAAGCCTTACAATTTGCTAGAGATGGAAATGTGGCTAAATTCTTGTATGAAGATATATTTACTAGGTATAAAGTACCTAGGGAAATAGTCACTGATCAAGGTCCATAGTTTACATCTGACCTCATTCACAAATTGGTTGAAGAATATCAAATTAGACACAACAAGTCAACACCTTACCACACTCGGGATAATGGTCAGGTGGAAGTGACTAATAGGGAAATTGAAGGTATTCTAACTAAGATAGTGCAACTACATAGGAAAGATTGGGTTGCAAGGTTACCAGAAGTAATATGGGCATATAGAACAACTTGGAAAACCACCACTAGTTTTACACATTATGAGTTAGTATATGGTAAGACAACAGTCCTTCCAATTGAGTTTGAATACAAAACACTGAGAACAACAGTGGAACTAGAAATGGACTTAACAAAAGCTAAAAAATCTCAAAAGGATATGTTGCATACTTTAAATGGATTAGATGAGATTAGAATGGAAGCAATCCATCACACTGAGGTAGTACAACAAAAAATGAAATGACATGATCAATACATTAAAACAAAGGAGTTTAATGTTTGAGACTGAGCACTACTATTTGATTGAAGGTACAAAGACTTCAAGGGGAAGCTCCAATCCAAGTGGTTGGGTCCCTATGAAATCAATCAAGTTTATCTTAATGGGGCCATCAAGTTGCATACCATAGATGAAGTCAAATTTTATCTTCTTGTAAATGGCCACAAATTGAAGCTATATAAAAAACCATTACAAAAGGATGAATTCATTTTTTCCCTGTTTGAGCAATATGGTGCTCGCAATGAACTAGATATAGAATCTAACACATAGAGAGATATTTCAGTAGCACAAGATATACTAGGCACTTCAAGTCACTCAATGATTGATCTACATAACTCAATCCCTAAGATCACTCGAGATTAATTTTCCATTTTATCTCACAAACACACATAACATAGTTATGATGTTTATATTTTCTCCAGAGAGACCTATTTTTACAACATTCACAGAGGGTCCTAATTCCATAGGGACTTGTAGATTAATAGTTATCACCATTCAAAAAGGGTCCTCACACTACAAGTATCTGTAGCACCGTTTGGCAGTAGAAATGAAAATTCAAATTAATTGGAGCCATATTGACTGCAAGTTCACACACATTCATTTCAACATACCCACATGTCATATACATCTCTTCACAATAAGTACCCACAACATGATTCTTTTGCTACCAATTCACATTTCAAATATTCGAGTTGTCACATCACCAACTCATATCCGTAATAACAATACCATAAATCGCAACTGGCACCTCACAATTCATTAGCTTGTAGTAATTTTTTGTCACATCGAATAAAGAATTGGATACATTCTTTTTAGTTTACACGTGTGGCACATAGTTATCCCTTTTGAATGGTACTTCAAGTATGCTATCATGATTAATATAGTCTTCTTTAAACTTTTATTATGTCTTTCCTATTAATTCATGCATGAAAACTATTCATATCATTAATTTCCATTATTTCTTATTTCAGCCAACTTCCAATCACAAATGTGAAGTGAGGTCACTTCACCAATTAAGTTGGGAGGAGGGTACAACTCAATCACTCTTTACAAAATCTACCGCCTAAATCAAATTCAATAGATAGAAACGACATGCAAAACCCTCCTAATTATATCTCATTTTTGCTACCATTTCCAATTGCCAAATTTCCAAACCTTGAGAACTTGAGCTTAGTCCAAACCATAGTCAAACTTAGAACTTGTTCATGAGCTCAAATTAAGTTTGTATTGAGAAGGGAAAGTTGCAGTATGGTACGGTAGTAAAAGTATACGAAGAAACAACAAGAAGGTGAAGGGTTTTGAAGGTGGTAGAGTAGATTGAGCCGAATTTCCAAAACTAAATTGAACACATTGAGCAGAGAAAGTAAAAAAAAATGGGAGGCTATGTCATCAGAAGGGATTTGGCAGTTCATAAGCAAATTTTGGAAGATGCAATGATTCTACCCATTTTTACTAAGGTTGGTTGGCTTGATTATTTCTTGAAATTAACATAATTCAATGATGATATGACAAGAAGGTTTGCATCTACACTTGAGTATGATGAAGCAATGGTGAAGGGACTATTAGTAGATGCATTTGAGACCACCATTGCATAAGTCACTAGGTTACCAAGAACAAGGGCAAAGTTTCAAACACGTGCGGACGTAGTTGTAACCAGGGAGGAATTTTGTGAATGAAGGGAGGAGTTAGACTCATCTTCCCAAGGTACAAAGAGACTCTCTCTTCTCTGGTTATGGATGAATTATGCTTCCTACATTGTTAGATATATCACCTTATATACAATACATTTTAAACTACTCAGTCATCTTAGGGACAATAAGTTGGTAAATGCGCCAAAATTTCTTTATAATTTGTTGAAACGGATGACATCTGAATATCAAAGAAAACAAAGTGACACTTCTCTATCTCACCAATATTTAATTTATTCACTAATAAAAATAACTTTGAGGATTCAATACCCACAAGTGAATTGGGAAGATTTTAAGGAGTGCACAAATATTAACAGTTTGTTGGATACACCTGTGGCACCTGAGAATGCGGAAACCCAAGATGAACTTGTAAGGGAAATCCCTCATGTCTCATCTACGACTTCACCTACCCATAGCCAAGGTGAGCATGAGGAACCTAATGAGCCAGAGTCTAGGTCACCTATAAT
This sequence comes from Sequoiadendron giganteum, assembly GCA_007115665.2. Classification (NCBI taxonomy): domain Eukaryota; kingdom Viridiplantae; phylum Streptophyta; class Pinopsida; order Cupressales; family Cupressaceae; genus Sequoiadendron; species Sequoiadendron giganteum. Next base: position 462,155,087 of record CM021102.1, read on the forward strand.
TGAGTAAATTCCATCTTCTTCTAAATCACAAGGATTTAAGTGCAGGACAAGTAGTGCATCTACATCCTCCACACCTTCCAAAGTAGAAGAGAGTAAGGATACTCCAAAGAATAAGAAGGGTGCAAAAAAGGAGAAAAATAAGAGTGCTAAGAAATAAACCCCTACAACTAGACGTTTAGGTAGATTAAGGAGACAAGGTGTCATGAGGGAAATATAGAGGAACCAAAAGAAGAAGAAGAAAAGAGCAAGGAAACACAATAGGAAGATGTCATGATAGTAGAAACATACTCTAAAGTAAAGGGATATGCCACTGGCAATGTGAATATACCAGTGAAAAGGAGAAGATACATATCAACTACCTTTGATTCAAAACTAAATGATGTGTTTACTGCTAAGAAAACACAAAAAGAAACCCTAGACAATCCCATTCATGGAGACTATGAAGAGGGAGGTAATGAAAAAATCATGGATACAAAGGAGATGTACATAGAAGAAAGATATGTGAGAAAAGAGCTCCAAGAATCCTTGGACAAGATCAAACACTTGGAAGAGTTGGTACAAAGTTATGAAAAGAAGGACAAGGAGAGAGAATAAAAAATATAGGAGGTGGAGGAGAAATCACAATTGTATGACCATGGAACTAAACTTGATTTGTTGGCACAACTGGCCATAACTAAGACAGGGGATAGAGAATTGGAAATCCTAGATCAAAAACATCCTTCCATCAAAACTCCTAACTACCATACAGCCTTTTCACTTGGTCACAAATTATGGGAAGTAACTGTTGAGCTTGCACATGAAAAGGAGAAATGGAAGAAAGAAAAATAAATCTTGATTGAAGAACATGCAAAGGAACTAGAAAAGAGAGACATGGAGTTGAGCAGATCAACAATTAGGTTGAAGGAAGTGGCAGACAAAGTTGCACTGATCATCAAATGTAGACCTCCACTGAGGACATATGCATTGTTTCTATAGGAAATATTTCTATGTTTTCAATTTAGTAGGTTAATTAGTAAATAATATGTTGGTATGAGTAGAATTTTTGAGTTTCTTTATACTTTTTTTTGCTTCCACACCTGATGAATAAGATTAGTTGTGTGAATATTATTTAAAAAATCATGTAGTTCTAGATGAAATAGAGTGGAACCTCTAATTTTTGTAGGGTATCTTTAAATAAGGGCACTTGCATCCTATTATAGAAATGGACAACTCAGGGGTGAAATAATGGAAGAGTATGAGGAGAAAGAGAAATCAATTGCTCTCCCCATAAGAAAGAAGCTAAAAACCTTGATGCGGACATTGATGAATGGTTAAAACACATTGATCATAAGGGTGTGGACAAGAAAATCATGAAACTCAGGAAAGAAAATTATGAAAGAATGCAAATGTTAGCTATGGGTTTGGGACAACAGTTCTACAAACATGTGCAAAATAGATGGAATAGTTTGATCCTTGAATTACAATGAAAGGAACCTCATTCTATGTATAATTTCATTGCCATGCTTCAAAGGGTACACAGGTATATATCAGTTGGTGTTAACAAAAGGATTTACTAGGTACCACTCACCTTTCATCCACCTATCCTCCTCTATCCAATTCCATATTGGACTAGGGAGAAAGGTGAGGAATGTGAGAGAGTTGGGAATATCATAATGAGGCAACTTGTAAAATACAAAGGTTTTTATTTGAAATAGATCCAAGGAGTTGATGTTGTTATGGAACTGAGGTAGATTACCTTACAGTATAATCAGTATCCCTAGTGTTTTGTTTGGGGATGAGGAAAAGGCTAGTCGGGGGAGTGATGGGTCCAGATATTAGCTCATTTTTTGTTGTTTTCGTACACACTTTCAAAAAATTTTAGATATACCTTCCAGAAAATACTCCTATATTATACTATCTTTTCATACTTATCATGCAGACTTTGACCTAAAATATAGTGATGGAAATATGGTTATGACATAATAGTATTGCATGGTTTATATGTAGATATGCATGAAATGTGGATCGAATTCTATGTTTTAATTATGATATTTAGTCTTGTGTACATGCTTTGTGAATTAACATTTTTGTAGCCAAGGATCAATTATAGCATGTAGCAATTGAATTTTATAACCCGCAACAAAAGGAAGACTGGGACGGTAAAAAAGAGAGTTCTAGATTAAGCTAAATGTGATGATTATTGATTAAGGACATGTGATGGAGGTTGAATGTGCATCATTATAACATGTTAATAAGAGTTGAAGAAGAATGAATCCTTTACTGATAGGATTTTGACAAATGTTTGTGTGTTTACATGCAATTCTATTTTACAAAGTTTTAGTCCTATTAGGATTCTTCTTTCTTTTCAGTTATGGTTTGAACAATTCAGTCTTAATTGTACACTTTGATATTTAGGAGTGGAATTTAATGATTGCGGTTAGTTATTGCTTTGAATAAGATTCCCTCGTGATTGTATATAATCGTGGGTTGAATCCTTATATTAGCTAGTTATTTTTTTAGTTTTTCTTTATAAGTTATTTTCAGTTTTTGAGACATGATGAATATTCAAAATGATTGAATACAATATGTGAGAAGATCTTATGTAATATTTCATGATATGCAATGAATGAAGTCAATTTCATTGGATGCATAGAATCTATTAGTTGGATTTGGTTTCAGTTAAAGTGAGAACAACCACTTGAGCAAGTCACTCAAGGTAACTATTATTCACTTCATTTTCTAGTTGTTTATTTTTGTTTAATAGTTGTTTCCTATTTATCATTACTTCATGAACTATATGCAAGTTAAACTAGAATCTCGCACTTTGATTATTAGTAATGAATATTCATGAACATGCATGTAATGGTTAAACAGTAGTACTCTGGAGGTTAATTTAGTTGAGTCATTAGTTTTTATTAGTTTTGAGTTGACACAGTAATATTTTATTAGCAACAATTTAGATACAGTTTCAACTATAGGTACCTGTCGCCATTAGTTCTAGCTTATTCTTTTACTGTTTTGCAATTTTGTGAATTTACAACAATTAGAATAACTTGAATAGGGTAGATTAGGTAGTTTTGAGTCTCTAAAGGAATATAAAATGCCACACCATCACAAGTTTACAAACATTGGGTTGACATTTTAATGTACTTTGCAATGTTGAGTGGACTGTTCAGTCAGATAAACCTCTGAATTGTGCAAGTTCTACCAAGTTTACAATACATTAGTTTAGAATCTACAACTAGTAACCAACTACATGACATTATCATCCTCATCATTGTTCGGTGGTGCTTAATATGAAAATGGGGAGACATCTACTTATCTTAAATCTAAATAGAAATCCTTAGAGTCTTTTATACTATGGCGATGTGGGTGGTCTAGTTTGATGGATCCAAAAATACTAAAGTAGTTTCTCATAATGGAATATTTATGTTATTGTGGCTTACTTCCCAAAAAAACCATTGTGACCGTTAATCTGACCCAGTTGATAAATATCATTTGTATCTTTTATAAGTCCTTTTTATGACCTTCATGTGATATTGTATGGTTGAAGTTGGTTAAAAACCTATCTCCAACCATAGAGGGTGCTCCTCTCTCACCATTTGCCTCTCTTTTGGTGTCATAATGCAATTTTAACGTCCTTCCTTCCTCTATGTACATAGATATCCCTATGTTTTTGGTATCTACATGTGCTCATATGGCCTTCTTTACAATAATGTGACTATCCTAAGAGTACTACCATTGTAGTCCATGAACTTGTGAAGGTCATCACAAAGATGTGCAAGCATACATGTTAGAACATGTTATTTTTAGGGGTACCCATTCCCTTATAAAAATTATATATTGTTATAATATAAGGTTATAAAACCTTATTCATTTTATGCTTTATTAAGTGTAACCCATTTAAAATAATTATAGTTTAATAATTATTAGATTATTGAATATTTATGAATGGTGGTTTTGAATAGGTGCGACTAATACCCCTTCAGGTGTTTTTTCATACCTTCTCCTATATTTAAGGAGGCTCCCTCTCAATGAGAGGATGTGAATTGGGAAATTTATATTGAATTATATCACTATACACATAAGGTATTATTGATCATATGGAACTATGTAGAGTGTCCCCAAGTTCAATCTATTTTTAATAGACTATTTTTTTGTAAACATTTTAATAAAATAATGTTTTATGGGGATTTTTACATGAAAGGGTTTTCCCCATGTATATCTCATGTAATGCAAAAAATCTATGCTTTTTTATTCTCATTTTATTTATAATTATTAGTATCTTAAGATCCTAATTCTAACAATGCACCTACACAAGCATGCACTTATTGGTGCTCCTCTACATCATGTACCAAATCAACCAAGGCACATGATATCCCTGAGACCTTACCATATGATAGGATTAAAATGTCAATAATCATAAGAAACCACTTAATCTCTTTGGACACATCTTCAAACAATATATTTAAAATGGTACTGTCATATTTGATGTACTCATCTCCATTCATAAATATCTATACAATCTCTATCCTAGATTGTAGTGTAGTGTGATAGTTGGATTTGACTCACCAGATTATACTAACAACCATGTAATCCTCTAGAAACCCTATAATGTAATTGTGACCTCTCCTCTAGGTAGATGGAATGTGTTCATATCAAAATCTCTTTTGTCTACTAGATTGATGACTATACAAATGTTATATGTTAGTGCATGAAGATGCATCATTTGTCTAATACCCATACTCATTGACATGATTATATTAGCATTCATGGGTCCTATAAGCCTCAAAATCCCAATCTAGTCGTGTGGATGCCCCTAATTTGTAACTTGTTCAACATCCATAAATAAAAGAAAAAAATATCCTTAATATGAACTCATCACAAAAGATAATGATTAAAAAAAATAAAAATAAAAATGACATATTTTGAATTTCAATTTAATATTACAAGTGAGAACATTTTTGTGAATTAATTTCACATATAATGGTTTAGATCCATGTAGACAGTTTCACATACACATGGACTAGTTTAGTTCTACAAGTATTGTTACAAAAATAAAAATAAATCCAATACTATGTTTATACTATTATAAATATTTTAAAAAAAGAATAATAGTTATTATCAAAAGGGAAATTACCGACTCTAATAGCTTGATAGTAGCTATGTGTGCTCCTCCTTTATTGGATCAAATTGTAATCTATCCTCTACAATACACCATGATGTCTATCTATCAGTCTCTCTCTTTTTTATGAGTAATGGAAAATATGATATTTCCTTTTCACCTTTTACCCTCCCATATCTAGTTAGTGGATAGCCACTTCTTTACTAAGTTTTTCCCTAAATTGCACATAATCAATATGAAACATTACCATTCATAATGACTTATTGTATTAGCTATGACAAGGATGAGGATATTGTAGTCTATTTTCTTAGTCTTTGGCTATCTAAAATGTTTGTTTAACCATTTTTTTGTCTTGTGTATTAATACTTGAAATAAGGTGTGTCACAAAAAAATGTATCTTTGGACATTTTTACGCTCATTTGAGTCTTTCTTATGGATGTTGGCCTAATTTTGCCTAGATTTAATGTTGTAATGTGGTCAACACATTCACATTAGGTCTTGGACCCCTATAAATCAATAAGAATTCTATGATGTCTTGTAAAAGTGTTGTAACCCAATTTCACACTTTTCTAGGACCCTTTTATTACAATTCACTTAAATAATCTCTTTTTATCATTTACCAAGCCTTATTTGAAAGTGTTGTAAAGATTTGTAACAAAATTTCATGCTTTTCTAGGCTTTCCATTGATAATTTTATCCTTTCTTATATTTAAATGACCCCTTAATACACTTTTCGACCCTACTTAAGTGTGTTCTTGAGAATAATTCCGTTAAACATCATTTAACACACTTTAATTCCCGACACTCATTTATATTGCCCTAGTGGGACCAAGTCGACACTTGGGGCGACTTAGTCCCATTTGGCCTAAAAATAAAAATTATTTTATAATTCTGGCGGGATATTATTCTCTAGACCTTGAGGTCAGTCTGTGATGAGGTATTTTTGGGAAGTAGGGCATAATTATGTATAAATAAAGGGTTTTCCCCTAATTTTTACCCTAACTAACTAGTTGGTTAATTAATTCACTCATCCATTCAAGCATTCAAGCATTCTAGGCACTTCAAACATTCATCCATTGGAGCATCTACTTGCACATCTTCAGATTTCTACATCAAGGGTTTGGTCTTGTATGCAGATTTGTCAAAGAGAAAGTTGTTAAAAGTTCTCAAATTTTCATCAAAGTCAAAAAATACCTAAAAGAAGCTTGGAGATTGCTTACAAACCGAATTCCACAAATTTAGATTGAGACACCTGTCAGAAACCAAAATGCAGACCAAAAGCTACAGATTGCATCTTCAAAATTCCTAAAAGTTGAAGGTGGACTAAGTCACCATCAATGGTGAATTAGTCCCATTGCCAGACCTAAAAAGTATCTTCTACATTTCTGGATCCTTTGAGGTCATGGGTTTTCAGTCATGCTCAAACATGCATAGTTGAAGTTGTGGAGCTTTTAATGCACATGTTTGTATATTTGGTCCTTTGAAACCTTTGCATTATCACCTTATTTTTAGATTTATGAAATAATGATGCAATAGATGATAGATTTCAAGAGGAAATTTCTAAAAGATCATTCAATGCTTCTATTGAATTTGAAAGTGAGAAAAAAACACAAATTATCTACCACATTCTTAAGGTTTCATCTAAAGAGGATAGTCCATTAAAGATACTAGATCTAATACCCTTGTTCAGTCGTAAATGATTGTGATCTTCAAATGAAAATCCAAAAAATATGTTAAAAACACTTATTATAGGGAAAATGTGTGTAACATGGTTAATCTAATTCATCAAATGTGTCAACCTTTAACTTGCAAAGGCATTTCCATTTGTAAAAGCGTCGGCTTGCTTAGTTGTGAAGGTGTCGATATACTTCTTGAACCTGTAATGTCTGAAAAACTCAAATAAAAACTAGTTAGCTAGGGATGTGGGTCCCACAGAGTGTGCCAAAATGTAATATGGTTAATCTAATTGATTAAATACTAAAGAATTGAATCAATAACAAAAAAAATTGATCAATTAAAATCCATATTTAATGAGATTATTTATAATTACTAAATAAGACACAATTGAAACAGGAAATATCAAAGTAATTCAAATCAAAGACCTAATTAGAAAATGCAAACCTCAATCCCATTGGGGGATTAGTGTTGAATATGATGTGGAGTGGTTAGCTTCAAGTCTAATCTATGGTGAATTGTACAAAAATATTTGATAAAGGTTGATAATGGTGAGGTTGATTCACATATTGATCTCGAAGGTGAGTGTAAATTTTGGTATAGCTTGGTTACTTGAATGCTTGTGAATGAGAACTCATGTAAAATGAAGACTATTTATAGGTTTTTGGAATGAATCAATGGTTGAGATTGAATTAGCTAATCAAAGGATGAAATTGAAGGAGAGAAGATGACATGGATCAAAGATCAAATCAAGGGTTGATAGTGCCTAATGACACGGATCAAGGATTTTAATCAAAGGTCCAAATTGCTTGAGACAATAACAAATCCCTTAATTTTAGGAGCACATGGAAGATATTTCCATGTGGAGGGAAATATTTGAATTTGAAAAGGAGGAATATTTCATAAGAATATTATTTGAATGAGTGGAGGAAATTAATCAATTAATCAATTTAGAAATTATTTAATTGTGCAAGTGGAGGGAATTAAAGAATTTAATTAAACAATTATGAATTATTTAATCAAAGAGGATTTATGACATTTAATTAAATAACTTGAATTATAAAATCAAAAAAGAAGAAAATTAGTGTGAAGGTTATGAATTAATCAAATAAAATTAATTATTCGATTAATGGGGGAAAATAGTGAATTTAGTTAAATAATTGACATATTTAATTAAATAGATGAATATGTAATGCCCCGCCTTGCAACCCTAAAGGAAGTTGTAATTAATGACTTAAGTGAACCAATTTTTTTTTTTTTTAAAGTGCAATAACATACACATTCACTTACTAATTAACAACAACCTCTAAGGCTACAAGGTTAGGATTACTTAAACCCACACATACATATTACATATAACCATAGCATTATAAACTTTATGAAATAAACATCATACATCATGAGAATACCACATAACATAATAAGATGAACATCCAAGAGACAATCTCATAACATTAACTTAATCCAATAGTTACATCACTCATTCCCAGAATGAGACTATAGTACAAAAGTATAACAATTACATAATCTCACCTCATAAACATAAGAGGGATAAAATAACTTATATAATCTGAAATATTACAATGTAAGAAAATACAATAAGAACTGCGAGCTGTCCATCTGGATGTCTCACCTCCATGAATTGAAGATCAAGGGGGACCCAACGGTTTTGGTGCATGTTCCACCCAACCAATGTGGTACCCGAAGGTCCAACCCCCATGCTAGGAGATAGTAACCACATAACATGGACAAAGATACTACTACCTCTAACCAAAGGCAGACTCATACTGACATAACCAAACAAGTGAACTAAACAAGTACAACTCAGGTACAACACTAATATCACTGACATAGGTCACTTTGCATCCAGATATACAATCAACCAAGTATGTTCAGAGAACAATACACGTATACAATTACCAATCACCACGGGAATCTCAAGTGCACACAAATTAGAAAACATAACCACTCCAAACATCTTGGAGGCAACAACACAAAGTCCACTCCTTTTCAGGAGGTACAAAATATCCTCGTTCATGAAACCGGGTAATAACTGAAAGACACCATACACTACACAAGTAAAAAAAACCACTGGTTGACATAAAGATTCGACAAACCTCATTCACTAAGTTCATTCGGAAGACTTATAATTTAGGACTAACACTAAATCCCAAAACCCACAATGCAACTTGACAACATAGCAACAAAAGCATTCAAGTCATTAATCAAATCTAATATTTGGATTTTCTAAATCCATATTCATTCAATAGGTAACGTTAACAAAGTCAAGGGCACAATACCTAGATTAACTAAACTAACCATATAACCATATTTCCTCGTTCCTTATTAGACATCTAAAACAATTAGACTTACTTCCCTTTATTGAATACAGAGAATTAAATCCTTTAAGATAATCATGAGGAAGATACTACTTTTGGATATACTAAATCCATATCTCTTTCATAATCCAGTCACAATGATTCAAATAATCTAAATAGGAATTAATAAATAAAATAATTGATTTCCTCATCAATAAAACAACTTCTCAATTTACTTTTAAATCGACACAAATCCATGCAAGTAACCTCTTTCTATTTCCTAACCAAATCTTACATCTCATTCAATTTTCTATTTAAAACATTCCATCACTTTAATATAATAAAATATTGTTTCTCTATCCATTTTCCCATACACACTAATCAATCCATTTTAAAATCTCTATTCAATAATATATTGCATGCATCTTATTAAAATGAAATACGATAATGAATTTACACTTAACCTATTTATATATGCTCCATATCATATATAGACCGAACATATATATTAATGAACTTTATTATAAAGATTCTTTAATATTCCAATCACAACGATTAATTTGCTCTATGGAAATAAAACATAATAACTATTGCCCTTTCAAAATTAATTGAAATAACTAAATAAGTGCCTTTAATTTATAATAACAGATAGACTAGTTCAAATAATTTAAAGTCGATTCCATTGTTTTCTTTTAAACTAACATAAATCTTCTACAATAATTCTTTTCAATATCCTAACCCAAACCTTATATTTCTTCTAGTTCAACAACACACTAAATTAATTTCATCTAATAGTTTCCCTTTCCAAACTCTTATTGCATACATCCATTTATTCAAACCATTGCATCTACATTCTCAACAATAAATTGCTCAACTAGAAAATAATTAAATCAAGGTAATTAATTTTCTCTTCATAATAATCAATTTCGAAATTTGCTATTAAAATAACATAACCCCATGCAAGTACATACTTTCAATTTTCTATCTAAACATGAAATTTATAAAATATCTCTTCCTTATCTATATGCCCATGCAATTTTAAAATATCTTAAAATATCATTTTCCCTAACAGTTTAATCATGCATTTAACCTTATCTTTTTGTTTTTTAAAATCTCCATGCAACTCAAATGCATGCACTTAAAATAAAACTAATTAAAACTAAATATACTCCTGATTGAAAACAATATGTAAATCTACATCATATGTATATATTAATATATTTTATTAAATAATACATTATTTAATAAAACATATTAAAATTCAACAATAGTTTCCAAAAGCCTATACATTTAAACATTTAAATAAAATCAAAATGTTTTATACTATTATCTCATGAAACAAAAATTTACACAATACTCCTATTATTTATTTTATTAACTAAACATATTTAATATTGAATATTATTTAATTTATATTAACATTAAATATCAAATACATTTTAAATATATATAAATTTATATATATATTTATAAAACCATATACTATTATCAAAACCCTAAAAAAATCTTTAAGGATGGCAACTGGACTAAGCAAGTTCGAAATTTTGAAAGAGGCAGGGACGTGGCGGACGAACCATACCAGTCCACCATTCCTTAAACAAAACATAGGCGGTCCCTATGTTTGGGGGGTGGCTGTGCATAGCACAGTTGAACCCCAAACATGGGCGCCGCGTGCTGTACAAAGGGGGTGTGGAGGCCCTTCCTCCACAGTCATCCCCTCATGGGGGCGGCAGTGGGGGCAGCGCCTCCCATGCCTCCCCCAACACTTCCACAAAACTTTGCTACAATAAAAATCTGTGATTTTTAATAAATGAAATTTCAAAAAAACAAACCCTTAATAATGGGCGTCGTACGATCGACGGAAGCTACATAAAAATAAAAATATTTAATATATGAAGATTGCATATATATATATAACGAATTTCAATAATAGATTATAGGGAAATTTTGTAAAAAAAATTCACCTACAGGTGAAATTGTGAAACCTTTTTCTAGAAAATCCAAATTTCACAAAGATCTTAAGAATTAATTCTTTTAAAACCATTTTTCTGAATTCTAAAACAATAAAAGAACAAGTATAACAAACCAGATCTATATTAAATTTAGAAGCTTCAAACCCTCAAGATTTTTCACCTAATTTCTACATAGGGTTTTCAAATTAAATTTGATTTTCTACAGAGGGTTTCATTTTCTAAAACATTCTAAATGCATTGTTCAATCTCTATGTTTGATTCTAAAAACAAAATAATCTATTTCCTCAAATAATTTAAATTCAACTGAAGTTTTCATATTTTTCATTCAAGAATTTTCACAAAACAAAAGCTGCAAATTTATTTAATTCTTTTCTTCTATTAAGAGATTTATTTTCTAAAACAGATTTAATAAACAAATCTTTAATCACTACCATTTTAAAACAGTCAAGAACAATAAAACACAAAGAGGAAAACCTGGTTCAAGAAGCTACAGGAAGAGATGAATTTCTGATGCAAGCCTCCTCCAAAGGTTTTCTCCAATCAATTCTACAATCAAATTTTCTTCAAACCCTTCTTGATGCAAAATTTTCCAAAATTTCATCTCTGCTGTAAAAATGAATTTTCCTAAAGATTTTTTCTGCCCTAAAATTTAAACATGTATTCTTTATCAATCAAAAATACCTAATGCAACCCTAATTCACATTACATGCACATTAGATATTTCAATCTCAATTTCAATTTCAATTTTTACAACCCTAATTCACATTACATGCAAATTAGATATTAATTTCAATTTCAATTTTCGAGAAACCCACTTTCAATTTAAAATGCAATTTCAAATAATAAATTAATTTCCAAAGTTAAAACTCATTTCCCAAATAAACATTTAATTACAATTTTTAATTTAATTCCCACAAGTTGAAATTAAATTCCAAAATTAATTTTAATTCTTTTATTTCCTCTCATTCTCTTGCATCACGTTTAATTAATTAATTTAATTATTTAATAACTAAATTCAACCCCCTTGGACTAAATTTAATTAATTAAATAAATTAAATCTAATTAATTAATTTAAATATAAACTTTAATCCACATTGCATTATTTAAATTAAATAACCATCAACATGATTTAAATGCAATTATTCTAAATATCTATTTCCAAATCAAGAATCCTTCATAATTAAATAACATTAAAGCAAGGCAATGAACGACTCGACACATACCACTGACGACACACTATGGCTAGGGTGTAGACTTGACATGAGTTACCTAGCTACTATCTCCCGTTCAACTTAACCGTTGGATCGACACGCTCGAACTTGTGAAACCAGGTGGAGTCGATGTCATGTACCTGCAATCCTGCAACCAAGTAAACATCATACAATATATCCAGCATATAATACACACCGTGAAGAAGGAATTACGGATTCGCAGGGCGCTTGCAAGTGAGTGATGCGAACCTGTCTTCTTCACCAATACACTCATCGAAACTGACACTTCCATCATAATTCAATAATCTCATAATAACATCACATGATAACTTTACATCATTAATCCATTAAAGCATGAGAAACACTAATTAGGTCAACACATCACACAATAATAGTTGTCGCTCAATAGTAGTGATCAAAACATTAGAACAAAATGTATCCAGTATCAAAGTAACTGCAACCACACATAGCATAAAGCAAACCGAACGAGAAGCAAAACGGAGGGGTATTACAAAATAGGTGAAATAGGAGAGAAATGGTGTTAATATACAAAATCTCAGTGTGTGATAGGATCAAGACATTTTTAAGTGTCTACATTGCGCCCCTCTTTGAAGTGAGGTACATGTTGTGTTGGTTCAAATAACTAATACTACTTAGATCAATTTTTTAAAAACTTTTTGGATGCCCCATTGTGCCCCTACAGATGAAGGAATGCTGATATTCTGCCCCCTCAAGAGTTTGAGTGAAGAAACTAATTTTTAGGTCAAGCTCATGACATTGGGATGAGAATAGTTCAACTACGAAGAGGAAAAGAAACAAGTCTTAGGACCCTGACAAAATGACCATGGCGGGCTACAAAGCAAGAAAATGGAGATATAGAGCTAAAACCCTAGGTTTTGCAATGCATATATCTGAATTTAGGTCACTTTCAAGCTCATTTGTACACTTTTGATCTTGAGAATTCAAAGAGATCTTATGATTCAACGTAGAGTTCCTCTAGAGAACTTGGCGAGATGGCATGCAGAGTACTTCCCCCACATCGCACAAATCTTTTGAAACACAACGTGATGCCTCTATAAAATATGATGATGCCTCTGCATTAGGCATCACTACTCTTTATTTGCATTGGAGTTTATAAATTCATCGACACTTTTTTTTTCATTGACGTGTTTGCACAAAATATAGTGACACGAATTTATTATTGGAGAGGCTCATTTTTGCATAGTGACATTGAAATAGCAACACTTTTACATTGTGGTGACATGTTTATAAAATAGTGACATGCTTTCCAAGCCAATAACATGATGCCTTTGCATTAAAAGTTTTATTTTGAATTTCTAAGGATTTTGACTTAGAAATTTTCCACATTTTTAGTAAATTGATGTTGTGCACACTATGTGTGCATGAGGTCTTCCATTTGTTGCTTTCATGAGAGAGGAGGCCACAAATTTTAGAGAAGCTCACTAGATTAGGTGAGTTTAATGATATGTTCTTGGGAGCGGTTGGAATTTATCACATCGTATTCATGCTAGAGATCAAGACACGTTTAGCTTTGATGATTGCATTGGTAGAGCATTGGCACTCAGAGAACTCGTTGTTCCACCTTCTGACAAGCGAGGCGATAGTGACCGTAGAGGATGTCTGGAGGATATTGAGGGTACTGATCCATGGAAAGAGGATCATATATGATTCAAACCCCAGGTTTGATTCCATGTTTTACATACTAGGAGTTGATGATCTTTACTTGGAGGGGGATCAAATTGACTTGCGACAGTTCATTGGTAGGACCAATGATCTCATCTTGGTTATTGTAAGGCTCCTTATGGGATTCCTTGTTCTAGATAGGAGGTCATGAATAATCAGCCCAGGATGGTGCATTGTGCTTCAGAGGATTATGAAGGACATATGTGTTTACGCTTGGGGTCCATGCATTCTAGCCACTTTGTATCATGATATGCACTAGGTGGTGTATAGAGACAAAGCCAACATATCAACAAGAGTGACTTTACTTCACATTTGGAAATGGGGTCACATAACGGTGCTCAAACCAGTCATAGAATTTAGGGCTATAGAGAAGGAGGATCCATTATCATATCAATATGATGGTATGACTACTCTTCATCATACAAGTGCAACAAATATAGCCTATCGGCGATGAGTCATCGATAATATGACTCAATTAATATGGAGGTTGTGGTTGCAGGCACAGGCTTGGGACGATGATGCTACTCACTTGGTATATTGCCGACAAACCCACTAGCTTATGGGTCGATCTATCCACATCATTGAGAGATATCTTCCAAACCATGTTGGTCACTAATTTAGGGAGCAACGGGATGGTCTAGGAGATGAATACATGGTTGTGTATGCATGAACATACAAAGAGATTCTTGAGTGGGGACCACAAATAGTGCCTTAAAATTTCATTGATGATTTCAAGTAGTTGGTTCCAATGCCATTGATTTATGCAGCTGGAGTAGATGATCTTGGTATCACCATAGGATATGATGCTTGGTTTTCTCAGCACATATTAGTTAGATTGTCAAACCTAATGGGAGTTGATGTCGGAGGAAAAGGGCATAGAGGCAGATGTGGTAGGGGTAGAGGTAGAGGATAGGCAGAGGTTGAGGTATCGAGATAGATGTTGGGGTAGACCTGATTTATGATGTATATTCATTCATTGAATCTTTTTGATAGCCTCATGTATATTTTGATGTATATCACGAAACTTGATATGTATCATGACATTCATATATATATATATATATGAGGTGATCGATGATGGGACATTTATACTATGATGTCTTATTTCATGCTTATTATCTCATGCAATGTATGTATGCTTATGAATGCATTTGGATGTGTTATGTGTGGATGTAGATATTTATGAGATGTTATGACATGCTTATATGATGGATGATGATTATTTCCTTTATTATGCTCATGTTATGATATGGATGTATGTGTATATATGTATGATGATTCATGTATGCAGGGTGAATGTAATGCAATGCTATGGATGATTTCCTTTTTTTTCTTATCACATGATATGTGATGATTATGCAGGATGTATGCTATGAGATGCATGCTAGTAGTTTGTGGATGGAGGATAGATGCATTTATATTATTTTTGTTGTATCTCATGATACTGAGTTGGAAATGTTAGCATGGACAAAAATAAAAGAATAAGATGGACATTGATTAGCCTTTATTATTGAGTTTGATTAAGTATTCCAATAAACCTATTATTATTCAAGATTTTATTAGATATGCGATGAGATAGGATAGGTGATATTTCTTTTTATTCTTAGATTAGGCTTAATTTCATCATAGTACTGCTTTTTATATATATAAAATAGACACGATGCACCAAGGTTTTGGAAATCAGGATGACATTGTATCTGATGCATGGACTTTGACTTTGCAAGTAGATAAGAGTATCCTTGTTCATACTTGACATACAAAAACCTTGTTTGATCATGTGAAAGAATGAAGCCATCAAAATAAGGAGACTAATACATAAAAGGTATGAAGAACCTGATATGTGCTAGCCATTGTTTTACTTGAGACTTTTCCTGTACATGCAAGGAATGTATTCACCAAGGTCATATTACAATAACATCCAATAAGCATATAAAATGAAAGCAATGATCAATGCCCCATTCCTTTCTCTATAAATCATTTTGTAGACATCATCGAGAGATCATCAAAATGGACCAATAAGATAAATCATAATAAAAGATCAAAATGAACATACAGTTAATGTTATTTGTATCTCTTGCCAAAGGATGTGATTTTAGGGTGATTTCCAATGATAATACCCATTGTAGGAAATATGTATATGTAGGACATGCTATTGGATACTTTTTAATTCTAACTATTTGATAGGTCGTTGATATCAATGGTAATTGACATGTTTGACTGTGATCAATACTTAAGATTTTTCGTTTAGAGTTTTTGTGCTTTGTTGATTGTTGTACTTGCTTCCATTTGTGTTACCAAAGGTTGAAGGTGATGATAAATTTATTATGGGTGAAAGTTTATTATGGGTGAAAGTGAGATGGGAAGGGTGATTTATTTTTTTTGGAATTTTTTTTTAATGTTTTTTATGTTTTGAGATTGTTTTTGGTATTTTGAGGTTACTTGAATGTTTTAAGTTTCATGAAGATATTTGAGGCTATTTTGGATTTTGAAGTTTTCTAAATGTTTTGAGTTTTCCAAGGTTAGACCAAAAGAACAAGACCTAAGAGGGGGGGGGGAGGACCTATTCCTTGAGGGCTCATTGGAAATGGCCTGGCCTATGTAACACTTGCAGAGGCAATGTAGTTCGACTGACCTTGACCAATGATATTTTATTATGAGGTATGTGCATTGATGGACTCTTAAAGGACTAACCTAGGCCTTGGGGGCTCATCGATGATGGCATTTCCTACATACTTGCATAGAGGCAACGTAGTTCGACTATTAGACCTAATAATGTTTTTGATTTTGATGTTTTTCAATTTTGAGATGTTTCAAATATTTTTGGATTTTGACGATGTGTTGAATGTTTTGAATGTTTTTGGATTCTGAGGATGTTTTGAATGTTTTTGGATTTTGAGAAAATTTTAAATGTTTTTGGTTTTTTTGAAAATAAACTTAAATGAATATACTAGAACCCAATCCGATGACCCAATTATAGGAATAAGCCCTCAATTTGATGTGATAGACTACCTCGATATAGGTAGGACAAACTGACCGTAGGATAATGCCAAGTAGTATTAATAGGGATAAACTCATTGAATACCAAGCTATGATATGGACACAAATGGATGGAGGAATGAGAGTATAAATATATGGAAGATGGATGTGGTGGATGGGATAGATGGATGATTTTATTATGATGGACAAGCGAAATAGTATATGATAGATGGGAGATGGTGCTTATTTACACAAGGTGCTTGTTTGCCAATTTTTCACCAAGGTACTTGCCCAAAGCACCACCAAAGTGGTTTTCGCTAGAGGATGATTTTTATCTTTACTATTTTGATCCTTTTTCTTTTTCTTTTTGGATTTTTTACTCTTTTTATATTTTTTGAATTTTTTGAATTTTAGAATACCCCTCATGGGATAGGCATAAAACATTTTAAGATGCATTCTATTGATGGGTTCTCCTTCAGGTGTGGCTTGTTGATAAGATCTTGAGCCATAGCTTGCTATGAAAATTGAAAGGTCACAACCAATTTGACTCAAATTTTCCCTTGTTGTCTTGATCTAACATATTCTTTTGATTTTCATTCAGGATAAGATCCCTTACCTGGAAGTACTAACCTTTGATATTTTTTTTATAAATTATTCATAGCCTATTTTGATAGGATTGTAAGTGATTGAGTGTTTTGAGGTGACATTCATCCAAAAATTCTAATTCATTCAGCCTGGATACTTTGTATTCTTCGTATGTGATGAGATGTTATAATGAAACCCTTAGTGATGGGAGCTCAACCTCAATAGGTAGGGTGGCTTTAGTTCCATAGACCAAGGAATAGGGTGTAGCACCCATAGGTGTTCAAATGCTAGTTTGATAAGCCCACAGGGTGGGATTTCATTATAGGTGCCAATCTTGGCCAACTTTATTGACTATATTATTTAGGATCTTAATGATGCTTTTGTTAGAAGCCTCAAATTGACCATTTCCTTGGGGGTAATAAGGGGTGGAAAAGTGATATTAGATATTGAATTGATGGCATAGCTCGTGGACATCCTAGTTTTTAAAAGGTGTTTCATTATCTGTGATAATGGCTTATGGAATACCATAGCAGAAAATGAGGTAATTTAGAATAAACTCAGATATTTGCTTTCCCCTTTAATAGGTCATTGGTATGGCTTCAATCCACTTAGTAAAGTAATTTGTGGCTATGATGATAGACTTATGACCATTGGAAGAGGTAGGGGTTATTTTACCTATGAGTTTGAGTCCCCATTGTAAAAAATACCAAGGTGTGGCAATAGGTTTGATCTCCTGAGTTGGTGCATGGATGAGGTCCCCATGTTGTTGACATTATTAAAATTTCTTCACAAACTAATTGGCTTCCTACCCCATGGTGGGACAATAGTATCTTGTTCTCAACAACTTCTTGGCCAAGGTTACACCACTCGAGCATGACCCAAAAATGCCTTTATGCACCTCTTTCAAGGTAGTTGAAGCTTCCTCTTGGTTGAGACATCGTAATAATGCTCCTTCAAGACTTATTTGGTAAAGGGTATTACCTAGAAGGACAAATCGTGATGCTCTTTGAATAAAGGTTTTTCGTAGGTTTGGGGTAAGGTCGAATGGGAGGATACCATTATGGAGATAAGGGAAAATATCATGATACCATGGGGAACCGAGACTAATAATTTCACACACAAATTTTGATTCAAGTACCTCAAAAGTTGACATGAGAAGCTAATCGACAAGGAAATCACATTTCAGGTTGTTGTGCGACATATTTATCAAAGATCCGATGGTGGCCATGACATCTGCTACTTGGTTGTTGATCTTAGGTATTTAGTCAAATGTGACATCAATGAAATAGTTCTTGAAGCTATCAACCATCTTCTTATAGGACATCAACTTATCATCTTTAGTTTGATAATCATCATTGACCTAGTTCACAATTAGTTGGGAATCTCAATAGACTTTGAGTTCTTGGATCTTCCATTAGACTATAATTCTTAACCCTATGATGAGGGCCTCATACTCAACTATGTTATTTGTGCATGAAAACACTAACTTGTATGACTTGGGGATGCAATCACCTTATGGGGTGATGAATAAAATGCCTGGTCTGGACCCATGTTGTGTCTAGTAATCATCAAAATATAATTTCCACTAATATGTAGAGCTAAGGGTAAACACTAATTCATCGATAAACTTTGTTACTAAAGGATTTTCCATGTAGATTAGGGCTTCTACTAGTTGATCTGCAATGCTTTTCCCTTTGATAGATTTTCGATCAACATACTCTATATCAAATTCAGTAAGGATCATCACCCATTTTGCCATGCAACCGGTGAGAGTGGCTTTTGACAAGTATTTGAGTGGATCAACCTTGGAGATGAGTTTAATTTGATGTGAGAGCATGTAGTGTCTAAGATGTTGTGAAACAAATACCACTACTAAACAAGATTTTTTTATGGGCATTGTAGGAAGGATGCATCCTAGGACATGTTAGTGGATGGTGGTAGGTTGAAAGGTTGTTGATATAAGGTTCGATTGACATGTTTGATAAGGATCAAGAGTTTGATCTTTTGTGTTTAAATGTTCTACTTTTGTTGATTGTTGTACTTATTTCCCGTTTGTGTTACCAAAGGGTGAGTGTGACGATCAATTTACTATGGATGAGATTATCGCGGGTGAAAGTGAAATGGGATGAGTGGTTTTGTTTTTTTGAATATTTCAATGGTTTTGATGTTTTGCAATGTTTTGAGGTTGTTTTTGATCTTTTTGAATGTTTATACGAATATTTAGGTTTTTGATTATTTGAGGTTGTTTAGGATTTATCAAGTTTTCAAATGTTTTGAATTTTCAAAATTTCTAATGTTTTTGTGTTTTCTGAGTTTTCAAATGTTTTTGTGTTTTCTAAGTTTTGACCAAGACCTAAAAGGGATTGACCTAGGGCCTTGGGGGCTTATCAAATATTAGCCTTTCCTATGTTATACACGCAAAGACCACGTATTTTGACTGAATTTGACCTATTTATTGATGATAGATGAACACTTGATGGATCATCAGTTTGTTATGATGGAATCCTAAAGAACTGACCTAGGGTGTCTCGGGGGTGCATCAATGATGGCCTTGTCTACATTCAAGCTCAAAGACTTGTAGTTCGACAAGGTACATTTTTTTATTTTTTGATGTGATTTGGATGTTTTTGTTTTTGACTTTACAAATTTTTGAATGTTTTTAGATTTTGGCTATACAAAATTTTGATGTTTTTTGGATTTTGATGAGATTTTCAAATGTTTTAGATTTTTGGATGATTTTGTAAGTGTTTTTGGATTTTTTGAGGATAAAAAATACCTATATGACGATGTTGATGTCACATTATGAGATATAAGACATGGATCAAGAGTTATTTGAAAACAAGAGTGCAATAACCTGCCCCTAGTATCCAACAATGCTTCATAGTTTAATAAAAAAACAAAGATAGGCAATGTATATGTGAAGAGTTAAACAGGGTTTTATCATGCTAGATATGGGCTATGGGACTTCATGAGATAAAATGGTAAAGAGCCTGTCAAGAGCTTGCTATGAGTGAAGTTGAAGATTATGTCGAATCTTTTTCAAGATCAAGATAAACAGGAATATCTGGATAAATATGGATTGGATGGATGGAGGGAATATTGGGTTTGGCATGACAAGGATGAGATTCTTCTATTTGATAAGGATCATATAGATTCTTGTGTCTACTCATGATGCTTGTTTTTGAGGTTTTCACCATAGTACATGCCCAAAGTGCCACCGTAGTGGTTTTCATTGCAGGAGGATTTTTTATTTTTACTATGTTCTTGATAGTTTGATATTTTGATATTTTGAAAAATTTACCATCTTGTTGAACCACCTGATGGTGCTAATCTAGAGGCCACTGTCATAACGTGTCAATGATATCCTACTTTAAGAAGTTTCTTTTCTAAGATACGCGAACTTGAATGCAACTTCAAATAACTCCGATCTACCTTTTTGGTACTGGTATTAACCTTGCCTATGTGCACAAATCACGATAGAGTGCCTTCAAAATCCTTATGATGAAGGGTAGTTGCCAACACATGGTCAATGCGAGAATTAGATATCATGAATGGAGTGTACAATTTTATGCATGAAGGAATATGAGATGAATTCGTCAATGGTTTGGAACCTTTGACTCTCCAAACTCTGGAAGATGAGCAATGATGGGTGGGAACAAAGGTTTTTCATGGAATTAGGACCAAACACTAGATATACTTTGTTCCTTACTTGAGAAGATTGTTTTTGTACTTGAGGATGCTTTTTATGGATACATTTCCCTTTTGGACTTTGCCCCATAGTTTCTTTGATTGATGGAGTATTATTGGGATGATTTTTTTGTGCATTATTTGGTATCCATTTGTATTTTCTTTGTCCTTTTTGCTTTACTGCTTCATTTTCTTTGATGATCTTCTCCTTGCTTTGATAAGAATCTTTCTTTTTACGCTGGTCCCAATTTGTGTATGAGATGATGGGTGGCTGACAATTCATGATACAACTAGTTGTATTATTGATAGTATTTTCATCCTAAGGATTCTTCGTGCCCCCTATGTTGGTTTTTTCATTAGACAAGATTTCCCCCAGTGTTGTAAAGGTAGTGACAATATCTAATCGTTTGTTGTGATAATATATCCTCTGATCCATAGCCATTGAATATGACTTGTCATGAACACATGATATTGATATGGGTTCCTACTATTCAGGCATATGAATTGTTTTCTTTGATTTCATGACATATTTATCTATTGATACCTCTTTAGAAAATGTTGGTGTTGATTTAGAAGATATTTGTGATGCATAATCACTATAAGAATCAAGAATCTCAACCGTTGCTTGCTCTTGTGTGGGAATAGTAAGAGTGAGAGATTATTGTTTTGGATGAAGAACGTATATATGTCCATCAAAAAGAAACATTTCAGGGGTGATATTGGGGATATGTTTGGAGTTTAAGATGGTTTGGAAGATGTCCCTTAGCTCTTGATGAAACTCTAGGGATAGGGGTTCTTTATCTTGACTCGACTCAAAGCAACTTTCATTATCCTCAAGAGCCTCCTCTTGACATGATCCTTGGGTGGATAATACATCATCGATAAAAGACTCTTCACAACTTTTGGTAGGTATGGATGTATTAATGGATTTGTATTTCTCCTTTGGTACTTCTTCAATATGCCCAATCATTGAGTCATATGTGGGAGAGATATCATAATATGATATATACTTAATGGCATTATGATATGAAATATTTCTAGACACTATTGATTGGTTTGCACTTTGTTTTAAAATAGTATCTTGATGTATGTTTGACTCCTCATGTTGTGATGAATGAATAACACAAAAATTTTCCACAATGGTATCATGGGTATGGTTTACATTTTTTGAAGTTGATGCCTTTCCTGAATCTTTCACTTTTCCATGATTAGGCATAGGGTTTGTGTAAATTTTCAAATTTTCATTCCTAGATTTTTTATCGACATCAATGTCTCCTTGTTCAATAAGATCTTGGATTAGATGCTTGAGTCTAAAAAAAATTTGTGTGTTATGACCTTTGTATTGGTGAAATTCACAAAAAATGATCTTCTCTATAACTAGGAGGTTTGACTTGTAGCGCTTGATAGTTTGAGATAAGGTTAGACTATATAAAATTCTTCAACACACCCTCTATAGGTTCCTCGAAGGGAGTGAATTGTCGTTTGGGAGCAATGTTTGTTCTTTGTGGTCCACATTGAGTGTTTGCAATATTTATCATTGGTTGATTTCTTGGTGGTGGCGTGGATGGTTTTTGGGTATTTGCTTGCCTAGGAGCAACTAAGACCACCTTTGCATCAAAAACACCATCACTAGTAACATTCTTTCTCTTAGACCAAAATTGAGGTTTGTCATTGAAGCTAAGTAGATGGCCGGTTGTCTTGATACGCTTGTGTGGTTCCCTATGAGATTAGGGCTCTATCGATGTTGAGGGACCTAGGGATAAGCTTGTCATATACAATGACACACTGCATCTTTAACTAGAAGGATAAGTCTATGTCAACATTTGCTATGATGATCCCTACATGTTCTTTAGGGATAGGCCACTTGCTCTTACTCGCTCTCTACCTCCACCTTTGTAGGAAATTTGTGATTGATTCTCCCTTGTTTTGCTTTAGAGTGTACAACTCTTCTAAGCTTACATCCATGTCTAGTTTAAAGGATAAATGGTCTATGAACCTATCAATTATACGTTGGAAGTTTTGAAATCTCAGAGGCAACTGTGAGAACCAATCAATCCTTGGTCCCACAAAATTGTGTGGGAAAAGGTGCATCAAGTAGGAATCATTGTAAGCCACCTCCATACACATTATGTGGAATTATTTGATGTGATCCACTGGATTTCCCTGCCTTTTGTATTTAGCAAATTTTGGGATTTCGAACCCTAGCGAGAAAGGTATCATCATGATGTTTCTATTAAAAGGGTAGGGGCACAAGTTTTTTTGCATGCGTGGTTTCTTGTTTTTTTGCATTTGGATATCCTAGATTTGTCATGTGAGTGCCTTGAGTTCTCAGGATACATCATCTTATAGATTTGGTGGAGGAGCATGTATGTGTTAAATTGTGGGATTTAGATGGATTGTAGGTGAACATTATATGGTGTGTAGCGTGGAGTTTGGTATTGCGTGTATAGTGGTGGTAGAGGTGGTGATGTATATGCTCCTTGTGTAGTTGGATAGATGATGTTTTGTTGGGGGTTATAGTACAAACCTTGTTGTTTTTGCACAAGCATTTGTTGTGCTAACAACGATTGTTGTTGGGCTTGTTGTTATTGTTGTGCGATCAAGGCTTGTTGTTGAGCTTGATGTTGTTGTTGCTATTATTGTTGTTGGATCAAGGCTTGTTGTTGCGCTTGTTTCCATTACAAGGCTTTCGCTTGGGCGTGTTGTTGAAAAGCGTGAGCTTGAGCTTGGTGTGCTTGTAATTTTTTTTGGTAAGCTTGTTGTGCTTGTTGCACAACTAGAACATGAGCTTGTTGCACTTGCAACATGGAAATGTTTTGATGTTGGGATATATGGGATGGATTTTGAGTGATCATGGTATGAGTAGGTTGCGGGTTGATTTGAGATGGTTGATGTGTGTATTTGGTTCCATCATTCCTTGTAAGATGGCCATTTGGGATTGAGGAATGTATGTTTGGTGCACCGCTTGATTTTGCATGGTTTGGGGGACCAATGGAAAAGATGAGGGTTCCATTTATTGTTTTGATATCAATGGAACATTTAGACCTTGAATCAATTGATTAAAAGGTTTCCCTTGACTGATGTGTTGGGGGTTCCCTTGTTGTTTTTGATGTGGGACTGAGGTAATACCTTGGTTGATGGTATTTATGATCAATGTGTTTCTTTGATTTGGATTTATGATGGATGGGGTTGATGTGTTTTTTGGAACCAATGGGTTTGATGGGCCCATTGAGTGGTCGGATGAAGATTTCCCTTATTGTGTTAAACAGTGGCTTTGTGTAAGGGTGTTAACTTTTCCTTATTTTTCATCTTGAGGTACTTGGTTCACATTACCTTGTGTAATGTTGGGAACACTTTGGGTACTTGTGAGGGGGATGGAAGAAGATGGTTGCACTCAAAATTCTGAGGCCATTATTGTGTCATGGAATGTGGGGGGTATGTATGGATGTAGAGTATTTTGAGGAATGGTGGTGGAAGAATGGGATGGGGCACCAAATGTTGGTGTCCAACTTATGCTTTGGGGAAGGTTTGTATTTTGAGTACCCAAAAGTGTGTTGCCTTCTACATTAGGCATGAGAGTGTGACAAAGGTCCGTGGCAATTCTGGTTGCAAGACTAGGAGTTGATGTTTGGCTTGGCACAAGAGATGAAATAGGTTGATTCATTGATTGGGTCAATCCTTGTGCCAAGGGTTGTGCAATGAAATTTTGGGGAATTGAAGTCACCTTCTCTAATTTTGTTTCCCTAATTGTGTCAAAGTCAAATGCAGAAGGGAGTTTAGCTCCTTCTTTCAATAAAGTTAGCATGTATTGGGCAGGGTTATTTTTCTCATCAAAGTGTTAACAATGTGGCTTGTCTTAGGATCATGTTTATATTCAAGTATTTCTTCTTTAGTGAGCTCATGGGGGTTGTTGTGATGTCTTCTACCTCATATCCTTTGTCTAATGGATTTTGTGGTTGTTGTGAGGGGGTAGAATGGATCCTTGGATCAAATTCTTGTGGGTTTAGATCACTTGTGGTGGATGTGATTTTGGTTTGTTCCACGTTTCTCTTGTGTTGTGATATTGTTGTAACCATAAATTATGGGTCGACTATGGGAGAGGTGTGTTGAGATTTATATTGTTGAAACTCTCTAGTTGACTCAAATTTTGGTAAAAGGGACCCTCTAAGTTATTTTGGACCAATGATGTGAGTGCATGATGAAAAGGGTGAATGGTATGGGGGATGAACTTTCCAAACTTTTGGACAACACTTTTAGACTTAAAAAGGTTTGATGTTTTGATGTTTTGGATAAATTGTCATAATGAAGTTGTAAATATTTAAGGTAGATTTGTGAACTTTAAGATAGACTTTTTCAAAAATGTGATGAGTAACTCAACTAAGTGTATGGAAAAGGATCCATTTCACACACAACATAGCTAAGTTAGGGGATTGGTTTGATAATTGCCTAAGTCTAAAGTGTTGATGTGTCCAAAAGTTCCTAAAGCTGTTTGTGAAGTGGAATGTCAAATGTGATGAAGGTGGATGAATTTTTTTGACCCAAAATATGTTAACCTAAAAGGGACTTTTGTTTTACAAGACCAAGATGGTGAGAAACATGCTATACCTCTAAAGTGATAAAACCTTGAGAACTCAATGATTTTGATAATAGAACTTGGAATCAATGTTTTGCAATACTTTCCTTGTCTCAATTTGTTTGGGGTTGGTGAATTAATGTGTCTCAACCATAAGATAAATGTGTGGTGTGTTCATTTTGATTTTAATCTTTGATTTAGTGAGATTTCTTTATTACCACATCAAGAAATTCTTAATTAATTTCAAACTAAAAATGTCTATGTCTAAGCAACCTTCATTCCACAAAGTCATTATGTGAAAATCAAGAAGCTAAGGCCTTAGTTCCCTATGTTAACTTTTGAAAGTGTGAATTTAGATGTAAGTCCAAATATATACAGGCCTCTAAAGATAAAATCCTTAGGGACAAGCAACAATATTAGGACTTTTCAAAGGTATCCACACTTAATCCAAAGGGTTTGAAATTTGATGAATAATGTTGATGTGTGTTTAAGATGTTTTGGAACCAAACAATGTGTCAAACTAACTCACAATAAATATAACATTCCTAGCTCAAGTGGGTACGTATCTTCTTGGTGGGCTTACCTCATTCCCTGAAGGGATGATTTTACATGCAACTTGTGGAGGACTCAATGCTAGTGTATGGTTTTTTAATATTTATTTTTCCCACACATTATTAAGCATACTTAGGTTATATGAGACATGGTTTATGTGAGGAAACGTGGTGTAATCCATCGATTACATGTGTGGCTCTCACACACACTTGGGTGGCTGAGTCTCACACCCTCTTTTGGCCTTTTATGCCACCTCACAAAACCACTATATTGTCTCTTTCTGAGTAGGATATTCCACCTATTTATCATTTTCCAAGTAGGTTTAACTCCCACCTAATTTGGTTATTTGGGAGTTATTACCCATCTTGGAATTATGTGCCCAAATTCTACTATATATTTAGTGCTCACCTCTCCCTCCTAGCTAGTTCAGATGAGCTAATATCAACTCAATCAGTTCAAGGGAGTGTTGATGCATATTGTATTACTTTGAGTGTGATAATATCATTATCTCTTATTGCACCTTATTCTAGCTATTCATCCTCTTGTTGCTCTCGTGTAGAAGGATTATATTGGTTTTGCAGGTGATCTTGGATGCTCAAGTTTGTTAGCAACTCTTACATGGTATTAGAGCTTTTAGAATTGCAATCCCCTTCTTAAATTTGGATAAATTTAGCATTGAGCTTTTGTTGGGTGCATTTTCAACAAAAATGGACATCGCCATTAAGTCCAGAAGGTTGAGCAGATGAATTTTGATATGAAGCACTCTACATTTTGGTTTCGAAAAAAAATTGACCATTTTGGAGGGCTCCAAGAATCTTACATGAGAATATTTTGTACCGTCCATACATAATTTGTACCTCCTATGAGAAAAAAAATCTCTGGCTGCATCATTCCCCAAGTAAAAATATTTTTTTATTCAAAAAAATTATTTTATAAAAAATAAAATTGTTTATTTGAAAAAGTTTTTGAAAAAAAATCAAATAACAAAGAGTTTGGAAAAAAAAGAAGTCAAAAAGAGGGTACGCGGGTCCCTCATAAGGCCCTGCACCCCTTAAAGGCTACAACCCTTTATAAAAGGGTGGATACTTTTAAAAAGGGCCCCACTTATTCGTAAAATTCTTTTTATTATCTAAAAATCAAAAAATAAACAATCAACAATAATTTTTTTTAAAGGTATTGTGGGTATCGACATACCTAAATAGGTTTGTCGGCCTTGTACCCTATGTATGATGGCAATATTCTTGAAAAGGTCGTAGGCCTTATAAATGTCAAATGTAATTTTATTTAAAAGTTTAAAATTTATTGCTTTTAATTTAAAAATTTAAAGATTTTTATGATTGGCGCCACTTCTGTACCTTGCAACAGCTCTCGGCCTTTGCACCAATGATTTGACCCTTCAAGTAGAAATTTTGGCGAGTTCACCATATTTGGCGGAAATTTTGGAGGTTTCGCAAATTTTGACGAAGTTTTTAAATTTATGAGAGGTTGACTATTTTTAGCAGCAATCCTAAACTAATTGGCATACAAATAAACTTGGCAGGTCCTTTATATTTAGCGGTAGTTTTTCCAAATTTGGTGGCAGGTGGGTTTTGAATTTTTGCCCCCTCACTATTGGAGTTTTACATTTTGCATCCAAACTTCAAAGGCCTCTAACTCAGTCATCCGAGCTTGGTTTTGCAAGATTTTTTTTGTATTTGGGCTAGAATTTCATAGGATTCATAGTGGTGGAATCTTTTTTGCTCAAGTGATCCAAATTTTCTAGAAAATCAGCTTTCTTAGTAGATCTGAAGGACAATTCTCATTTTTAGAACTTCAAATGGCTGTAACTTTCGCATACAACCTCAAATCGAGGCGATTCTTCTTATGCAAGTTGATATTTTTCTAAGCACTACACATTGGTGCTACTTTAAGGTTTTGATTATGAGATTATTCTATACTTTCAATATTTGGTTCTAATCACGGACATTGTAAAACTCTGGTAACAACTCCAGAATTATAAACACACTAATTATAAAGTGCCACCATCATATTTTTCTGGGGGGATCATTGATTGAGTGAATTTTGGGGGATGATCTTATGGTGTTTTGATTGATTTCATTTATTTTAATGTGTGTTAGTACAATGGGGAACACTAAAATTGAACTCCTAACTCCATATAATTATGAATCATGGAAAAAAATAGGATGGAATTATCTAAGGGAAAAAGGTTGCACATGATATATAAAAGAATCTATTCCCGAATCTACTGATGATGATGCTAAGGAAAAATGGGAGATCAATCGTGAGAGAGCTCTTGGCTACGTTTGTTCACTAGTCGCTTTTGATTTATAATTTCATCTTGAATCATGCAAAACACGTAATAAGGCTTGGGAGACTCTTGAAAACTTGTATGGTAAAACTGATAATATTAGGGGTTATCAAATTGATAATGATTTGATGAATCTTGATGCAAAAATTTTTGACCACATCCAAGACTATATCTCCAAGATTAAGCAACTAAGAACACAACAAAAGGATTGCAATATTACTAAGGAGGATTTACAGTTGATTCTTAATGTGTTATCCAAGCTTCGTCTTGAGTATTCATTCTTTATTTCTGGATTTCACACCATTAGTATTTTTGTGGGAACCACATATGTTGAACCTACATTTGATGTATTTTCATATCTCCTAATCTAAGAGGAAGCAAACCTGATTCAAATGGGTCTCATCAAGGTTTCCAAGTCACAAGCATTGGTGGCTAGTTAGAATAAGGTATAGAAAGAATTAGGGCATCTTGATTAGAAACAAAAGAAGAAAAAGAAGAAACCACAAAAAGAATTTGAATCCTCTTCCTCAAAAGGGGAATCATCTAAAAATGAGAAGCCCACATATGCATATCGCAAGAAATATGGGCATGATGAACATCAATTTTATTTAAAACAAATTGATGAGTCAAAGCATCTTCTAGCAAAGAATAAAATCAATTTGCCTTCAACTATGTGAAAGGATTCATCATTTTCTTCTAAACCAAAGTCAGAGAAACAAAAGGGGAAAGCACTTGTTGCAATTGCAGATTTTGAGTTAGGGAGATGGATCCTTGATTCTGGAGCTTCACATCACATGGCTTCATCACAAAGTGTGCTCTCTTCATTTGAAACTTGTCCATCACCAAACATCCCGATGGCTAACAACACATATATGTGTGTTTGTGGGAAAGGATCTATTGACATACACGAAGGATCATTCAATGATGTCCTTTGTTTTCCTTCATTGTCAACAAATATCCTTGCTATCTATTAGATCACACATGGTGGGGAAGGAAAGAGTGTTGAGTTCACACCAGATTCTATGATTATTTAGGATTTGCATATTAGAGATATTGTTGCAGTTGGGGAGGCAGATCATCAATCTCGACTATACACCTCACATATTTCCTCTAATGTTCCTTCGACTGATGTACACACTTAAGCATCTAGTGTAAATATTTTTTAGGAGATTCAATATGGTCAAGTGAATCTTGGTATTATTTCAACTGAGGTTCAAGAGACATATGTTGATACTCCATCTCCTGCATCACCTATTGTTTATGATGGTACTAGTATGTAATGTTCCCTTCTTGATGGCCACCTAAATATTATTTTGGCCTTTATTTATTCCCGAAGGCTAAAATGAGAAATAAGGAAATATATTATTAAATTATTTACTTATAAAGTTATCTCAAAAATTAAATATCATAAGGTGACTTTATTTTTAATTAATTTAATGAAGTAACTTAAATAAATATATTATACAATAAAGTCACTTAAAAGAAAATATATCTTTTATCCCACATTGATAAGAAAAGTGGGTGATCTCCCCCAAGAAAATAATAAAGGGCTCTTAAGGGCTCATTTTTGGGGATCTTGATTGGCATATTCACATAGTTGTGTTGAAGAGCTTGAATGCTTGAAGACTTTCCTGAGGGTTTGGATACTCTAAGGTGCTGATTTCGGTTGTGCAATATCAACCCTAGCTAGAGTATTGAGGGAGTTACTTCAAACTTCCTAATTGGAGACAAAATTTTGTGGCCTTTGGCCAAATTTTGGAATACTTGGAGTAAAGAAGACTTGCAGATTTTGGAGACTATAATTGTAGTCATGGAGTTTGATTTTTGGATGAGCTAGAAGGGACGATTTTGTTGTTGTTAATTCTTCATCATCACTTCAGTCCTTGGTGAATTGTGAAGAAGTGATATCAACTCTCAAAGTGGGACACATTGGCATTAGGAGGCAACTATATGCAGGTCGATTTTGTTATTAGTGGCTGCAAGGAAAGTCATGGTATTCTACACTAGCTGGGTGCACTTGTTTGGTGCGATTTTGTGCAAAAAGGAGATTATAAATTCTAAGAAAATTCTATAAGGTTCAAATTGCAACAAGAAGGGGAGGCGCTGCATTTTGAAGGCCAAGAATAGCTTTAGCAAAGAAAATTGAATCATTATATGTTGCTGCTACAAAATTGCCAGGTTCCTCTTTGTTGCTATAATGCATTTAGTCTATAATCTTCATATAGGAGTTAAGAGCTGATGATTATCAATGTTAAGCATTGTAATTACAGTCCAGTCATAGCAAGAAAATATATTGTAGTGTTGTTGTATTCACAAGCATATTGCATCTTCGTTTCAGACATCAAAATTAGTTGAAGTATTCATAGTTGCATTTAATAATCAGTTGTAAGCTCTCATGTTGTTGCAAATAGTTATTGGAGTGATAAGGAGTTTACTTGCAAATTATTTTTCCAAACATCTCTCTTATGTAATTGCATTTCATTTATCTAGTTTGCATGCCAAGTGTTTGTGAAAATGTCTCTTGGTTGTAGATATGCATTTTACATCAAAATTTCATATATATGCATTTGAAAAGTCAAAAAAAGATTGCATAACATTTTAGATACTTGGTTAGTTTCATTTGCACTCTTATTTCAAGAATTCAGAGACCTTTGACATCAAAACAAAACAAATTGAAATAAATTATCAGCAAATTGGAGATTGCGAGCAAAGTGTTTGACAAATTCCAAGGTAGAAATTGAAGGGGATTTGAGACTAAACCAGCAAGGTCCATCTCAGTGAGGTCAAAGGTTGAACTCCAAGTTTCTTGTGGATATAAAGATATTTCTCCTTTTAGGTGTAAAACCTAGAAGTGCAAGAGAGTACACTTTCTCCCAAAAAAATTGTGATTCGCTTTGTTAAGCCATTTGAAATAAGGATCCAAATTTGCAAGTATATTTACATAGTATTGCTACATCCATGGCTTCTATTGATTTAGTGCATCTGGATATTCATTATCTTCCAAACATAACTACTTGGGATGAGTACTTGAAAGACATTATAGGTTTGTTTTGTGAGTCCTCTCTTTTATACTTGGAGGACAGAATTGAGTGCATACATCTTCTCTTTGATTAAGTTGGTTCATCTTCTTTAAATGTTGAGGGGAAACCTTTTGACCCTCTTGTTCTTTACCCACACGATCATTCCTCACAATTTAACATGTTTGTGGCCACTATTGAGAAACATTTGGAGGAGGAATCTTTGTCTTTAGAGGATATATCTTTGTCTTTGAATTTTTTTCTACATCCATCTCCATTAGGTCCTGGATTGTCATCTTTTGCAATGTGGCCTAGAACACCTGATTTGATGGTGACAACTTTCGACATCGACATGGGGACACTTGAGAAAAGTTTAGAGATGTCATAAATTTTAATCATTCTTCCTTCATATTCCTTTCACAAATGGGAAGATATCCTACATATATCCTTGGTTTTATTTCTTCCTAAGGGGAGGAATATTGTTCAGAAATATTGGATCATCTTCAACTTCTTGTGTCGATCATTCACCAACAATGTAGGAAATTCTATATTGGGGGTCTATATGGTCTCTCTTCTTCTTCTCTCTTTGGGGGAATTTTATCTTACGGGTTTTCTCTTTCTCATATTTTGAGAGGTTTCATCATGTGTACCTAACATGGCCTTGTAGTCAGGACCCATCTTTGCATTGTTTCATCCTTTCACCCACCTAAGTTATGCTTAAGGGGGGTGTTAGTGTATGTTTTTTTAATATTTATTTTTCCTACACATTATTAAGCATACTTAGGTTATATGAGACATGGTTTATGTGAGGACACGCGATGTAATCCATTAATTACATGTGTCGCTTTCACCCACACTTGGGTGGTTGAGTCTCACACCCTCTTTTGGCCTTTTATGCCACCTCACAAAACCACTATCTTGTCTCTTCCTGAGTAGGCTATGCCACCTATTTGGAATTTTCCAAGTAGGTGTAACTCCCACCTAATTTGGTTATTTGGGAGTTATTACCCCTCTTGGAATATATTCAACACTCACCTCTCCCTCCTAGCTAGTTTAGATGAGTTCATATCAAATCAATCAGTTCAAGGGAGTGTTGATGCATATTGTATTACTTTGAGTGTGATAATATCATTATTCTCTTATTGCACCATATTCTAGCTATTCATCCTCTTGTTGTTCTTGTGTAGAAGGCTTATCTTGGTTTTGCAGGTGATCCTGGATGCTCGAGTTTGTCAACAACTCTTATAGTCAAAAGAAAAATATTCCATTCTCTTTAAGCCTTTTATGCCTTAACCCACAAATCAGACTTGGGAAGGAACTTCTTGGAAGTAAATTCCAATGCACCACTTTAAAGAATGTTTCACAAATGGACTTAGTTGGCTACTACACAAAGGTTTTTAGTGACAACAAATTGTGAACACCCTCATACACTACCATCTGTTGGCCACTTAAGGCTCTTCAACTATTCCCTTCCAATTAAGGAGAGGGATTAGGTGCAAGATGTTTTCGCCCAAGATTGAAGCTAATTTCTTACGATTTCACAATCTTTGATATAGCCCACCGATAAGCATGCTTCAAGAGATTTCTTATGAGTTCTCCATTATGGGATGTGTCTCATAGAAACCCCTCTCTTAATAAGAAAAATGTTATTTCTCTTCACCCAAGATTGCACGAAGCACAAGGGGATAGGATATGTAGCAAGTTCTTAGGGTGACTCAAAACAAGAAAGTACACTTGAGTGTTTCTCTTCACCCAGGATTACACGAAGCACAAGGGGAGTGGATATGCACAACAAGTGTATACAAGCAAAGCAAGCACATCAAACACTCATTCATTTTAACCCAATATAGCAAAATGACTTCATTTTAAGTACCAATGGAAGTGTTTGTTTATTTTGTCCAATTTTTACCACTATAGAAAAATGAGGTTGTATGGGTCAAATTTTAACCAACTTTGAAAAGACTTAAAGTAATTGTGAATTTTAAGCCCAATTGAAAGCTAATTGTTCTAAGATTGTAAGTTTTAATTTTCTAATGGAAATTTAGTGGTCCTAAAACATGAATCAAAGCATCATATGAGGGGTTATATCATCCCCTAAGTCCCAAAACACTTTTACAATAACTAGAACTAAGAAAAACCAAAAATTCAAATTTTCAAATTTTTTAATATTTTCTAGGTTCTAGTAAATTGCATTTTCGGAGGCCTTCAGAGTGGAATTTGGGGTTGAATCTTGAGTTGATAGTTGAAAATCAATTGTTGTAGGCACTGATTTTTAGGGATTGAGTTAGTACTCTTGGAGACCTTTTCAACGGTGCAAACATATTCAAATTTCGAGCACCGAGTAGAAAGTTATGACCCCAACAAGTTGGGGTAAATAATTTCCTAGTTTTTTCCCAAATCTGGAAAATCGGTTATCCTCAAAAAACAAAACTAAATGTCAATAAAATATTAGAGAGTATGTGAAATTGAAAATTTAAAACACACATGAAAATTGACTCTATTTTTTACCAGTAAAAAGTGTCGTTGTTTTCAAATGCGTCGCTATATCCATCAAATGTGTCATCGAATTCGAAGTGTGTCACTCTGGTGAAATTTAAGTGTATCACTCAGCACAAAAATAGTGAAATCAATAGAGTTGCTATATGGAATGTGTCTTTATATAAAAATTATGATATTAGTCAAAAAGATGATTGTGCCACTATATTTAATATGCGTCCCCATATTTAATATGCATTGCTATATCTGAATCAAATGCATCACTATATAGAGATGCACCTCTGTAGCATCATTGAAGCCATCAAGAGCATTGCTATCTCAATAGAACTTGCAACTCACATAAACTTGAGATAAATTCATAAAAAAAAGTTAGTAAATCCCTCCTTCTAGCCCCAAAATGTGATTATAATCATAGTATAGGGTAAATACACCAAATCCTAATGAATTTAAGCATTATTTAACCCCCTAAACTACAATGCCAATGAGATGTTCAAAAGCTTAAAAAACAAAGAAACTATTAAACTAAGCATGAAATAAACACGAAAGATTAAAAGAAACCTAATCTAGAACCCCAAAACTTATCCCATTGGGGGAGTGGTGTCGTATTGATGTGGAATAACGACCCTTTCCCAATCCCTTGGATAAAATGAGCAATTAATCGAACTCCATTATTGAAAACTAAGCTAAAATTGATAAAACGATGCTACGGGTGGAAGAAAAGGAAATCTTGATAATGGTGCAAGTATGAATAGAGATAATATTCAAACAAGTAACATAAATTTTATTTGAAGGAAGCAGATCCATTTCTCTCCAAGAGGTGAAGTATTTATAGGAGAGAAAATGAAGAATCAAGGGTCAAGATGAAAAAGATTAATCGACAGTCAAGATGGAATCAAGGGTGAAGACATGGATCAAGGATTCTCATAAATGGATGAGAATCAAAGATCACATGGATCAAGGAAATCTTCAAGTACTCACAATGATTCATACAAACACACTTTTTAATAACTTTGAAAGTTTGTTAGGAAAGAATATTCCATTTTTTGGAGCTAAATAGGAGAATATTCCCTATGCAAGTGGATGGGTGAGGAAAATTAGTTATTATTATTCAAGGCGTAAACACTTTTGATCAGAGCTATGAACCGGAATACAATCATTCAACAATACCACCCCAATGGTGTTTGAACCTTGGTGGCAAGAACAACAATGCCACCTATAAACCATCACACCATGCCAATACCGACAGGGTGAGGAAAATTAGTAATTTGCTAATTAAAACTAAGTTTTAATTGTGCAAGTTGAGGGGAAAAGAATTCTCATTAAATAATTAGTTTATTTAATGAAAAGGGGATGCAAATGAAATTTAATTAAATGATTTAGATCATTTAATTAAATGAGAGGAGATAAAGGGGGTTTAAATTAAATAATTTGTATTATTCAATTAAACTAGATGAAATGTTAGTGTGAGAGGGTAGGAATTAAACTAATTAGATTAATAACATTAATAGATGAAAATGATGCATTTAGTTAAATAACTAGGCTTATTTAATCAAACAGGAAAAAAGAGGATGAATTTCAGGATGAAATGATGTTAGTATATTGGATTCAAGTGTGTAATATCATTGAGGATAATTTTAAGTGTCTACACTAAGACCCTTTCAAGCATATAATCCAAACACAAAAATTACATCTAAAGAGGTAGTGCCTGTACAAAATAACTTTGCCCAAGAATATGAATGGTGCTTTCCTTACAATCAACCCCATAACCAGTCTACTTGTTTAAATGGGGTGATTAATCAAGCCTTGATGGTGCAAAATGCACCTAATTTATAAAAAAATACATCAAATGAAACACATTTGCTACAACAAGAGTAGTTTCTAAGTGATACCACACTCCTAAATTGGCAAAGGGAAGAGTTTTGTGGGGTTAGCTAAGACCATAGTTTTATAACAGCTAACACAAGAAGTAAGAAGAGAGTCATTGAAGTAGTGCAATCATCAAGTAAGGAGTCTCATCAAGCCCATAGAACCAATCAAGAAATTTATTTCCCATCTACGTCTTACATACCACATGTATCACAAAGAAATCAACAAGACACCATCAAGGAACAACTTGAGAATCAACCTTAGTCAACCCACTCGCAAGGATATACTATTGTTACAAAAGCTCAACAGACGGTAAATATTGCTCCTTTTAATATACTTCAGCATATGAAAAATTCT
Organism: Sequoiadendron giganteum; assembly: GCA_007115665.2. Classification (NCBI taxonomy): domain Eukaryota; kingdom Viridiplantae; phylum Streptophyta; class Pinopsida; order Cupressales; family Cupressaceae; genus Sequoiadendron; species Sequoiadendron giganteum. The sequence continues at coordinate 462,191,488 of CM021102.1, forward strand.
AGTGTTAGTATGTCTGTGTGGGATTATTTGTCTATCCTGGGACAAAAAGACTTGTTACAAGCTGCCCTCTCAAATGTGGGTGTATCAAAAGAACTCTTGGTTAACCAAGATAAGGCTGTGCTTACTAACACCCCCCAAAATAGAAAGGATCAATAAAACAAAGAGGTCAAACCACCACCATTTTATGTGTCCCTAATCATAGGAGATAAATTGGATCACAATTGCATGATTTACTCAGGGGCCAACAGTTTCGTTATACCCAAATAGATTGCAGATAAATTGAGTATTGAGTACCAACCCCTCGAGAAGGGGGTAGTATAGCTTGATAGGACAACTATCAACACTATAGGTTTTGTGAATTACGTTAGCCTTACCTTGCATACATGCCCTAACTTTTCCATTCCACAAGATGTCTATGTGATTGACTTACCACCCTACTTTTCTCTGTCTTTCGAGAGATTTCACTACTAAAATAGGTTGCTACATATCATCAGATTGGTCACATATGTTATCTAGAACAAGATATGGAAGCAAAGTGACCATTAAATATGAATCCATAGAAAAATATCATATAAAACCATATATACCTTGTGTTGCCAATGCCAACTGTGCCATTTTTTACCATGGCAAGCTTGATGCTGCTTAAGAACCAAGCACCCAAACGAAGGATATCCCAGATATTATTTTAGATGAATGGGTAGCTGGAAACATTGAAATTGACCCAAATAAGAATTTGGAGGAAGTGGACCTAGGTATCTTTTTGGCCCATGAGTCAAACTCTTTCATTCCTAATCTTCAAAAGGATGATGAACAATTGCATGAATGATAACAAAATGAGGTTTGGAAAATGTTTTATGATTGTTCAAGAAGTAGGCATGGAGATGGTGGGGTTGTTATGATTGTATCCCTGTAAGGTGAAAATTACTAATATTTTTGTTTCTCTTTAAGTTGTTCTAATAACACAGCTAAATATGAGGGCCTTATACAGGGTCTCGAGTGGGCAAGAAAAAATAAATTAGATTCCTAAAAATGTTTGGTGATAGTGAGTTGATCATGAACTAGGTAAAAGGTTTGCATCTATCCAAAAATGACTTGCTCAAGTCATATAAATATAGGATATGGGATACGATAAAATAATTTGATGCTTTCAATTTGTTATCCATACCTAGAAAATAGAATAAACATGTTGATAGAATCACTGCTATAAGTGCCCAATTTGATATTCCAAATGATCTTAAGACAGGTAAGATACAACAAAATTTTAAGGTAGTTGTAAGGCCATATGTCCCTAATAACAATATCCATTGGATTTTTTTTGAAAGTGATGAATGAGTGCTCAATTTCTTGCTTGAAGAAGCTGAGTTTGCAACTGGGAACCAAGAAAAGTTACAACAACAATATGTTGAACAAATTATACAACTAAGATCAAACAAGTTGCCAAAGGGTTGGTCACTTTGGAATCCATTTTCAATTCAGACGATCAGTTAAAAAGGGGAAATACTAGCATGTAGATTAAGCAGGAGCACTACAAAGAAGTGGAAATCTTTAAAGGTAAGCTTCTAAAATTGGTAAGCTTTGTTCTCAAGAAGATAAAGAAGCTTTTATTGCACTTTGTTAAGAATTCTATGATATTTTTTCTTGGGAATATTTTGATTTAAAAGGTTTTAATTGCAAGATATCCCAACATACCATTGAGCTTGAGCTAGATGCAAAACCAGTAAGGCAAAAGAAAAGGCCCTTAAACCCCAAGCTTGAGCCACTCATGAGAAATGAATTGAAAAAATTGATTAAGATTAATATTGTTTTCCCAATCAAGCACACCTCATGGGTTTATAATCTTGTCCCTATAAGGAGGAAGAATGGAGAAATAAGATCATGTGTTGACTTTAGAGATCTGAATAGGGCCTCATTAAAATACCATTACCCATTGCCCTTTATGGAGAAAAATTTACAAGTTGTTGCAAGTTCTGAAAGGTTTTCTTTGCTTGATGGATATTATAGGTACAACTAGGCATTAGTAAAGGAGGAAGACCAATATAAGAAAAATTTCATTAGCAAGTGGGGAATGATGCCATACAAGAAAATGCCTTTTGGATTGTCCAATGTTGGGGAAACCTTTCAAAGGGAAATGGATATGGCTTTTGTGGGCCTCATGTACAAGATTATCCTTGTGTATTTAGATGATATCACTATTTTCTCCAAAGATGAAAAGGAATATTTTACCCACCTAAGATAGATCTTTGACAAGTGTAGAGAGTTTGGGATATCACTTAATCCCAAATTATGAATTTTTGTTGTGTGTGAGGGAAGATTACAAGGCCACGTGGTATCAAAACATGGTATAACCATTGATCCCAAAAGGGTGAGTGCTATCTTGGCTTTGCCTCTACCTAGCCATAAAAAGGGTTTGCAAAGTTTCCTTGGAAGGATAAATTTTGTTAGGAGGTTTATACCCAATATAGCTGACTTGCTAAAACCACTAACAATTATGTTGAAGAATAATGTGAGTTTCAGATGGTCAAAGGAAGGAAAATAAAGTTTTGATGCCATCAAAGAAGCCATAGAAGTAGCATCTACATTGGTAAATCCTAACTTTTCTAAGGATTTCATTCTCTATGATTGCGGGAACATAGATACCATCTTCGCTATGCTAGTGCAGAAAAATGAAAATTTGGAGCAACTAATAGCATTCTTTAGTCAAGGCATGGAAGGTTATGAGAATAGGTATACTTTTGATGAAAACAAGTCCTCAATGTTATTAGAAGTCTAAATAAATTTAGGCATTTGATTTCAAACAAAAAATTTCACCTAATGGTTGCTCATCCTAGTGTTAAAGAGTTTCTTTTGAGTAAAGATTTGAATGAGAAAAGAGCAGGTTGGATCACCAAGTTAATGGAGTATGATGTGGAAATCAAGGTCACAAAGCTTGTAAGAGGAAGAGGTTTGTGTGAACAACTAGCTGGTGATATGGAAAAGAATGAGGAGGTTACAAAGGCTATCCTAGCTATCCAAGAGCAACCCCAAACAACTTCACATACTTCTCCACAAAGCTGGGTGTTTGATATGGTCCATTTTCTCCAAACAGGTGAGTGCCCACAAGGAATGGATAGGGATAAGAGAAGATACTTTAGGTTGCAATCAATCCCATATGTCCTCCTAAATGGTATACTGTTCAAGAAGTATGCCAATGGCATGTTACTCAGATGCATTAATGTTGATCAAGTTGACAAAGTGCTTGTAGAGTTCCATGATGGAGCAATTGGTGGACATTTTGCACCCAAAAATACATCTCTAAAGATAATAAGGGCAGGCTATTATTGGCCTAGTTTATTCAAGGAAACACATGATTGGGTAAGAAAGTGTAAGAAATGTGTCTTTTTCTTAGGAAAAGAAAGGTTGGTTGCTCTTCTTTTGTAGCCCATCCAAGTTGAGCAACCCTTCATGAAACAAGGTACTAATTTTATTGGAGCCATCAACCCACCTTCTAGTGCAGGTCATAAATGGGTCCTCACTGCCACTGATTACTTCACAGGTAAGTGCAAGAAGTTGAGTCCACGAAACGTGGAAGTTTTTGCCTTAGCCAAAAAATGAAATCGACATTGCAAAAACAGGATCCTGTTTAGGTTCGGGATCCCGAGCCTAAAAAAATAAAAAATGGGATCTCGTTTAAAATAGGATCGCATTTTTTCAAAAACGGGATCTTGTTTTGAAAAAAAATCATTTTTGGAAACAACCCATTTTTGGAAATTTTCCATTTTTGTCAATTTTCAAAACGAAAACGGGATCCCCTTTTTTTAAATATGAATTTTTGGTCGTGTTTGTGCTTTGTTTTTTGGTTTGGGAAAAGGTTTGGGGATCCGAACCTACGCCCTGGACTTGGTTTGACCTACAAGTTGAAAGTCTTAGCAATGTCACAAGAAAATAATGACTTTGGGCATACGTCTGAAGACATTTTTTGTAGATTTTTTTGACGAAATTAAAACCCATTATAGATGAGATAGTGTAGATTTCAAATATGTAAATTTTTTTACAATTGGATTAATTTTTTTTATTTTTCATTTAATTTCTAATGAATTAGGTCCATAAACTTGAATTATCAGGGTTTTTTAGTATTTTAATAACTTTTGATTAACATAACTTTTTTACAAATGAATTGCATGAAAGCGTACTTCAGACAATTCTTTTCAATTTAATTTAATTTTTTCAAAAAATGATAAGTTCAGGTCATCTTTTGCGCGACGTGCACGACAATTTTTCAAAACACCAAATATGGCCAATAAAAAATTAACAAAAAAAAAATTCAATAAAAAATTACAAAAAATTTTGGAAAGCGTGCTTCAGTGAGTTACAAATCTTTTCCCAAAAGGATTTAGAAAAATATGATTATTTAGGTCAAAATATGGATGACGTACACGTGCATGGTATGGTAAAAAAAAAAACTTTTAAAGAGTGGTTTTTAGAAACGCCTATTGAAAATCAATTTGTATCATTTGGGTATTAAAATAAATTACATATTTGGAAACTAAACTCCGAGTACTACATTTTAGGATTAGTGACTTTTTCCAAGATTCCATCTCTTAATGCTTCAAATTTTAATTCAAATGTGTCGAACCCTGAAAATCAGGAAAAACACTTCCACTAAATGGCCAAAAAGTGGACTCAACTACTTGCCAGCACCCTCACCAGGTTGACTAAATTTGTAGCATTAAAGGAGGCTAATGAAATTGTTGTCATAATATTTTATTAAGATTCGGTGACAAGGTTCAGGGTGCTTGATTCTATTATTTTTGATAATGCTTTAGATTTTATGGGCACAAAACTGAGTGAATGGGCTGTCAAGAATGAAATCTACTTGAGTACCTCATCAAAATATTATCCTCTTGGGAATGGTTTGGTCGAGTCCACAAATAAGAACTTGATAGGGATAATTAAGAGGACCATGAAAGATAATCAAAGGACTTGGCACACCAAGTTAAAATCTACCCTGTGGGTGGATAGAATCACTTCCAAGAGATCCATTGGTAACTCCCCATATATGTTGGTGTATAGAAAAGAAGCAAGGTTTTCCTTATTAGTTAAGCCATCGACTCTTGAGTTGGTTAATTAGTTGGAAATGCTAGAGGAGGACCCAATGATGGTCAGGTATGCCCAGCTAATGGAGTTGGAAGAAATCAGAGATAAAGAAATGAAGACAATGAAAGAGCATAAAAATGAGGTGAAGAGGTCTTTTGAAAAAAGGGTATCCCTTATGGTTTTGAAGGAGGGGGGTGTAGTCTTGCAATGGGATGAACTTAAGAGTAGACCTAATAGGAACAGAAAATTTGATGCCATGTGGAGTGGAATCATTTATGAGTGCAAACAACATAATACCTTCCAATTGTCAAAAATGGATGGGGAAGAAGTACCATTCCCAGTTAATGGGATTCACCTCAAATGTTGATTTTGAGGTATTATCAATCTTTTATACAAATTAGATTAGGTTTCTATTTTCTAAGAAGTCTTTCACACACCTTGCATTCTCCTTAAGGGAATGTATGATTCTAGTTTCCCGCTTTCCTCCAAGTGCAACGTACACATGTTTTGGTTTTTCCCTTGGGTCAAACCTAGTTGTTGTAATGTTTTTCTTGACTTTGTGCCCAATGGATTGATAAGGCCTCTTGGACTTTGTGATTAGCAAGCAATCAGCTTGCAAAGTCACGAAGAATATTTCCATTGCATGCTGTCTTAATGACCCATCATTGAAAAAAATATGAGATATCTCACATGGGTTACCTCGCATAAGTCTCCTTTGAGAAAGTCCTAAAATTAGCTAAGTGTCAAGTTTCAAGTTGTATGTTCCCCTTTTCCATTTCCTTCTTCTATGTTTTTGGCGTCGGCCTTCAACCTTCCTCTTTAAGCCTTCCCTCTTTTCCTCGCAAGTCGTAATCCTTCTTCCCGACCCCCGAGGTCCGACCAAGTCCTTTAAAAAATTTCCTATGTCTTGTCTTTTAGACTTTAGGCATCGAGTTCCCTCTTGTCTCTTGTCGCTTTCCTTCCCTCTGATCATTGATTTCGAGCATTAGACATCGGGGTTTTGTCTTACCTCTTACTAAGTAGGAGGTAAGACTCCCTCTCGATCCCTAATCCCTGAAACCACTTTATGGCCTTCAATGATCAAGCCTTTGCCTTCTTATTTCCTTCCACCTATCTATGACCATGCCTTCGAGGGATTCATCCAACTCTTGATCTTTCAGATGTCAGAGTTCAAGCTTTCGCCTTACCTCTTACCCAATAAGAGGTAACCTCTCTCCCTAACCCCTGATCCCCAAACTCACATTTTAGTGGTCAAAGATGGGGATTATCGCTTTCACCTTTCATCTTTCCCCTTACCTCCTACCCGATATGAGGTATCTCATTCCCTCAATGCCCGATAGGGGAAAAAATTTACTCTTCATGACTTTGGCATTCTTTCTCCTAGTCTTCCACATGCATCTTTAGTAGGTGGAAAGCAATACTCTTGATGCCTGAGGTCCAATGTTTCAAGTAATACACAAACATTCCAATTGCAATGTTGGTTTTTTGAGGAGGAGATAGATGAGACATCTCAGTGCAAATATTTAGCTATAGAATTCACCATTGGAGGTATTTAAAGTATTCACCTTTTCTAGAATCTATCTTTTTGGGTTATTTTTCCTTGCATTACACTTTCTTTGAATATATTTTTTCTTGAGCCCTAAATTCACAATCATGGATAAGCTCAAATGCATGGGTTTTGAGTACATATCTGGACTAACTTATGAAGGACCAAAGATTGGGGATACCCATTTAGGACCTGTGAATTTAAGTGAATTAAGAGATAATATTTAATAATCCAAACCCACCACCTATCACCCAACTGGTAATTAACAATGGATTATTTGAAGTTGTTGCCTTCTCTATAGTAGTATAGTGTCCTGATCTTATCCTAGAATGCATCAGGCATTATAACTCATAGACACAAGAAGTCAAGACATAGACAATCAATTGGTGTTAAAAATCCAAAGGGCTACCTTTGTATCATTTCTGAAGATTCCAGAAAAATATGATTACTCATCCATGACTGAAAAATTCCCAAATTGAGTCTTTTGCTGAGAAGGAACTCTACTAAAATTAAATGGAAAAAAATTGGTTGGAAAAACCTAAGCGGGGTAAGTCTCAATTACCCTGGAAGTTACATAGAAATAACTTTATAGAAGAAGTAGTCAATACTGTGGTGTTATTACATAGAGTGAGGGGGAATGAGGATGTACACAGGTTTGAGGAGTGGATGTATTTATTCATCCAAATTATGCTATCGATATGACAATTTCTTGACTAGGCAAAAAATATTAGTGACCACGTGCACCATTTGACGACTTTCTTTACTCTCAACAAATTCTTTTATATGTCCTCATACTTAATCTATGTCATTGCTAGTACAAGACCCTAGCCTAGATTGATACCAAGTGATTTTCCTCGTGAAAAGGTGCCCATTTATGATTATCTCGATAAGTTGCAGCTGAATAAAATTTTCCAACATTTCAAGAGAATAATAGATACTTTCACCATGAGGATGGTCAGAGAATTGCAAGGTTGTACTGGAATGCGGTTGTCACCTGAAGTGATACAATTTGTGATTTTTTATTGCAGTCATTTCATCCAGTTCCAGAGGTTTTCCTACATAAGAGTTGGTGGTTTCACTGGTTTTCCAATTAAATTTCTAAGATACCTTGAAGACAAGTGGGTTATGATTGAAGTATGCAGGCAGTTAGTAGATGTGAACAGGGTATGTCAAGATAAAAGAAGAGTGTCTGTCTATTTTCCTATTGGTTTCAGTCCTTACACATGTCAATCTATGTCTCATACCTTAAATATTGAGAGAGAATTATCCAAATATAATTTGCATTCATATGATGAATGTTTCCCTTTCAATTTGAAATATTATGTCATGATCAATTTGAAATTAAGTCCTAAATTCTTTCATTAGCCTAGTTTAGAAGACTATTGGGTCGATTGTTTTGATGAATATGAGGTCGAAAGAAGAAATTAGATGAGATTTTCCATAGAAGAAATAATCATCTATGGTTTGAAATGGGATTTGCAAGGCATTGTAGAGGATGGGTATGATGTGGTCTACCCAATTTATATCGAGTTGATAGAAAATCGCCCTATTCTCACCATGGACTAGAGCAATAAGGAGGAGGAAACTATTGAGGCAAGGAATGTTGATGTTTTAGCCAGAATACAGGAGTGGGTGACTAAGAAGAAGATAAACCAGTCTTGTCCTCTAACCAAGTCACAAAATATTGAACCTTCTAGGAGCACCGCTCAAGCTTCCCCAAATGTAAGAGCAACTAGCACCATATCACAGTCATTGTCTTCAGGAACTCAGGGGGATGGTGATGATAATCCTCCTGATGAAAATATGTTTCAAAAAACATGTGGAGAAGACATACTTGATTTTCCTAACCTAGAAAAGGAAAAATAGGGTGAAGAAGAAGAAGGAGATTTGGAAAATATCAACATTGATTCTTCTCCTTCTCAGGATGAGTCACCGACTAGGGAGATGAATGTGTCACATAAGTCAAAGACCGCCCCACTCACACCAGAGAACACACTAGTAAACACTCCTACAGATAGAACATTGTTTAGGTCTTCAATATATAAGACAACTAATGTGCCTATTACCCTTGCTTGGCTAGAAGATACATTGTCTAGAAAAAGGAAGGTTGTATCACATATTCTACCTAAACAGGACATGGTAGGTTAGATGTTGCAAATAACTTCGACTCTGAATTCAAAGAAATTAAATACCACTACATGATTGATAGATGATGTTGATTCAAGAAACCTCCATTTCGAAATTACATGTCCTTCAGTAGAAAAGGAGGTCACCCAAGCAACTACAAGTTATTTTGAGGTTAACAGAATTGACCTTGGGCCTCATACAAGAGATGGGGATGTTCAAATCTTTCAAGTGTCTACAGTGAGAATGGTTGAGCGATCAAAGAAGGATAAGGAAAGCAAAGATTAACTGAATACTCAGATTAAAGCCTTAACTGAATGTTTAAGGTCTATCTTTGATCTTTCTCCTCAACCTATTTCTCAAGATGATGCCTCTATAGATCCCCTAGCTATGATTAGAAAGGAAGCTATGAGAAAAATGAAAAGTTGCCAAACCTTGGGTAGGGCTGTAGAAGAATGGAGTGAATGTCTAATAAAAAAGGGGGATTTTTTTAAATCTTTGAATCTATGCAATGTTTCTAGAAAGTAAATGCCTTAAGGTCTACTATGGGAGAATAAATTGTTTCTATTGAAAAGGAAGAGAAGACATGGAATAACTGCCAGACTAAACTGAAAATAATGATGAACTAGGCATTGGAAAAATTGGCAACCAAGCAAATTATACCCAACACTGCAGAATCTCGTTGTCTTGTGTGGAACAAAGGTGTAGAATGGAAGCTAAAAATTTATAGACAAGGTCTACAAAAGCTTTAAGGAATCATGGGGAAATGTACTAATGTCTTATACAAAGCATAAAGCACCTTAGTTTCTTTAGGGGTGCACCACGATAAAGGAGAAATTGGAGAAGATGCAAATGTCAAGGGATTAGTAGATGACTTCTAGAAAAAGGTCAAGGGAATACTTGGTTCTAATTCCTTTAATGTTGAGCACTTAAAGAGATTTAGTGACTTACATCTTGTCTCATCTGAAGTGATTGATCTTATGAAGGCCTGTGAACAATGTATGGAAGCAGTCAAAGATAGCCAGCTAGCATGGAGAGTGTGAATGACTAATGTGGCCATCCCTCAACATAAGGAGTTGTTGCATAGTGTAAAAGCTTTCCAAGTATTATGAAAAAGACTCGTGGCACCACCAAAATCAGGGAATGAATCGACACCATCTTGACTATTCAGTTGCTTTATTTTAAACTTTTGTGTTTTGATTAGTTATGGGAAAAATGAAGTGGTTACCTGTCCACTTATATAAATGTATCTATTATCAAACTATGACTCTCTTGACGCTATTGTGAAATCTCAATATTATATTAGACTTTATTGCTATTTTTGTGAATGGAATCTCTATTTGTCTTTGTGCATTTAGATTGTCAAGATAATTTGATGTTCTTAAATATGTGTGTTTATATTGATTCTACACTTTACCTTTGTGTGAGTTATGCAGTTTTCATCATGATAGATTTCATTTTTCAGATAATATTTAGTGTATCATTTCAATTCTTAGTGATTTTCAAGTTAAATTGGTCTTTGTGCTAGTATTTTGTTATCTATATCTTGCATCTAATATTAGGATTCTTCCTGATATTGGGTTTTTTCTTTATTGTTTTATGATTAAAAGAAAACATTGTGTTTATTTTTTGTTCTTTAAGTTCATTGAAAATCTTGAGAGGGAGCTCTACCTCGATAAAATTTAGAAGATATTTTCTCTTTCCAAAGGGTAAATATTCAGAGTTGTTGGTTCATTTGGCACGCTTTCAGGCATAGAGTTATATCATCTTAAGGTGCCCAATATGTTAGCCAACATATTTTTGGTGACTTGGCTGGGGATATGAATGAGAATATTTTTGAGTTGCTTTATTCGGGATTATCATACAAGTAGTCCAAATTAATCCTATATTGTCAAAGATTCACCAGAGGGGTGTTTCTGATCCTGTTTATGAAGCCTTCCAAAGAAGTAACTTTTCTTATATTATTCCCTCTATGCGAAGGGTTGGGGCTAGAAGTAGGCCTTCCTCTCCAACCAGAACATCCTCGAATCATTCTACCCCCCAAGCCTTAATCTTACATGGGACAGTCTTTCCAGTAGTAATTAATCTTTCTGCTAATATGGCTCACTAATATCAACAACCACTTATCCCATGGGGTGTTGGTATTGGCCCTTTAAAATTGGGAAATAATTTACAAGATTTTCCCAAAGGCTCCAATAAAATAATTGCCCAAATTTTGAGGTGATGAAAATATTTCACGTGAGGAACATTTTGATGATTTTTTTGTTGCATGTGGTGTGCTCACAGTACAAGAAGAAGATGCGGTAGTTAGTCCTTTGTGGAATCCTTGGTTGATGTAGTAGTGCAATGGTTTTATTAATTACCTCATGGGTTTATCACTAATTGGGCAACGATGCGTAGCAAATTTGAAGCAAGATTCAAGAGCGCAAATAATGACTTGACCTTAATAGCACAAGTCACTCAGATGAAGAAGGAGGAAAATTAATCTATGAGGGATTTTGTGGCTAAATTTAATAGAGTGTTGACCCAAATTAATGCTACCAAGAGGCCATCTCAAGAAATGAAAAAATGTTTCATTAATACACAACATCTGGATATCGGTCTTCTCTTGAAAATCCAACCAATGAATACTCTTGAGGCCATGCAGGCGCTGGCCGTTGAATTAGAAGATGATCTCATTTCAGTAAATGGGTTCAGGGTGAGTAATTGCATCATTGACTGAGGTGCTTCTAAAAATGTTAGGCCTGCATAAATTGCACGAGCTCTAGGATTAGAAATGACTAAGACTTTTAGAAAATTGTTACTCTATGGATTCTAAACAAGTTCCTCTACTTGGACAGATTAAAGACACTCAAGTTGTGCTTGTGGCTCACTCGAACAAGTGACTCAAACTCACCATCCTAGTTGTTGACATACCTTCTAGTTATGGTACGCTTTTGAGTAGTAGTTTTTGTAAAGATCTAGGAAGAGAAATATAGTTAGATTGGTCATATGCTATCATACCAATTGGCAGTAAGAAATTGCACTTGGAACTTGAGCCAAAAGCTAAGATAACAGTGCTAAAATATAAAGATCCTAAAGTACATATCCTATTTGAGGAAAGTAAATTTGGGAATTACTTAATTTTCTCAGATGAAGATAAAAGAGATAATATAGGTGTCCCAAATTCAAAACCTGAGCTTTGGACAATGGAATTTGATGGAAGTTGTTCTAATTCTGGATCAGGGGCAGGAGTAGTCCTTATTTCTCCTTCTGGTGAGAAATTTCCTTTTTCTTATAAGTTGGAATCTACAAATACAAATAATACTGTTGAATATGAAGCCCTTCTATTAGGTTTAACTAAAGCAAAGTTTATGGGAATACAAATGTTTAAGGTTTTGGGAGATGCAGAGTTAATTATGAAATAGGTATGGAAGGATTTTGCTGTTAAAAATGAAAGGTTGAAACATTACCAGAATCGTGTATGGGATTCCATCAAAAGTTTTGATGCCTTCTCAATAGAAGATGTTCCCTGGGAACAAACTCTAAAGTCGATTCATTGGCAGTCTCTGCTTCTCTGTTACTCTCACATCCATATTTTAAAGACAAATCTTACATAATCAAATTAATTTATATGCCTAGTGTTCCTGATAATGTCAACTATTGGTAGGTTTTTGACATTGACAAACATATTCAGGCCTTCTTAGAGAATGTTAAAGCCTTTTGTAGGAAGTAGTAACGAATGTAAGAATTTTTGTCCCAACAAAGTAGGCAACCTCAAAGATGAGGTTATTCAACTGAAAGGTAACAAGATACCTAAGGAGCTAGTCTCCCTGGAATATTTATTTGATCACCATGATCTCTCTATAAAACAAAAGATGGTTATCCTTAGCCACTCTAGCAAATTTGAAGCAGTTAATATTGGAGATCCTGATTCCCTAAAAATGGTCTATATCGAGAAATTTTGTTCACTAGAGGAAAGAGAAAAATTGATATCTCTACTCATCAAGTACAAGGAGGTTTTCGCTTGGTGCTATGATGATATGAAGAATTTCATGAATGGGAAATTTCAACATAATATTCCACTAAAGGAAGGGAAAGTTGCTTTCAAGAAAAAATAGAGAAACTATAACCCTAGTGATTGACAAGATGTTGAACGCTCGAATAATATACCCCATACATCATTCTACTTGGGTGGCGAACATTGTTTTGATCCACAAGAAAAACGGAGAAATAAGGATGTGCCAATTTTAGAAACCTTAATTAGGCATCACTAAAAGATAATCACCTGCTTCTGAATATGGATCATATCCTACATGGTTTCTGGCTTAGAGATGATATCCATGTTGGATGGTTTTTCTGGTTATAACTAGATTAGTGTGGCTGGAGAAGATCAACATAAAACAATGTTTACCACACCCTAGGTAACCTTTGCTTATAATAGGATGCCTTACAACCTTATTAATGCAGGAGCAATGTTTCAGTGGGTCGTGGACTTATCCTTTAGGGATATTAGAAATACGATAATATTTATCTACCTTGATGAATTGATGGTATTCTCGAAGAAGAGAGTGGATCATCTGAAAGATTTGGAGTGAGTCCTAGAAAGATGCAAAGAACATGGTATATCCCTTCATCCTAAGAAGTTAGTTTTTGTTGTCATTGAGGGTAAAATTATAGGCCACATTGTGTCCAATGAAGGAGTGATAATAGATCTAGAAAGGGTCAAATCTATCCCACAACTAAGATTTCCCTCAAGCAGAACTAGTGTAAAGTCCTTTTTCGGCCAAGTAAACTTCCTGAGAAAGTTTGTCCACTTTTCTGAAATCACCAAACATATCATGGAAATGATGAAGGAAAAAAAAGTCTTCAAATGGAGTGAAGCTGGGAAGCAAGCCTTCAATGACATTAAAGAAGCAATTGCCCAAGCTCCTATCCTAGTCAGTCCTAATCTCAAGAAAGACTTCATCATTTACTGCTATGATTTAGAGCACATTGTGTCTACTCTTCTTCTTCAGGGTGATGAAAAAATGTGCAGGTGCCTATTTATTTTATGAGTAAACCACTAAAGAAACCTGAATTAAATCATTCTCAAATTGAGAAACATATGTTTGTAGTAGTTAAGGCAGTTAAGCAGTTTCACTTTTATATTTTACATTCACACTCAATTGTGTATGTGCCAGATCCTGTCGTTAAAAGTATTTTGACTCAACAAGGTATTGGTTGCAATGGAAGAGGAAGTTGGATCATGAAGGTGCAAGAATATGATCTAGATCTTGAGCCCACGAAGCTAGTTAGGGGAAGCGGACTTTGCAAATTGATGGAAGAAGACCAAAAAGGATTAAAGGGTGATGAAGATCTACCCTTAGTGTTAACTGTTAGTTTATAGGATGAGTGGTTTTATGACATAGCTTATTTCCTCACCTATGGGGAATGACCTAAACATCTCTCAAGTAAGAAAAAAAGAAATTTAAAGTTGAAAGCAACTAAATATGTTATTTGGAATGATACTTTGTATAAGCACGGTATAGATGGGACATTTTTGAAATGCATGGATAAAGGCCAGTAGGAAAGATTGCTCACCATCTTTCATAATGAAGCTTGTGGAGGTCTTTTATCCTCCATTATGACCGTATTTAATATCTTAAGACATGGTTATTATTGTCCCGAGATGTTTAAGGATGCCTACCATTGGGTGGCTAGGTGTGAAAATTTTAAATTATTTGTGGGAAGACCTCAATTGGAGGCTTTACCACTTAGGCCTATTGTGATTGACAAATCATTCTAGAAATGGGGTCTGGATTTCCAGGACAATTAGTTCACAATCTAGTGGTGGTCATACCCACATCTTTATAGCTACGAGTTACTTCACTAAGTGGGTAGAAGCAGTTCCAGTCAAGAGAACCACTTCTAAAGTAGTCTGCAATTTCATCAAAGACAATATTTTGGTCAAATATGGAGTTTCATACAAGTTAGTCGTTGATAATGCAACAAGATTTTCCTCTGGTGAGATTTCACTTTTCTACTATGATTATGGGATCTCCTTATACCATTCAACTAACTATTACCCTCAGGGGAATGGTCATTTGAATCCAACAACAAGAATTTTGTGAATATTATCAAGAATCTAGTAGATGAGAACCAAAAGGACTAGCATAAGAAGCTATATGAAGCTTTGTGGTTGGACAAAACAACTCCAAAAAATACAATTGGGATGACTGCTTTTGAACTAGTGTATGGGGTGGAAAGCATACTCCCTCTATCACTAGAATTATTTGCACGTAGATTGCAAACTACCATTGAAGATCTTGAATTCGACGATGCCTTAGAGAAAAGGATTTTATATTTGACCAAGATTGAAGAACAATGAGAGGAGATGGTTGACAAGATAACCATGCATCAAGCTAAAGTCAAGAATATTTTTGACAAAAGAGCTAGACCAAGGAAGTTTATGGTTGGAGATTCAGTCTTACTATGGGAAAAACACAGAGAACCCAAAGGCACCCATAAGAAGTTTGATGCACTTTGCATCGATCCTTTCAAGATCACTCATGAATGTGGACCGAACACTTTTCACCTTACATATTTCAATGGTACTCCCCTGACTATTCCTTATAATGGGCAATACCTTAAGCTTTATCAACTTTGATCACCCCTCAGGGTCTTCTCTTGTACATAGTTATTTTATGGTTTTTGTTTCATTTTTGGCTTGTTTCCCGAGTGCTTGAGAGTATAGTTCATTTATGTTGAATTTCTTGCCCAATAGATAAAGCATTGATCTTGCTAATTCATGTTTGGGTTCCTTGCTTCATCCTTGTCAGTCTTTGTCCCTAATCAAAGCCACTATTACTCCAAAATTTTGCTATGACTTACAGGAGGTCTTTCACCCATCCAAAAATCAACTAAGTCCTATGTCAGGCAGCATTTTGCACAATTCTGCAAACTTAGGCAATGTTTTCTTTAGTTCACATAACTTTTTGCTTTACTGCCTAGTCTTGTATTCCTATCCGATCTTTAGTGAGTTAATTATGCCAGGCGATATATTGAAATGAATTTGATGGGCTTTTATAAAGTTCATCAAACTCTTCACTTCCCTGTCTCTAGCCGTTCTTCTTCAAATTTTTGAAAAGTGGTTACAATAAAAAAGTGATGTGAAAGCCAACACGTGTCATATAGTAAAGAAGTGATATTAAATGCTCATCTACTCGCACACTTTCCACGGGATTTTTAAGAAGGTCTCAAATAATAGACAAACATTCCTATTGTGATGTTGGTTTTCGAGGAAGAGTTAAATGAGACATATCGATGCAAATCTTCAGCTGTAAAATTTTCCATTGGAGGTATTTATAGTATTCACCTTTTTCAAAATCTGTCTTTCTGGGTTATTTTTCCTTTCATTGCAGTTTGTTTGAATATATTCTTGATTGAGCCATAAATACATGATCATGGTTAAGCTCAAATGCATGGGTTTTGAGTACATATTTGGACTAACTTATGAAGGACCAGAGATTGGGGATATCCATTTAGTACCTGTGAATTTAAGTGAATTAAGAGATAAATTTAATAATCGAAACCCACCACCTATCACTCAACGGGTAATTAATAATGGATTAGTTGAAGTTGTTTCCTTCCCTGTAGCAGTATAGTGTCCTAAGCTTATCCTAGAATGCATCAGACATTATAAATCAAAGACACGAGAAGTCAAAAAAAAGGACAATTGGTTGGTGTTAAAAATATAGAGGGCTACCTTTGTATCATGTCTGAAGACTCTAGAAAAATATGATTACTCATCCATGATTATGACAAATTCCCCTATTGAGTTTTCTACTAAGAAGGGACTCTATAGAAATGAAATGGTGAAAAAATTGGTTAGCAAAACCTAAGCGAGGTAAGTCTCAATTACCCCACAAGTTACATAGAAATAAATTTGTGGAAGAAGTAGCTGATATTGTGGTGCTATTACATAGAGTGAGGGGAAATGAGGATGTACACGGGTTTGAGGAGTGGGTGTATTTCTTCATCCAAATTATGTTATTGGGATGATAGTTTCTTGACTAAGCAGAAATTATCAATGACTGTGTGCACCATTTGATGACTTTATTTACTCTCAACAAATTCTTTTATATGTCCTCATTATTAATCTACACCATTGCCAATATAAGACCCTAGCCTGGATTGAGACCAAGCAACTTTCCTTCTAAAAAGGTGCCCATTTATGATTATCTCGATAAGTTGCAGCTACATAAAATTTTCCTACATTTCAAGAGAATAAAGATACTTTCACCATGAGGATGTTTAGAGAATTGCAAGCGTGTATTGGAATGTGGCTGTCACCTGAAGCAATACAATTTGTGGATTTTTATGGTAGTCATTTCATCTAGTTCCAGGGGTTTTCCTACATAAGAGTTGGTGGTTTCCCTAATTTTCCAATTAAACTTGCAAAATACCCGAAAGACAAGTGGGTTATGATTGAAGTATGCAGGTAGTTAGCAGATGTGAATAGGGCATGTCAAGACAGAAGAAGAGTGACTGTTTGTTTTCCTGTTGGTTTCGGTCCCTACACATGTCAATCTATGTCTGATGCCTTAAATATTGAGAGGGAATTATCCAAATATAATTTTCATTCATATGATGAATGTTTCCCTTTAGATTTAAAAGATTATGTCAATAATAATCTGAAATTAAGTCCTAACTTCTTTCACCAGCCTAGTCTAGAAGACTATTGGGTCAATATTTTTGATGAATATGAGGCCAGAAGAAGAAATTGGATGAGATTGTTTATAGAAAAAATCATTATCTATGGTTTGAAATGGGATCTTCAAGGCATTGTAGAGGATGACCTAATATGGTCGACCCAGTTTATACCGAGTTGATAGAAAATCAATCTATTCCTGCCATGGGTTGAAGCAATAAGGAGAAGGAAACTATTGAGGCAAGGATTGTTGATGTTTTAGCTGGAACACAAGAGTGGGTGACTAAGAATAAGACAAACCAATCTCGTCCTCTAGCCAGGTCATAGATTACTCAACCTTCTAGGAGCACCCCTCAAACTTCCCCAAATGTAAGAGCAACTAGCACCATATCATAGTCATTGTCTTCAGGAAATCAAGGGGATGGTGATGATAATCCACCTGATCAAAATATGTTTCAAAAAACATGTGGATAAGACATTCTTGATTTGCCTAACCTAAAAAGGGAAAAAGAGGGTGAAGAAGGACATTTTGAAAATATCAACATTAATTCTTCTCCTTCTCAGGATGAGTCACTGACTAGGGAGATGAATGTGTCACAAAAGTCAAAGACCGCTCTACCCACATTAGAGAACACACCAGTGAACATTCCTCCTACACACAAAACATTATTTGGGTCTTCAAGCTCTAAGGCAACTAATGTGCCTATTACACCTACTTGGCTAGAAGATACCATGTCTAGAAAAATGAAGGTTGTATCGCTTAGTCTACCTAAATAGGACATTGTAGGTCATTTGTTGCAAATAAATTTGACTTCGAAGTCGAAGAAATTAAAGATCACTACACGATTGATAGATGATGTTGATTCAAGAAACATCAATTTGGAAATTGTACATCCTTCAACATAAAAGGAGGTTGTCCAAGCAACTGCAAGTGATTTTTAGGTTAACAAAATTGACCTTGGGCCTCATACAAGAGATGGGGATGTTCAAACTTTCAAGTGTCTGTAGTGAGAATGGTTGAGCGATTGAAGAAGGATAAGGAAAGAAAATTTGAATTGAAGACTTAGATTAAAGCCTTAACTGAATGTTTAAGGTTTGTCTTCAATCTTGCTTCTCAACCTATTTCTCAGGTTGATGACTCTGTAGATTCCTTAGCTATGATTAGAAAGGAAGCTATGAGCAAAATGAAAAGTTCTCAAATCCTGGGTAGGGTTGTAGAAGAATGAAGTGAATGTATAATAAAAAAGGGGGATTTTAATTATCTTTGAATCAATGTAGTGTTTCTAGAAAGTAAATGCCTTAAGGTCTACTTTGGGAGAAGAAATTGTTGCTATTGAAAAAGAAGAGAAGGCATGGAATAACTACCAGATTGAACTAAAAACAATGATGAACTAGGGCTTGGAAAAATTGATAGTTTAGCAAATTATACTTAAAGCTGCAGACTCCCATTGTCTTGTGTGGAACAAAGGTGTAGAATGGAAGCTACAAATTTCCAGAAAGGGTCTACAAAAGCTTCGAGAAATCATGCCTGAATGTACTGATGTCTAAGACAAAGCACAAATCACCTTAGTTTCTCTGTGGGTGCAACATGACAAAGGAGAAATTGGAGAAGATGCAAATGTCAAGGGCTTAATAGAATAATTCTAGAAAATGGTCAAGGGAATACTTGGTTCTCATTATTTTAATTTTGAGCACTTAAAGAGGTTTAGTGAATTACATCTTGTCTCATCTCAAGTGATTGATCTTATGAAGGCCCGTGAACAACATATGGAAGCGATCAAAGATAGCCAGCTAGTATGGAGAGTGTGAATGACTAATGTGACCATCCCTCAACACAAGGAGCTATTGCATACTGTAAAAGATTTCCAAGTCTTATGAAAAAAGACTCGTTGCACCACTAAAATAAGGGAATGAAGTGACACCATCTTGACTATTCAGTTGCTTTATTTTAAATTGTTTAGTTTTGATTAGTTATGGGAAAAAAGAAGGGGTTACTTATCCACTTATATATGTATCTATTTTCAAACTATGACTCTCTAGATGCTATTATGAAAGCTTAATATTATATTAGACTTTTTTGCTATTTTCTATGAATGGAATCACTATTTGTCTTTGTACATTTAGATTGTGAAGATAATTCGATGTTCTTAAATCTATGTGTTTAGGAGTATCTTAATGCTACACTTTACCTTTGTTTGAGTTATACAGTTTTCTTCACGATAGATTTAATTTTTTAGATAATATTGAGTGTATCATTTCAATTCTCAATGATTTTCAATTTAAACTGGTCTTTGTGCCAGTATTCTATTATCTATATCTTGCATCTAATATTAGGATTCTTCCTAATATTGGGTTTTTCCTTTACTGCTTTTTGGTTTAAAGAAAACATTGTGTTTATTTTTTGTTCTTTAAACTCATTGAAAATATTGAGAGGGAGCTCTACCTCGATAAAATTCAGAGGATATTTGCTCTTTCCAAAGGATAAATATTCATAGTTGTTGATTCATTTGGCACCTTTTTGGGCATAGAGTTATATCATCTTAAGGTGCTTAATTTGTTAGCCAAAACTATCTGAGCGACCTTCTCACCTGCCTAATCGAATTTTGGGGCTCGAGGACAAAATTTATTGCATTTGTTCAAGGTTGTGGTTAATTTCATGTGCACCCATTCCTATTTATTGCCAGTTATTGTCCTTCCTTTCTTGCTCCACGTTCAGATTATTGATTTTTCCATGGCATTTTGGAGTGATTTTGGATAAAATTTATTTCAGAGGTATGGTGTGCAGGTCTTGGTGCATCCTAGGCTTTTCCTTCAGCATGGATTTCATGATTTGGTTACCTTAACTCTCATTGGGATGAATTTCTACTAGTTGCTATCCCCAGGCAAGGTTAGGGTTTAGCTGGATTTGACTAAGTTATGCTTGAACTATAAAGGCAACACTTGTACATTTTCAAAGGGTTCTTCCTGGGATTTTCTCTAGAAAACTAATGCTATTTCTGAATTTTGCAACTGTAAAATTGGATTTCGTTCCTTAGTATTAATATAATCACTATTTTACCTCTTCTCAATGCCTATATCTTGTGTAACATTTTATACCTCTTTGCATGCATGAGATTTTATAATTTTTACTAGTTCTATGAGTGTGCTAATCTACTATGAGTGTTAATTGTGGGTAATCTATACCCCTTTCAGGATCTCTTAGACCCTAGCCTTCATGTTTCCTTTATAAAATTGGCAAAATAGTGAATTGTGTGAGCCTTTCTAGTTGTTTTATTGATGCTTTGTGCAATCATGGGCAGGAAGAAACATATTAAACTTTGTGCATCACTATTTCCTTTATTTTATGCTTTTATCCTTCTTCCCTTTTCCTCTTGTACTTCATAGTTAGAGATTTCTGGCACTAGGTTGGTCCAACCATTGTTGCCCCTGGTTTTGAAAGGAAGTCGACCTTCTCTGGAGATTCAACCTCACTACACAAGGTCCCACACCTTGAGGTTGTTTTTATTATTTCACTAGAATGTTGGGCCCCTTGTTCAGCTAGGTGCAATTCCAAGTGACAATAGTAGCTAAGAATCTTGAAAAATCCCCCTTTACCCCTCCACCAAGGGCTTATCCTTCACCTTTACCATTTTCACCTAGCACTTTTCCCTTCAAAACCCTTATCCGCTACTAGAGTTGAGGATCTCAAGGCTTCCAATCCTTCTCCTTCAAAACCCTCCCCTATTGTTTATGTGGGCTCTAAGAGGAAGCTCCCTCACACTGCCAACCAACCACCTAAAGATACTAAACCCAAGCCTCCTGCTAAAAAGAAGGGAAGTGTCAGGTAGGCTCAAACCAAGGCTATTGTTGGGCTTTGTGAACTAAAGAACACCCCTACTAAGAAAGGGAGAAAAATGCTTGCCAAAACCAAAGCTAAAAAAAAGAGGGGAAAAGGGGAATAACCTTCCATGTCAAGGAACCACCCACAAAAAATGATGAGGATGGCACCGGGTCTAAATATTGTAAGGAGGAAATTGTGGTGGCCACGAACGTGGACACAAGGGTGGAATAGGCTAGTGTTCAAAGGTCCAATCAACTCGCTAAACATAAGCCAAAGGTCTTGGTGGATGACATCTCTAGTAGCTCAGAGCATGGAAATGGACAAGATGAAAACAAGCATGATACAATCAAGGAAATGAAGGAGTGCACGGAGGGACCTAGTCACTTCCCAGAGCTGAATCAAACGATTCTAGAGGAGTCCACCCAAAACCCCCAATCATTAGGCTCGGATTGAAGAGACTAACAGGTTGGATGCTACAAAGGAGGAAGACTCCAATGGCTTGATTTCTTGTTTTTTCACCTTAGAAATAAATCCTAATAGATTGAATCGGTTCACCATCAAGCTCATTCATCACTCAATTGTCACTCTATCGGGAGTGCTGAAAGATGAAGTTAAAAAGAATGCTATTGAATTTGAACCCAACAATAGTCTAGCTGGTGAAGATTTGTTTAAATTCCTTATGGAGGAATGGGAGTGTCTTGCTAGGTGA
Source organism: Sequoiadendron giganteum (assembly GCA_007115665.2). NCBI lineage: Eukaryota > Viridiplantae > Streptophyta > Pinopsida > Cupressales > Cupressaceae > Sequoiadendron > Sequoiadendron giganteum. Next base: position 462,213,431 of record CM021102.1, read on the forward strand.
TTGGGTGGTTTCTATTTATTTTTTGGTGGGTTGTTATTTTGTTGGTGTTGTGTTGTTTCTATGATTGATCTATATGTTGTAACTGGATATATTTTATTATTTTGATTTGATGAACTCTGGTCCATTGGGCTCTTTATGTTAAGGGTACTGCACCCTATAAATGCAACTTATATTATTAAAAAAAATGATAAAACCAACACATAAATTTAATAATCAATATGTTTTCCAAGAGATAACTTATACAACATTTAAATTAATATTGTGTTGACCTGTAATAAAGCCAATTATAGCTTAATTTAAATCACTTGATCTCCCTTATGAAATTGACTCCTATAAGATGAACATATGCCTTCAATGAGGAATGGTAGACCCAAAAAATATTAAGAAACTTTAAGAGTTAAGAACTGGCCTCCAAATATATGACAACTCCTCCTTAATAATATTCACACCCCTTAATATAAGCGGGGGCTCTTAGGAGTAGATTACCACTTGTAAACTTTGGTGGTAGCTAGTAATAGGTGAAGTTGCAGTTGATTTAATGAGTTTGAACTTTCCACACTCCAACGCCTTCCACACCTCTCACCCATGATATTCCTTTGCTATGTAGGAATCTCTATCTTAGAAATTATCTCTCCCTCTTTCCATGTCAACCTTGCCTAGCTGCTAAGAATTGTTACAAATTTATCATGAGCTGCCTGTTGATGGTTAAAATGACACAAACAACATTAAAACATAATGTTTCTACTCTATTTCTCCTGAAAAAGAAAGACAACATGTAGTAGCCTAACTCCCAAGGTCCTGGTAGTTGGTTCTCAACTGTCTGATGTCACTCAATTGGTTCATGCAACTGTAATATTCAAGGGGCCTATGCTGGTAAAAGATTCAAGCGATGACTCATCTTATCCAATTGTTTTTGGTAAATCAATGGGGTTTTAAACAAAAGAAAAAGATAGATTAAAGGGTAAAACCAGTAAGTATGAATCAAATTTATCTATCATCCGAACATATATCTTCAATAATGAATGTTTCTTCCAATCAGATCAAGAAAACCATAATATGACACAATCCATAGCATAATCTATACCACTGCATACATTTTAGGTGCTTAATTAACTTCGCATACTCTTCAAAAATATTCCAAGGGTTTCAAAACAACACACATTCATTCATCATCAAGATTATAGACCAACAGACTTTTTAATAACTTCAACTCAATGACAATCTAACAAGATAATCTTTAAATCTGGTTTCTTCTAATGACTTTCATCACATAAGAAACTATCATGCTTCAGCACAATCACTGGCATTCAGATGGATTATAACTTATTAACCTTATCAAACAAAACAACTCAGTGCAAACTCCATATTGCGTTAACCTGTAAATTCTATTAACTGTAAAAGATCAAGTACAATGTATCTCTGCTAAAACTCTACAAAATTCTATCTCCTAGCATTAGGTAATCCAATCTAGTTCTCAATTAGCCAACCTTTACAATATGATACCCATCAGGTATTTATAGATATACAAAAGTTCGAACCCTACTTCTATTTTAGGCATTCCACCCTTTTAGGAACTAAACTTTCTTGGAAACTCAGATCAATTTGATCTTGAGTTTTTACATTAAAACTTTTAGTTTGATCTAAAAATAGAAGATAGAATAGAAGAGGAAGTCCTGCGCTCAAAAAGCTATCAGTGTCGTATGCATGCAACATGCAAGGAAGGAGAACATTATGCATGCAATATTTTTATGCATGTGAAGCTGGATCCGCAATGAACTCATCATAATTGGTGAAGACTTGTTGTAAAGCATCCATATCTGGCCCATCAATCCAGTCATCTTCAAATTTGATCCGATCCAAATCAACTGCAGCAAACTCTTTCATACTTTTCACCTTTATCGATTCTCTCCCTGCAACTTTTATCTCTTCTTTGACTTCTACAAGCCAATCTATTACCAAGTCTCCTCCATCATCCCTCTCCTACATGAGTCCTTGAAATCTTTCATTCCATTTCTCTTTAACCTAACTCAAAGGCATGCCATCTTTTGTCATTACATTCACATCTACAATTATGGCCATGACTGCTTCCAACTCTTCCAACTGCTCAGTGAAATTATTAATTGCTTCCTGAATCTCATCCTTATGCTTGCTCAAAAAGCCAGTCCTAAACTTAAGTTTGCGAGAAGTCTTCTCTACAAAGTCTTTGTTATCATCTTCAAGTATAGATTGTTCTAGAAGAGTAGTTAGAGGCAATGTATTTATCTTTTCTAACTTTTCACTATACTCCTTATACTCTTCTTCTTGTTTTTCTGATGCCTCAATGTATTGATGCATCTCTTTTATTACTCCCTCTGCTTCTTTGTAGGCTTCAAATCCTTTTGTTAAAACCTCACCTACCTCTCGGTTCAATTTTTCTATCCATTTGTCTACCATCTCCGCCTTACCTCTAACTTGCACCAAATCATCTACCTCCTTTTTGCTTAACAAAATAGTTGTCTCAATGACTGCAACTTGTTCTGACCTTGGAGAGGAGACACTCTTCAAGAATGAATGTAACTGATCCAATTGAGCTTTAAGCTCATCTTTCTTTTGTTTGTCCTTCATCATTCTTGATTTAGTTGTTGAAGCCACTACATCAATTAGATTCATTTGTTGATTCCTAGTGGGTCTTCCCAAATTAACCGTACTCAATTGATAGTCCATTAGCTGCATATCCCCTAACTCCTTTTCTATCATAGGCATGGCACATTCAACAACTATCTTCGCTTTATCTGTGAGTTTGGTAGAATGTAAGATTTTAGCCTTCTTCTTAGGCCTTTCCTGTTCAATTCCCTTCATCATGTTCTCCCAATTAAGAGGTTGAGGAGGTGTTCTGGCTCTCTTCTGCAGGTCTAACTTCAACCATATAGGAGCACTGGGAGCAGTCATCATCATGGAAGAGGAAGCAACAATTGTAGAGGGTGGCTGAATATTTACCTCAGGTTGAGAGTCAACCTTTGCTTTCTCTTGTTGCTCCTGCAGCACATTCATCTGCACCAACTTCTCAGCCTCTTCTCTATCTCTTCGTTCTTGTATTTTCCTTCCTTCCTCTTCTTCTCTTTCTTGAACTTCCTTTTCTAATCTTTCTTTTTCCAAAACCTTTTGTTTCTCTTTTTCTATCCTCTCTATTTCTAAGGCCTTGAGCTTCTCTGCCTTTTCCCTTTCTTCTTCAACTTGCTATTTCTTTATTAGCTCTTTAGCATCTCTTTTCTTTCTTAAAGCTTCAGCTTCTTCTTCTTTCTGTCGAGCTTCCTCTGCAAGTTTCAGTTTAGCAACTAGGATTTCCTTTTCCCTCTGATTTCTTGCTTTCTCCTCCTCAAGATCATGGATCTTTTGTATCAATTCTAACTTGTCATTTTCTGCTTTGACCTTGAGCTCATGCTCTTGTTGCCTCATTTGCTTCTCTACTTCATCAGTTGTTGCCCTTGTTTCAATTTTTTTTGCCTTTAATTATTGCTGGTGAAGTAGAGCATCAAATTGCATCTTAGCATCCATTTCCTTTTGCTTCTCCGCTACAGCCCTTGCATCAAAATCTCTTGTAGCATCTTCAAATAGTTTCCATTGCTCTTCTTGTGTCAGAATCTGCTCAATAGTGTGCTCTAGAGGCTTGTTTTCTTGCAAATCCTTTTCAGATAGAGTCTCATCTGAATCCGTCTCAACCTCAAGAACTTCTTCCTCCACTTCTTTTCCCTTAATAGTTTCAGCCATGCCATAAAATGCTCCCTCCTGAACTTCTTTACTCCTTTTCCTTGTAAGTGGGACTTGTGTGGATGACTCACCCAATGTGGGCGTAGAAACAATAGATCCTATTGGAACATCTCCCTCTGGTGCCTCTTCTTCTTCATCGACCACCTCAAGTTCTATTTCTTCAACATCTGGAGGAAAGAATTCTAATGGCTCCTTGGAAGGTGTCTTCCTTTTAATCCTCTTGTACCCTTTACCCTTCTTAGGAGCTGGTTCTTGAGGAGTCTAGGTTCTTAGTACCAACCATTGCATGCTCCTATCCAATACTTACCTTCCTGTCTTCTTGATATCAATAGTCTCCTCAACATCCCAATCAATCGGATCCAGACTCTTGGTGCTAATGTTCAAAGCTTCATATGATGGATCCAATACAATTCCATCATCCACCAAAGTGTCAAGAATGTTTTCTTTAATACCTAGCTCTGCCATGAGTGCAACCGACAATCTTTCATAGTTCTTCTTCCTCAAATCATACTCATCCTGCCGATCACTCCAAAAATCTTCTAACAAATTAAAATGCCTAGTGAACATTGAAGGTAATAAAGCATACATTTTCTTCTTTGGGTCAAAATACTTACGTGCTGTATACAATCCTAATTTCAATTGTATCAACTCATTACAAACCACCTTTGCTCCCTTCAAATGTTGATAGCTATATTCACCCAATTTCATGGGAAACTTATGACATCCAGTTTTATGCTTGATCCCAAACCTAGCATTAAATCTGATAGCTTGATACACAAACTCCATAAGCACTATTCTGTTACTACAGCATCTTGGAAGCAAGTGTGGGTGACCTTGAAAACAATATAACCTGAAGTATGTAAATTTAGGGTATTGGATATACCAACATCCCCATTCAACAATGAAAGCCATAGCTTCTTGGCTCAACACGTATCCTGCATCTCCATTCAATTGGTTAATGATCACATATAAAAATGCATCATTGACTCTTCTAAAATGAGTCTCAACAACCTGAAGAGATAATTGATCATAGTGCTCCCACACCTTTTTCAACCCATCCAAAGCTCCCATTATACCAACTCTGTTTAAACCTGGAAAAACACCCACTCTTGCTGTTGCATAAACAATGTAAGAGGTCATAAAGAAACACTTGGTTTTTCTAATCCTGGTTAACTGATCATGTATGGCATCAGAAACAATCATTGACCAATCAAACTATTGTTCTCCTTTCAAAATAGTCTGAATAAAAGGAAACATCCACTCCTTGAAGTAAAATGCATCCCTCTTCCCAAACACCCTAGAAAACATCACGATCAACCTTGATATCTCTTCATAGAAATCTGCCCTCTTTGGCTGGTCTGCAAGCTTCGATAGAGATTTCTTTTCTGTCGTCAGCCACTTCTTGTTCAAGTGAGACTTATTCGACTACTTATACTTATTGTAATTCTCTAAGGCCTCCACCTCATTCAATTGTACTAAGTTCTTTGGATCTGGAACATCAAAAATACTCTGAAATGCTTGAGGAGTGAGATTAATAATCACATTGCCTTGTGAATCCATGCATAGTCTTGTAGCAGGATTGTAAGCACTAGCTATTGTCATGATTGGACAGATATAGGAAACAAAGTGATATGAGCTAACCCAGAGCTGACAATTCTTTCCGTAGTCAATGTAATATCCTTGTCAAATGCTTCTGAAGACCACTCTTCGAAATTGTATTGACCTAAATTAGTATTCGTGATATCCGACCAATCTGATTCCACCTTGCTCATCTTCACAACCAGACTTGCATGATTATACCTCAAGGTATAAGGCAGTTGTTATGGCTTTAATTTCTTTGGTTTTGCTGCTGCTTTTGATTTTTCTATAGGCTGGTTTCTCCGAGCAACTTCCCCTGATGTTCCTGACATCTTTCAATTTTCCTACAAGCAAACCTCTAATTAGATCTTTAGATATCATCATAAAACATGCTTTTAAAACATACCTGTTACACATACATTAGAGTCGAAACCAGAAAAAAGCTCAAAACAATCTCTTTTACAACATTGTCAGACTCGGAGCAAAAACTAATAAAGATACTTCACCTAATAACAAACGGGCTTGGGGTCGGAACCGGGATAGTGATCGAAACTGGGATCGGAACAAAAAAAGGATTTGTTTTTCTTCCGATTTTCCAATTTTCATATCTGGCTTCAACTCCGCCTCCATCTAGGTTATCATTACTTTTTCAAAGAAGACTTTTATTACATTCAGAGCCGGAAATGGGATAGAAATGGAATCGATAACTTTTGCAAAACAAAATTCTTAAGTTCATGATCTATTCCGATCCCACCTCCGCCTATGTTATCATATACTTCAAGGAAACCTTTTAGAACTCGGAGTCGGAAACGGGATAGAAATGGAATCAATGACTTTTGTAAAACAAAACTCTTAGGTCCATAATCTATTCCGATCCCGCCTCCGCCTATGTTAATCATGACGTCATCAAATACTTTATTCATTTTCAACACAACTTCATGATTAAAACCTAGGTCGCTATAAAATGGAAAAGGAGCTTTAAAACTCTACACTCATATGACCGTGGGGAACAACTGCATTTTAGGGCCATTATTTAAATCTTATTTAACTGTGATCATCAAGCAATACGAAACCCTAATCTAACAAACCCGATAAAAAAAACTTGGGCACGGGTTTAAACCTTGCCATTCTACCAGACCCAAAACATACGACGAAACCCTAATTAAACAATAGATCTAATCTACTCTAACTCACTATAAAATCTCTAATCTACCTCACTGTAGATTTCTAATTTTTAACAGAACGCCATTAAAAAAAACCCTTAATCTAATCTAATCTACTGCAAACCCAAAACAAACACAACGCAATCACGATTAAGACGTGAAAGCAACTACGCCTAAAAATAGAAAGAAACGACACGAACGTACAAGAAAACAAAGATTTAAAGCAAGAGAAACAAGACCAAACAAGAACCTTCTCATTCAATCATATCAATAATCATAAATTTGCCTTAAAACAAAATGATTGAACACACGAGCAAATATAAAGCAGAACACAACAATCACGACCGTAAATCAACAAAGAACAACAAAAGATAACAAACCTACCTCAAATGCAAACAAACTTGAGCTAACTTTCTGAATTGATTCACACACAATATCCCTTCTCTATCTCGATCAATTTGCTCAAACAAACTTTGCTACTGCTCTTTCGTGCTCTTAGATTTTTAACAATAACAATAATGATCGGCTTAACCCTTAATAAAGGTAAATATGTGAATTTCTACCTACACCGACAACCACCATTAATGCATTAAAGCGCAGTAAAGGTGGAGTCAGAACTGTAAGAGAACGAGCACTCGTCTGCAGTGCAACTTCAGTCAAAAAGTCAACGACAAAAAGTGGCGGGGGCGGAACTAAAATGGAAACGAAATCTCAGATTTATAAAATTTCCAAACCCCATTCCCATTCCAGTTCCAGGTCCGACAATTAAAAGCAAAACAGAATTAAATACAAAATGTAAAGTAAAAGACCGACCTAATAAAACAAAACACAAAGACCGAGACTAAGCAAAAATAAAAATAGCGAAGGCGGGATCGGAATAAATTGTGATTTTGCAAATTTTGATAACAACCATCCTAATACCCACTCCGGCTTCGCTTTCGCTAAAGACCAAAAGAAAGGCAAAGAAAAGACTGTCAGGATACGACCAAAAACAAGCCTCAAAAGAACTTTCAGAACCCGATTCAATTTCGGTTCCGATTTCGACAGACTCAAAAAACAAAATAAAAGATAAAGAACACAAAAAGGGGGACCCATTTTGACCAAGGCAAAAGATGGGGTGGTTGTGCAGGGCATAACACTGCCATAGCTAAGAAACAAGAAAATAATCCATGTTGCACTAAGAGTAGTCTTCTCTTATTAAATTTTGATGCCCCTTTAAATTTTGTGATTCTTCTTAAATTTCTCCTTATATGTATTGTCATCCCAAATCCACAACAAGCAACATACAAGGAGGAGACATATGATCAATAATATGATAGAATAAATGGTGTAACTCAACCAACAGCTAGAAAAATAAATATTTAACGCATCCATGTTATGATTTTGAGACCTACTAACATCAAAAATTCATCTTAGCACAAGACTTCATGAATTTTTATACTTCGATCATTGTTTTCCCACTACAAAAAATCTTAGTGACCTCTTCAACAACCAACTGGGATAGGTCTTCCACTGTTGAAGCCAGTTTACCCTAAAGGTTTTCATCCTAGGGTTTCAAATCCTCAAGAAACTCTCCAAAATCCACTTAGATGAAAAAAACCAAGCATAGTCCCAAAATGAACTCCAAGAAACTTTTATTCATTCTTCCATAACTCCTCCACCACTTTACTTGAAAAACCAATATTTACTTTTAAATTTAATTCCTTATTTCACCAAAAGTGACTTTATTAAATTAATTAGCTTTCCAACACTTTAGTCACTTTTTCTCATATTTAAAATAATTAATTTAAGTTACCTTTTAATTTATGCTTTTTCAAAAATTTACTATTTATTATTTAATTATTAAATATTTCCCGTACAACCAACTAAAAATGTAGAAAATACAAAATTCGATCAGAAGTGACATCTAAAGGTGCTAAAATACTCTGATGGAAAACATCAAATATCCGTTTTAGCATGACTAGCGGTAATCAAGAAAGCTAAAGTTATTTTCAATGCTGACATGATAAAAAAATGGGGACATTACATATTTCCACATAGTTAGAGCACTCATCATTGTACTTATAGAGTTAAATCCTTTCACATCATCATTTAATTTTTTTGATGCCTTATCTACTCAGTCAAGGTCCTTTCACACTTTCCTCTTGGTTAGAGTCCTTTTTACATTATTTTGCTTAGTTCAATCCCTTTTCCACTTGGTTGGATCTATTTTAATTTTTGCTTAGTAAAGTTTGATGAAGTGATGACATCAGTATGATGTTATTAGAGAAATATTGTTCCCACGCCTAAAAATAGATTTATCAAAGGGAAATGATCAAAACAACATAAGGGCACATGTCGAACAACCTATTATAAACAAACATGACAAAACAAAAATAAAATGCACTAGATAAAACAAAATAAATACACAAGAAAATAAGTAAATGAAACTAATAAAACTAGATAATAAACAAACCAAGAAGTAGAAAACCTTGCCTAGTTAAATCCAAAGGGCACAACACATGAATCAAGTATTCAAAAAAATGCAGTTATGAAATCGCACCAAAAACATGCACACACAAACACACACACAACAACTTGCTAACCTATATACTAATAGATGCTTTGACCTAGATCACAAGAACTTGCAAAGGGGGTTTTCTAAATTGTCAGAGCATAGAAGTTGTGTATCATGAAAATGGACAGTGAAATAAGCAACAATAGTGACCAAACACAATCCAATTTCCAAAATCACCAATGAAGCATAAGGAAAATCAAACAAAAAAAGCAATACAAACCCGTGTGATGAACTTGTTGAGCTCCATTTTTCTTCAAGCTCACCTTGAAGAATGGTGTATGGTTGCTCTTATATTTTTAGCACAAATCACTTTAGAATGATATGTGTATAGATTTCTTACAATGAGTGTTAAATAATTATAAATAATTTAATCCATTTACAAGAGGAATAAATTAATAAATCAATTAAATAATTATAATTATTTAATTAATAGAGGAAAAGTGGTGAAATAGTTAATTTAATTAAATAATTTGAAATTATTCAATTAAAGTAGAAAAGGAGGGAAATTTTGAAATGTAAATGATCAAATAATCAAATAAGTATTTAAATATCTAGGATGAAGACAAAATAATAATGATGGCATGATGGTCTGTTGTGGAGGCGTGTCTTCCCACAACCTGTAATTGGTTGTCGTTGCATGCTCTTCATTCGCAGTGCATGGGCGTGTGTAGGTGGGGATCGAGCTCGTTTGGTGCTGCTTTGTGTGTTTGGGGGTTTGGTATGATTGGGGGTGGGGTTTCTTCTTTTTTTTTTGTGCTTTTCCTTTTGTGTGTTGTCCGTTGGTTATTTATTGTCTGCTCAGGTGGGGGTGTTGGCATCCCTGTGTTTGGACATTGATTTCCCTTGAATCTTTCAGGTTGTGTGCTTTGTGGGGGTGGTGTTTTTTCTCTCTTAGCAATGGATCTGGGAGAAGCTTCAAGGTCCAAAGAGTCTCTGGATTTTCATTTGATCATTGGCACAAAATATTCTTCCTTCTCAACAAGGTTTTTTTAGAATAAATTGTTCTCTAATGATTCGAGGATTGGTGGGTTTGTTCCGATGGGTGAACCTCATATCCCAAAGATTAATGGATGCCTTTAACGAAGTAAATAAATGTCGATGTTGGTGATTCAACTTGAATCAATTGTAGAGGATATAGAGTTATTTTTGAAATATGCCTTGATTTGAAAATTCATGGGAATGTGGGTATTACTCCATTTTTTGGAGAAATGGGATCATATGAATTGGTCTCCTTAGGGTGAAATGGAAGTAATGTTGTTAGCGAACAATTATTTCATGGTGGTTTTCAATTGTATGGTTGATCACAATAGAGTCTTTGAGGGTGGTCCTTACTTCCACAATCAAGTTGGTTTATTTATCAAACCTTGGCATGATGGCTTTAATCCCTCAAAGGAGCTTCCAAATTGAGTACTGGTTTGGGTGCATCTTCCCTGATTTCTAGTGGAATGATAGCGTAATGAAATTTTTCACATGGTTGCTTCAACCCTGGGGAAACCAGTGGGCCATTCCTAGCAAACACAAGATAGAAAGGTTATTAATTTTACTAGCATTTGTGTTGAGATTGATTTGAGTCACCCTCTTTCGGATTTTCTTGAAATTTGTGTGTGGTCATTTTCTTGGATGCAACAACTTGATTATGAGACTTTTTCTTTTTAGTGTTGTCTTTGTCATGAGTATGGACATCCACAACTTAGATTCCCTAAGGCCAAATCCCTTAAGCCTTAGATTCCAGGTTATGAGGGGTTTGTTCTTGTTAAGAATCGTAACAAAAATCATGGTCAGAAGAGGAATTTTAAGGATTGAATGGAAGGTCACACCTTTAATTACTTTGAGGTTTTGGATGATCTCAATCAAAAGGAGGTGAACCCGGGTTTCTTGGATTTGGATAAAGGTGCTTTGGAAGTGGTTCAAGAGGGATTTATTCTAGATAACATTCATAGTTCATAGGAGATTGGTGCTTTGGAAATGGATAATGATCTTAGTATGGTGATTTCAGGGAAGCCTGAGACCCTTACAGAAGTGAGGGGGAGATTTCTCAGCCACTGGTGAAAGCAAGTTCTGATTTGGTAAAAGGAAATAAGGCTTCTCCTTCCTTGGGACTTCTTCAGAAAGATCAAAGAAAAGGGGTTGTTGAGAAGACCTCCAAGGCGGGGAGAAAGAAGGACTTAGAGAAAATCAAGATAATGGGGAAGAGTTTGGTGGAGTCAAGATCTGTTAAGACTTTGGACTCTCATTTTTCTAACCTTCTAAAATGATCATCCTCTAATGCAATGTAAGAGGCTTGAACAGTGGCCCTTAAAAAAAGGTTGTTTGTGATTTGGTGTGAATTCACTCTCTTGGTGCTCTTTTTATGAAAGAGACTAAGTTGTCTATTGAGAGTATGATTGCTTTGATGCAAAAACTATGGAGATGGGGTGAATCTCAGTGTATTGGGGCTCATGCTAATGTTGGGGTTGTGGCTTGCTTATGTAACGATGTGAAGATTCATCCTCTTTGGTGGATGTCCTTGAATTTGTCTATCTCTACAGTCACTTCATGTTTGGAGTCGGGGGAAACTATTCTTCTATCAAACATCTATGTGCCTACTAATTTTCCTGGTAAGATATACTTGTGGTGCCTTGCTCCTCTTTTTTATTGTTGGCGATTTCAATGCCATTATTGAGTTAGATGAGAAGAAGGGTGGTATTGTGAGGTTGGAACCCTCAACTTTCCTACTTCATGATAATATTTTTGCCTTAAATCTTATTGACATGAAGCCCCAAAATGGTTAGTTTACTTGGAAAAATTAGAGGTTGGGGGAGAATTGTATTGCAGAGAGACTTGACCATTTCTTGGTTTCTTGTTTTTGGATTGGAGGATCGTGGGCCACTAGTTTTGAGATTTTGGACTGGAGTGGCTTGGATCACTAGACTATTAATTTATCTGCTACTTCAACTCATGCTCCTCAGTCCCCCTCTTTCAAGTTCCAACTTATGTGGTTAAGGGATCCTTCTTTGTAGGAGTATGTGGCTGAATGGTGGTGGATGGGGAGACTTGCTCATGGGACTATGATGTATTCTTTTTCTAAAATGCTGCAATATGTGAAGTATCAGCTCAAATGGTGGAACAAGCAATATTTTGGAAATATTTTTCATGTTAAGGTTGTTGCTTAAACTGACTTGGATGTCATTACCTAGGAGATAAGGGAGTTGGGCCTTTTAGAAAATTTACTCAGGGAAGAGGAGAGGGATTTGAAAGCTTTAAAAGAGTGTGAGTTGCGTGAAGAAATCTATTGGAAGCAAAAGGCTCATGTTGAGTGGTTACAAGAACACTGCTTTCTTCTTCAATTCAGTGAAATCCAAGAGACGTGGTAATTCTAATTTAGTTCTAGTGAATGACACGGGTGAACAATTATCTTCTTTTCATGATATGTTCAGAGAAGCTTTGTAGTTCTTTGCTTCTTTATTTAGTGAGGATTCGTAAGATGTTTTGGTGGAAGAAAACCATGTTTTGTCTTGTATTTCTTCCTTGGTTACTAGGGAGATCAATGAGCATCTATTGGGTTACATTTCACTGGATGAATTAGATGCTATTATTTTTCAGATGAAGAAAGGGAAATTTGTGGGGCCTGATGGCTTTCCAATTGAATTCTTGTAGGAACTTTGGGATATCATTAGGCTGGACTTATTGGAGGTGGTTCATGAGTCTCAAAGGAATAAGCAGATGTTGAGGGCTTTGAACTATACTTTCCTTTCTCTCATTCCCAAATGTGAGGGAGTAGATCAACTATGTCAATTTAGGCATATTTCCCTTTGCAATGTGGTTTATAAAATCATTACCAAGCTGATAGCTGAAAGGTTGAAGTGATGGCTTAGATGGATTATCTTCGAGGAACAAAGTGGTTTTGTGGCAGATCAACAAATTCTGGACAGAGTGGTAATTGCTACTAAAACTATTCATTCTATGGCTTCCTCCAAAGAAAAGGCTATGCTCATCAAGTTGGATATGACAAAGGCTTATGATAGATTTAAGTGGTCCTTCTTGCATAAAGTTCTTATTTCCTTTGGTTTTGTTGAGGAATGGGTCCAGTGGGTTATGTGTTGTGTCACCTCGATTTTCTTTTCGATGTTGATAAATGGTGAGCCTTCTTCTCTTTTTGGTGTTTCTAGGGGCCTTCATCAAGGGGATCCTCTTTCTCCTTATGTATTTAGTATCCTTGCCAAAGGTTTGGAAAGATTGTTGAAGCGTAATGTGGAGTCAGGTCTTCTTTAGGGTCAGAGGTGGGAAAATGGTTTGCCTCCTCAATCTCACTTCTAATTTATGGATGATATTGATTTGATGGGTGTCGCTAAGGTCAGAGAAGCCACTAATTTGTACAAGGCCTTAGATAATTATCTTGTTGCTTCTGGTCAAAGGATTAATAAAGATAAATCTTCCATTTTATTTTTCAATACTCCACGGCCTATTCAGTAGAGGATTTCTCGTATTTTGAGGTTTCAGGTTGGATATCTCCCTTTAACCTATCTTGGCATTCCTATTTCTTCTAGTATTATTTCCAAGAGATTTTGGAAAAATGTTCTAGACAAGTTTCATGCGAAGGTTAATCATTGGATTCATAGATGGTTGTGCTTTTTTGGGCGTGTTCATCTACTTAAATCTTTGGTGTAGGCTCTTCCCATAAATAGGTGTATGCTCTAGGTGAACCCAATTGGGTTTTTTAAGGATTTGGATTCTTTGGCTAGATAGTTTGTCTTCTTCTAAGTGGAGCCTTGTGAAGTGGGATATTGTGTGTAGTCTGAAGCAGTTCAGGGGTCTGGGACTGAGGCAATCATCTTTTTTTTTTTTTGATGAATAGGCAGATATTTATATTAATATAAAGATATAATTACAAATTCACAAAAAAGGGTCGGGTGGTAAAAAGGCACACCCCGAATGTCACATGGGTAGAGCCCAAAAAAGCAAAAATATCACATGGACCCAGCCCAAAAAAGCCAAAATATCACATGGGCCTAGCCCAAAAGTCTAATAACAGAAAGAAAAATTAAGCAGCCAAGACAGTGCCAGTAATCTTGGGGGGTCCCTATCATCCATATTTTTCCCTCATACATCAGCGGGGTTTGGAGTGATGTCAAGAGGAGCACCCCAACCATCATCAACTTTATCTTCATCTTTTTTTGGGTTGGCGTTGGTTAGAAAGATTGTATTGGAGGCGATGTCTAGAACATGATCATATCTGGGCCAGGATTTTATCTAACAAGTACCTTCAAGGGGTTTTGAAGGAGGAGATTCCACTCTACCCTCTGGTGGGGAAAGGTTCTATGATTTGGGGTACTCTTAACAAAGGGGTTGCGCTGATCAAGGAGGGATTGTTCTGGATATGTAATAGGGGGCTAAGGATCTCTTTTGGTCTGATTCTTGGGATGATTTTCCTCCCATTTTGCGTCAGTATCCTAATTTTCTAAATCTTTGTCAACACTTCTTAGAGGCTAGGTGGTCAAGGGTGATTTATTTTCAGTTGTCTTATCTCTATGGGAAGACGAAGGTGGCTAGGTGGAAGGATCCTTGTGATTGGCTTGCTATTGGTTTAGAGGAGGACCATGTTCAACTTCATAATATTTTGGCTAGTAGATAATGCAACTCTCTTTGGGATAAGGATATTCTTTCTTGGAGTCCAGATCCTAAGGGTGATTTCACTATGGCTAGTGGGTATCAGGTGTTGATGGATCATAAGTTTGGTGGGGCAGAGGTTCTTTGGTGGAAAATGTGTGGAATAAGTTCTCTTGGCCAAAGTGTAATTGTTTTGTTTGGACTCTGGCTTGGAATAAATTTTTGACTTGGGACAATATTAAGAAGTGGGGATTCTAGGGCCCTTCCGTTTGTATTCTATGTGGTTGTGGTGAGAAGGATTATACCCACTTGTTTCTTTGTTGTTCTTTCTCTATGTTGCTTTGGAATTTTTGGTGGGGTATTTGGAAACATCCTTGTGTTCATGTTTCTTCCCTTGTTGAGTTCTAGAGTAATATGGGTAGATCTCCTTCTCGGGCTTCTTTCCTCCAGATTGTTTGGTGCATTGGTCCTACCTTCATTCTTTGGGAATTTTGACTGGAAAGGAATTGTAGGATTTTTTATGGGGATATGATGATGGTTCAATAGGTTTGGGACAAAATTATTGGTATGATCCAAGAGATGGTGGAAGTTAAATGTAAAGTGGTGTATCCTTTGGAAAGGAGTGATGATGAGATTGTGAATAGAATGGGCTTACAGGGTTTGAATTCAAGCTCTCCTTGTGTTAGAAGAGGTAGGCGGGCTAAAAAAAAGGTTTAAAGGGTTGGTAGATGGCTACCTCCTTCAGTGGATACTTTGAAGATCAATATTGATGGCTCCTCCAGGGGTAATCCTGGGCTCGCTCGGATTTGTGGATTTAGAATATACTATTCTAGCTCGGTTATTTTCTTCTTCTCCTTTCATAAAGGGCATCATTCTAACAAATTTATGGAGGGGTTGGTGATTCTCAAGGCTATTGAGCATGTTTGTGCTTTGGGTTTGCATAAGATTATATGTGAGTCTAACTCATAGATTATTGTTAATTTTTTGAATGAGAAAAAGTTGACTGATGTTGATTGGCAGCTTGCTTTGGTTGTTCATCAAATTCTATAGATGTGCTCTATGCTGGAGGTGGTGTCTTTCACCCATATCCCGTGCGAATGGAATAGGGCCACTAATTTTTTGGCCAAGTGGGCTTCGAAGCAGGATGAGGATTGTAAGATTGAGTGTTGGGGGCAGTTATCCCCTGATTATCGTCATGAATTGGAGAGGGTACTTTCTGATGATTTGGTCGATTGAGGTGTTTGTAGCTATGAGTGTGGTGGTTGTGTTTGGGTTGAGTGTTCTTGAGGTTTCTTTTCTTGGGTTCCTACTAGATCCCTGATCTCTTTTTACTGTTAACTTCTTGATTTCAATAAAATTTTAACCCTTTTTTATTAAAAAAAGGATGAAAAAAATAAAATATTAATTTAATTAAATAATGAAATTATTTAATTAAATGTTGAAGATGAATTGACGAGACTTGATGAAAAAAAATGATGATGTTTCAAAGGAAATATATTAATCAAATTTAGGTGTCTACATTTTTCCCCTCTTTGATACAATGCATTTTTAAAACATTGTTTGAAAGAAAGTATGAAGGATTTTGTAACAACATACCCCAATTTGCCTTAGCAAATGGAGAAATGAAGGTAGGATGACCTCTTGGGAGTTTTAAAAAAAATATTAAAATTTTAGGCCAAAACCACAAAAAAGGTGTGATGAAGGAAATGGTAAATTAGGCGAGAAAAGGGGATGTGACAACATTGAGGAACAAAGGATATGTGAGAGGGGGATGGGAGGGGGGTAAATGGAAAAAATTAGCGTTAGGTGGCGATAAATAATAGGTGGGGTGGTCAATTCTCCTCATTTGTACTCCTAAAATTTGAGAATTTAGAGCTCCAGAGTCCTCAAGAGTGAAGGTGTTAATATGATGTCAAGCATTCTAGTTGGTGATCATCACACAAAGAGTGTTAAGACACATGGACAATGATAAAAACACTATCTGAGGTATATACCTAGCCCTTGCCTTGTGGTTTTAGCATTTAATAGGCATAGAATTAGGGTTTTAGACAATTACAAAATAATACTTAGATTAGCGCAAATTACATAAAAAATAATGCATTTGTCATGTTGTAGTGTAAATGAAGGAAAATTTGGCACAAATGCCATGCATTTGTGCAATTATCCAGGGATTGCATAATTAAAAATAGTGTGCAATTGATTTATGCAGTACAAATGTCACTAAAAATGGTGCATACATTTAAGATTTATGTAATTTATGTCGAAAATAGTGAAATTGTGTTAGAGTAGTGTAATTGAAGCCTTTATAGGTGCAATTTCTAAGATTTATGCAATTGATGCTTGAAATGGTATAATTTGGTTGGGTGAAATAGAAATTGGTTAATAAATTTGTTTGCTAAAGTGTGTGTGATGGATTTAGGATGGTTTTGAGCCTTTGATGTCATATGAGAGACATCCATATGTGATTAGGTTGCTGTGGCAACTCATTGAGGATGAGCATGTATTTTTATGTGTAGCCAAATTATTTTACATCACCTATATGCTTGAGATTAAAACAAATAGGGGGATGATGATTGCTTTGGTAGAGTGGTGGTACAGTGAGTAGAGATTCTTCTTATTTCCTACTAGAGAGGCAACTATTACTCTCAAGGACGTGTGGAGGATCCTACAGATCTTGATCTATGATGAGCAGGTAATGTATGGCACAAACGGTGGAGAGAATGCATTGAGTTGAATGTTTATGATTGATAACCTTATCATTAAGGATTATGAGATCAACTTAGGTTATATGTAGGCACACTTTGACACAATACGAGTGTTGATAGTGGAAATTATTAGTGAAGTGTTAGTTCTTGAAGGAGAGGTCAGAGGCTTCATTTTGGTTATGGGATAGTGATCGAGAGGATGATTGACGAGGGGGTGGCATATGCCTAGGGTCCTTATATCATCAGCTACAACAAGTAGCATACATATTCAAAGTGAGTGTAGGTTGCAGTATGACTCTGTTGCATATTTGGGCATGGGAGCATATAGCGATTATGAGACTAGTAATTGAAAGAGGACAAGCACTTGGATACCCTTTTGTATAGAAATATGATGGTGTGTCAAGACTCATTGCATGTTGGGTGACATGTCATATTAGAGGCACACCCTAGATTAATTGGTTAGTATTACTTGGAGCCATGGAGGTAGTGTGATGCATGGTCTGATGATGGAGATCATCTCCAATATTATAAAAAAACTAGGTATTTTTTTGAGAGATCGATACCGATCATCGAGTTAGATCTTCCTAATCGAGTTTGTAGGTAGTTTGTAGAGGGACAGGATGTGCTAGTGGGAGAGGCCTTGTATGCCAAATCTCATAGAGATATCTCATATTAGGGAACTATGATTAGCCCAAAGACAACTATCAAAGAATTTAAGGGGTTATTATTAGTGCAATGGGTACTACATCCAAATATAATTGATGTAGGTACTACACCAATATATGATACTTAGTGGGTTGGCATGATGTTAATATAGTTGACGGGTGGAGAGGGTAGAGGAGGACAAGATGAGAGGAGTGGTAGGTTAGTACACTATTGAGTGGACCATTGCAATGATGGTGGGAGTGGAGGAGGAGGGATAAGTGGAGGAGGTGATGATGGGGGAGGAGGGGGGGAGGAGGATGTGGTGGTGTAGTAATAGTAGTAGTGCTACCAGTGGTGTCAGCATCGAGAGTATAGTAGGTGGTGATTCCACCACTAGTGGTGCAATAGGTGGTACAACCATTGGTTGTACAAATAGTAGGAGGGCATGATGGTGATGGTGAATAGGTTATAGTGATGCAGGCCTAGGTCTAGATCTTACAGGCTTAATAAGAGAGTGTGTAGGTACAACTGACTAGTATGACATCAAAGAGGGATGCAGTGGTTATTCGATATTAGAGGTCAGAGAAGAGTTTGATCACGATTTGAGACATAGATAAATGATGGAAAATGAAGATGATCTCAAAGATTATGAGATCAACACAAAAGTCCCTTTACTATACGTCTTTTTATAAGGGATTGGAACCCTCAAAGAATCAAGCTTTGTGTCCTAAACATAGAAGGTATGAAAAATACAAATCACGAAGATCAGTGAGTGAGGGGTGATGGGACCACCACCACCTAGACCATTTCCAGGGTAGAGTGGAGAGCAGGGACAAAGGGGATCACAACAACCAAGATCATCAAGGTTGGAGCAGTCGACTCCATCCCATTTTGAGGGAGGAAGTTCCCTATAGCTCATGTTGTACAAATTAATTATCTTTTGTAGACACATTATAATTTATTTTTCTATTTGATGTATTATATATTTATAGTTGATGAGCCCATGTACATATATGTATATCAATGTATTATGACACATTATTTTTTGAGATAGATGATATGATATCATTTTTGTGATTAAATCTATGCATTTTATGTGATGATGTTATGATTTCTATTTTATTCTACTATGTAATGGATTTATGTATGCATCGATGATCTTATTTGATGCTATGGTAAATGATGTGATGGATTTACAATGATGATTAGATTAGATGTTTTTTATTAGATAAGTTGCATTTACTAGGTGTGGTACCCCTTACACGATGAGCTCAAAGGGATAAAAAAAAGACCAATATCAATAGTACATTATAGAGTCCAGACTAAAACCAATAGAAACCAAAAGGAAAATAGACATGACACCTAGACAACAAAGACCCAGTAGAGACACATATACCAGCCCACTAATTAGTGACATCTTCCCATTTCTGAATGATGATATTTAAAACATCATCCACGACCCAATTAGGACCCTCACCCTCATTCTTGTTTTCCACCACCTCCTTGATGACATCGGAGAGAGCGATGATAGATCTATGAATGATCTTAATGGTGAAACGTGTCAGCCTAGTGAACTTTTGTTCAAGTTTCTCCATCCGCTCTCGTAGCTTGTTGATGTCCTCCTCCTTTTCACTCTTCCTCTAGGTCATCTCTTCCTCCATGGCCCTGGGATCTGGAGAGTGGGTAAATTCCTCTTTGAGCATTCTTTTCAGGTCTGAGAAGTGGTTGGGACCTTCCACAAATTCCTTTGCCTCATCAATAGTGTCCTTACACTCATCTCTACCACCAGTCCGTTATGAGTCACTAGGAATTTCATCCACCAATATCTCTTTCTTATTCTTTTCCAATCTATGAGACTTACTGATGCTTGTTTGCTCCATTCCCATGTCAATACTCGCGGCCACAATAGTGTCCCCTTTGGAATCCTTTTCCTTAGCACTCTTTCCATCATTGTCCATGCTTGAATCCTCCACCTAGCACGTAGTGTATTTTTTACTCTTCTTTTTTTCCGTTGGTCTATTGTCCAACTTGGTGGGGGTATTCTTAAGCTCGTATAGTTCGATCACAGCCTTGGAATGGGTTGACTTGACACCCCCTTCTTTTTTAGTGGGTTTAGGTCGAGGTGCCACATGGGGTTCACTGTCTAGCAGGGATTTTTGTCTTGGGACCAACAAAAGCAATAGGGGATGGTTTCTCAGGGGATAGGTTAGGTGGTTCCAATTCTTCCACACGAACAACATTGATGAGTCTAGGGGGGAATAGGGCCAAATGGAAATGATAGAGCCGAAGAATGAGGCCTTGGTGAAGAAGTAGGGGAGGCAACTGGTCAGGGTTTTGTACAACTTTAAGGGATTTCTTTATCGAGCTTTCAAGCGAGGTCAACAAAAAAAGGAAAACTTAGGAGCATTTTGTGCCTAAGGTGGTTTAGTAGTGGAAAATGATAAAAGTAAAAAACTTTAAATATTCCCTCTAAAGTTATATATTTCATGAGAGCTAGACACATCTTATCCCACAGTTTGGGAAGTGCCTCTTTGTCAAAGCCCAAATTCTTCTTTATCGACCTCTCATTGTCTCTTAAAAAATCATTGAGGCTCTCAAGGTCCTAAGTTTTGGAGTGCTTCTTGTCATTGCAAGAAAGGCCCATTACCTTGGCTATCACCTCTTCATTAACCTCAAATGAAATTCCTCCCATAGTAACTCTCCTATCCCTCCAAGAGCCAACAAATTGTGTCAACATATTTTCGTCATGAACCACCATACTTTCTAACAGAGGCACTAACCCCCCTCCATGCAAATGTGCCACACAATTGGGTCCTTGTGAAATTCCTCATATTTATCGAGCTCGGTCTTGACCCTATTGCCACTAACCTCAACACATAGCCCAAAAAAAAAGTTAACTGAGAAATGAACTGGCCACCAGTGATTTTACCCAACCTTATAACACCTTTTCCAAACCACCATGGATAAGAAGGCGTAATTAATGCTTCCAAAATTTTACACACGTCGATAGTCATTCCCAAGGAAATCATCTTTGTGGGGCCATAATCTTTCCTTAAGTACAATAAGCTTAGATAAAAATCCATGATGAAATTTATTAGATAATTAATAAGACATGTGAGAAGTCACTTTGAACTTACACATTTTCCTAGAAATTTTAGTTGTGGGGCCAAAATTTGAATTCCTTAAGTACATCACAATAAGTCTTAGGGTCATCATAAGCTTGATTAGAATATAAATAGCCAGCAAGTTGGAGATAAACATCGCTAACCACACGTTCCTAAAAAATTGATGTGATATGCGGTACTTACGACAAGACAACCCATAAAAACTAAGGAGAGCCCAACCATACATAGTCATTATTGATAAAAAAAACCTCGACACACCAATTTATCCTCACCACATCATTTGAATTAGTCCACATCCTCGAAAGCCCTAATGTGTAGAGACACCTGTATCCACAGAGAATCACATAGTTGGCCACCATTTAAACGGTTATATTTTTTTGCTCCTTAAGTATTAATCCTTGTATATTCGCTGGTAGAGCCCCAAGTCTTCGCCAAAATTTGCAAAGACTCCATGAGGAACCCAAGTTGGCTAGAGCATCTGCCAGTTGATTTCCCTCACAATAGGTGTGAGTCAATAATTTCCTTTCTAGTTTTGAAATTAAAAAATTGATGTCTGAAAGGATATCCCTGGTGCACCATCCTTGAAAATTATAATAATTAATAGAGTCAATCATAGTCATAGATTCCCATTCTATGTGTAGTTTTTTTATTCCCAGAGTGATAGCCAACTCAATACCCTTAAGCAGTGCTCGTGCCTCCACTGTCATAGAAGACTGTATACCAATACCTCCAACAAACCCAACAACAAAGTTGCCCTTGCAGTCCCTGATTATGCCACTATTGCTAGCCATTTTTGGGTTCCCTTTAGCCACTCCATCAAAATTTAGTTTGAACCAACCAATGCCCAGGGGGTTCTAGACCATGTTGCTTCTGGCCAGAAACTTTGAGCTATCAAAGGAGTTGATCTCTAGGTTTTGATTCCAAGATTTTTCCATCTTGATCTCCCATTCAATAGGGGGTTTTCTCGGGGGTTTCCAAGTGTATAGAGAGACATTCTCATAAATAGGTCTAAACCCAATGCCAAAAAATTTATTGGGGTTTTTCTCAACATCTTTGAAGATTTGATTGTTCCTCTCTTTCCATAAGCACCAACAAATGATGGAGGGGGTTGACTCTAGATATCCATGGGGAGAGGATATTGGAAGGGGCCAAACCATCCTTCAATAAAGGATTTTAAGTCCCCATTCAGGGTCCAATGAGTCTCTAATTTTCCAAAGGCCAAACTCCAAACTTCAACAGAAAATGAACAATGCAGTAATAGGTGATCAACCGAATCTTCATTACTTTTGCATAACATGCATCTATTTAGGATCTAGAATCCCCTTAAATTATCTTGGGTTAGAATTCTATTGTGACATGTCATTCAATAGAAGAAATTTATTTTTGGTGTCAAGTGTCTATTCCAGACCTATTTCCAAAGTATGGTCTGAATACCCTTATTTGACAACAAACCATAAGCTGACCCGACAAAAAGGTTGCCCATGCGTTCCTTAGCCCAGAAGAACTCATCCTCAATGTTGGATATGAGAATTCTAGTTAGTGAGAGGATGTCTTATAAGGATTTAGCCAACAATTTCAAATCCAAGAAAAGAGGATAGCATAATCCTAAATATTTCCATTTCCTACAACCTTGTGGACCATGAAGGTAATCACAAACATTCCTGCCAAAGAAAAACATGTAGGTTCCATAAAATTCTTGAACTCAGATAAGGATATGGAGGATTCAAATAGCCATGGGTCTTCCCAGAAATGAATGTTGCTACCATTTCCAAGTTTCCATCTCAACCCAGAGTGTAGCAGATTCTTCATCTTAAAAATATTATTCCAAGCCAAAGACCCACAAGGGTGTTCATTTGAGATGCATTTGATTAGGGGGTAGTTGTTTAGGTACTTTGCATTCACAATCCTACACCATTCTCTTTTGTTCCTTAATTAATCCCACCCCACCTTGGCGAGCAAGGATTTGTTGGTAGATTGGACTTTCCTAATACCAAGCCATCCTCTAGCTTTAAGAAGGAAAACCTTATCCAAACTAACTAGAGACGTCTTTTTTTTCCTTTGTACCAAACCAAAAGAAGTTTCTTTGGATGTTTTTTTAAATTTCAGCGATGTAACTAGGAATTTTGAACATGGAAAGGAAGTAAACTAGAATCCCTTAAAGGGCGGTAGTAAGGAGTTGCATCTTACTAGCATGACTAAGGATTGAACCTTTACACCCTACCAACTTCCTATGAATCCTCTCAAGGATAGTACTCTAGAAAGTGAGAGTGACTTCCCTGACAGTGAGAGAGAGACCTAGATACACTAAAGGAAGGGAGGGACTTACACAACCCGAAACAACGATCACTCAATCTGGCAGACCAAGAGTGTAGTTAAAGAAATAGATCATACTCTTATTATAATTTCTACACTAACCTGAGCGAGTCATGTAATTTTTGAGATTTCTTCCACAACCAAATCTTTCCCAAACATAATGGTTTCATCCACAAACTATTGAATGACAAATAGATCCAAAGTGGTGGCTGGTTTAACCCTTTTATAGAGCCCTTTAACAATATTTTAGCAACATTCCTACTCAACATATCAACAACCATTATAAAAAAAAAGGAGATAGGGAGTCACCCTATCTTATACCTCTCCCAGTCGTAAAGAACGCATTGGGGACCCCATTGAACAGAACAAAGTACTTCACGATAGTAATGCATTCCAAAATAATGTTAATCAACTTTCGATTGAAACCAAACTTATCTAGGACTTTGGGAAGAAAGTCCCATAGAAATTTGTTGTAAGCTTTTGAAATTTCAAGCTTAAATGCCATACTAGCACTATTGTACAACCCATATATGCAAAATTTTGTGAGTGGCAATAGCAGCATCAAAGATATGGCATCTTAGAACAAAGCCTTTTTGTCTTGGGCTAATAATTTTTTCTAGAAGGGTTTCAAGTGTTTCACCAGGATTTTGGAGAAGATCTTATAAATGGTATTACATAGGTTGATGGGATGAAAGTCAATCATGGTTTGTGACTCCTCAATTTTTGAAATAAGGGCAAGGAAGGTGTGGTTTAGCTATTTGAGCAGTTTTCTAGAATTGAAAAAATCCCTAGCCATCAGAGTTAGGTCTTCCCCCACAATGTCCCAAAAAATTTGGAAGAAAGCTGAGGGGAAACCATCAGGTCCTAGGCCCTTGTACGCCCCCATACTGAACACAATAACCCCAAACTTCCTTAAGAGTAACAATACCCAAAATAGTCTCGTTATCCTCTTGGGTTATAGAAGTTGAAAGGGGTTCCAATAGAAGGTCATCCATAGCCAGATTAGGAGCCTCAATAGGAGCTGACAAAGCACATTAGAAGTGACCCGAAGCCAAAACACCAATCTAGGTAGGGGTAGTAATAACATCCCCTGACTCATTTTTTAATCTTTTTTATCTTATTCCTTTTACTATGCTTAAGAGCCAAAACATGGAAGAAAGAAGTCTTTTGGTTGCCCTCAATTAGCCATTGACTTCTGGACTTTTGCTTCCAGAAGATCTCTTCTTTTTTCAAAATTTTCTCTCATTCCATGTGTTCATCCCTAATGGATGAAATGTTATTTTTTATTTTTTTGATCATATGATGATGATGACCTAATGGATGCAAGATATATGCATGTGATTGTATCTATAAATGTGGTTCTTATGATCTAATTATGGAATATTCTATGATATGAGATTTTACGGATTCTAACATGTTTATGCAAATAGGATATAGGATGCACTATGCTTTGTTTTTGGCTATCACGGTACATGTATGATTGGGAGTTAGTATGGTAGAAGATAGTGATGAGATGGATGGAATATATGATGAATGAGATGAAATAAATAGATATGAGATAGATTGATATAGATGGATTGATTTGGATATATATGATATTAATAGATATTGTGCATTTTTTTAATCATCATAGAGCATTTTATTATGGAAAATGGATATATGCACACCAAGGTATGACAATCATGGTGACATTGGTATCCTTTGCATGGACATTGACGCTACAATCAAGAAGGATTGTCCTCATACATACAAGACATAATAGAAACTTGTCAGAATATGTGAAGAAAATGGAACTTAAAGCATAATATTTCCAATGCAAAAAGGTATTTTAATGACCTTATGTACACAATAAGTTAGTTAATAATAGAAGCCATTCCAAAACACACAAGGAATGTATGCCCCAGTAATGCAATAAGGATAGTCCATAAACACATCATACAAAAGTATGATCTTGCCTCATTCTTACTTCTCTAATCTCATAGAGATATCCTTGAGTAGCATAGGAATAAGGTAATATGATAAATCAATCAAATAAAAAGACTCACTTACCAAATAAATCAACAACCATTAGATTTTCTTGCCAAAATATATGTGCTCAATTATGGTAATGCCCATTGGAAAAAAGATACATCTGTCAAGGCATGATAGTTTGGATAAGATAGGCTAAATTTTGCTAGAAAAGTAATTTATAGGCAATAGGCTAGTTCAATAAGAGTCTTTTGTTTGTGATTATGTCCTAAATGTTCTATGTCCTTAGGTAAACATGTTTTCGTACTTTATTATCATATCTAAGTATTGGAACTTTATTATGGAAATAATGAATGAATGTGATACAAATTTATTATGTTTTATGATGAGTGAGCTCATTTATTATGGATAATATGCAATGATGACATGGTAGTTGTGAAAGATTCTTCCTTTGATACTGACTCCAAGGATCCAATCTGAACACTAGGTTGAGGAAATTCCCCTAGTTAGGTATAGGATTCATTAATTATGGGATGGATGTCATGAAACTTATTATGACCTAAGATGGAATGGAATGACCCTAAATGTCGATAATTATTAAGTACAATAGAGGTGATAGGTATATGAAATTATTTTATTATGAATGGAGTGAATTAAGATGTTGATATATGGTGGATAGTGGTTTCTACACATGACACCTATAAATAGGTTTTCACCATGGTACATAGCCAAGGTGCCACTAACGTGGTTTTCACTATAGGGCAGATTATTTCTGTTTACTTTTAACATTTTTTTATTCTTTTTTTTTTTGTATTTTTTATTAGGATACTATGAGGATCATGCAAATAATTTCTTCAAGTGAATGCTATTTATGGGTTCATCTAGAAATTCCCCCTTAGGCATAGCTAGTTTCTATTCTCCAAATCCATAAGTTGTAACAATGAAAGGTCTCTACTTGTTTGGTTTAAACTTACCTTTCTTCTCATGATCTTGTTGGTTATTTAAGTTCTCCTTAAGTACTGGATCTCCTAATTCAAGTTTGTGGGGTATCACCTTGTTATAGCTATGAAAAAGGTGGTTTGATAATATTGTAGATGATTGAATATGCCTTTCATTTAGAATTTCTAAGTCATGGAGTCGAGAAACTTTGTATTCTTCATCATCAATAGTATGCTATAGAGAGACCTCAATGATGGAAGTTTGACATCTATAAGTAAGATAGATTCGACTCTAAAAACCAATGAATAAGGAGTTGCTCATGTTAGTGTGTGAATTATGGTTCAATATGCCCAAAGGGCGGGGTTAAGATGGATATGCCAATCACGACTGACCTCATTGAAGATCTTTTTGAGGATATTTAGGATTATTTTATTTGAATCCTCAGTGTGTCTGTTGCTTTGAGGGTAATATGGAGCGAAGAATTTATGTTGGATATGGAGCTCTTGGTAAAGGTGGAAAACTTCTTGATTTTTGAAAGTTCATCTATTTTCAGTGACAATGGCTAAAGGGACACCGTATTAGAAAGTGATATAATTGAGTATGAAATTTTCTATTTACTTTTTGGTGATGAATGTGAGGGGAATTACTTCAATCTATTTTGTAAAATATTTCATAGTAGTGATAATGAATTTATGACCATCAGATGATGAGGGATGGATCTTACCTATGAGGTTGAGTCTCCATTGTGAAAAAGGCCATAAATTATAATTTTTTTGTAGTTCATGCATTGGTGCATGAATGTGCTCTCCATACTATTGACATTTTTGACACTTTCTATCAAACTAATGGGCCTCTTGTTCTATTATAGGCCAATAATAACTAGTTCTCACACACATTTCTTAGCTATATTAAGACCACCATGTTAGAAATATGGGAACCTTGCAACATGAGCATGAAGTTTATATAGGATTTTTTGACTATTCTTGTGTTGTCATTCATCTCAACATTATGGCAACATTATGGGAAACATATTTGGTATATCGAAAGCTAATCTCTACCTGAAGTGTTCTCTATTGTTGAGCTAGTACATTGGTTTTTGAGTATGGAATTTACCGCAAGATTAGATATGATTCTGCTCTCTTAATCCCATTATTATGACTCATTTAGATAGCTATATCCAGGTTATTGAGAAGTTTTGTGTTGCATACAAAAAGTTATCAATGATAGAGTTCAAATTTGTACACTATAATTGTTTCTCTATTTTGTGTACCAGTGTGGGAGACTCCACATTTTCTTGGAAAGAACATTCTGGTGTTGTGGTTCTAATGGTGATCTCTTTAATGTTAATGTGATGATAAATGAAAGTAATATCAGACCTGGAAGGTTATTATCTTGAGAAGTATGTGTTGGTTTGGATTTTTTGTGATTAGGTCCTATTCTTGGCCGACCTAATATATGACATGTATTAAGAAGAAAAATTATACTTTGCAGATGTTAGTCGGATCCCTTTCAGATCTATGCCAACTTGATATGATACACGACATGGATAAAAGTGTTTTAAATCTTATATGGTGCTGATAAGAGCTATTTTGATTGGTTTGTTTACATCCAATTAGGCTGACCTAATTGATGTATGCAATATACTTGTATATATATAAGAATTTTTGGAGTTGAAGGTGTGTGTGAGTATAAATAGGATGTGTATGAGATGAAGGATATTAAGAATGTGCGAGCTTAAATTATTTATCAATTGCGAGCAGTGTATTATGGAAGGAGGCAAGGATCATAGAAGAATTGTTAAAGGATAGCTATGTAGAACAATTATTAGAAAATTGATTAATCCTTGTTCTTCCATTGTATTGCCATTCTTAGACCAATGATCAATGCTTCATACTCAACAATATTATTTGTGCAAGGGAATGCTAATTGATATGAATTTGGGATACAATCACCTTGTGGGGTAACGAATAAAACACCTGCTCCTAATCCATGGTTAGTATAAGAACCATCAAAGTAGAACTTCCATAAGTGGGGGGTAGTCATAAGGAATATTACTTCATCTAAGAAATCATATACTAATAGGTGATCTGCAATTGTAGGGTCATCCACTAACTGGTCAATAATAAATTATCTCTTGATAGCCTTTCTATCTACATATTTGTGTCAAAATCATTGAGGATCATGACCCATTTCACTAGCCTACTTGTGAGTATTGCTTTGTTTAATAGATACTTGCGGGGACCAATCTTGGTGATGAGCTTTGTTTGATTGTTCAACACATATTGTATTAGTTTTTGAGAAGCACAATAAATGAAAAACATGCATATTTAGTAGGAATATAATTAAGATTATTTCCTACTACGGTGCAATTGATATAACACATGACCCTTTATTCTCTCAAAGAGTCATGTTGTGCAAGTAAAGCTCCTAATGTTGTTGTGTTAGTGGAAATGTAAAGCAAAAATGGTTTTCCTTGAATTAGAGGCATGAATACTGGAGGAGAAGCAAGATAATACATCAAAATAAAAAAGACTATTGAAAATTCTCGTCGTATTTGAAGGTGGCAACCTCTTGCAATAGATGTTTGAACATATGACACTTATTAGCTAATTAAGAAATGAATTGATGGATGGATTATAGTTTACCTTGTAGACTATGCAATTGATTTAGAGTTGTAGGTGGAAGCATACCAATTATAGCTTTAACCTTTGCAGGATCAACCTCTATGCTTGTTCAAGAAATAATGTAGCCTAGTAACTTCCTTGAAGTAACTCCAATGACACTGTAAGAGAGGGGGACCAACCACTGCAAGGCCCCAGGTCATGAAAGGCCAAGAGCAGTATGGCTGCCCTAACTTACCTCAGTTTAAAGCAAGGTTAGGATAGGCGATATGAGAATTATGAGGACTATAAGGTCCTTAGATCACTTTGCAAACCCGAGAGTCAAGGGGAGGCCAGGTGAGTCAATCTTTAGATTCAATCCTGCATCTTAGGTAGCTCTCTGTCAGAGGACAGAAGTGTAGTTCTGGGATGACAACACAACACGTTGGCGTCTCACAGGTGCACTAGGGTCTGTATGACTAGAAAACCAAAGAGACGAGGCTAGACTCTAAAAAAGGGACTATCAACCTAGTTTAAGGGTTTCAAGAAGTGAAGAATAAGACTAAGAGGACTGGAACATAAAGACAAAAGTGAGAAAGGAAATAGATTACCACAAGGGTGATGAAGATGATTTTGCACAACAATCTTCTCGCCAATTTGCTCCAAAATCTCTCCACCTGCACACAAAAAAGCAAGAAAATGTTAGGGGATTGTATAGGGGTTTGCCTCAGTCATACCCCTGTTTTGGTGTTTCCACCTCCATGGACAACCAAGTTTGCAACAATAGGGAAAAATATGATAAAGAAGAGAATACAAGCTACGTAAACAAAAGACACTACAAAATAGTACGTTCTTACTCAACCAAAATGATAAAGAAGATAAGAGGAGCTTACCACCTCCGTCCAAAGCACTCAAGGCTAGTGGAGGAGAAGATGAGAGGAACTCAAGCCTCTGCTACAATGGTGTTTGTCCTGCGCTTGTACTATCGAAGTGATGAAATGGTAGATTGTTGCTATGAAGTGTGAAGTGTTGCTACAAATCTTGGAGTGGATGCTCAAAAGTGTGGAGAGATTGTCTAGAGATGAACAAAAATATGAACATGGAATAATTGAGGGAGAATATGAAGGAAGAGGTTAAGAAACAACCATATTCAGGTCGACCAACTAAAGAAAGGCGTTACACTTCGACTCCCAATAGGAAGTGTAATGTTTCTTCAGTCTCCAGCCATAGGAATCTGCCAGGGATGTAAGCACGCCACATGGATGTCTGCACATCACGTGGGTGTTCCCAACAGAAATGCCCCCACTGACACACAAAGTAGGCACCAAGTGTGATGTGAGTAGTGGGTTTAAGTGGAATTAAGCATTCACCTTAGTTTTTCTAAAGTGTAAGGGGGGTAAAGAGGAATTGGTGCTAGGGGTGCAAATTCATGCCTATACATTTTTCCCTCACTTTAGTGAGCATGAGTATTGATGAGTGCTTCAGTAAAGTATAGTAGTAAGGAAGTAACAAAGTAAGAGATGTATACCTGAACTGACGAGGAAGAAGAGCACGATCTGGTGAAATCAGAAGTGCAAGAGTGGACTCCATAGTTTCATAGAACTATAAAGTTGAAGTACGAAGGTGCCTCACAGGCTCACAGTCTTGCAAGGGAGGTATCCTTCAAGAAATCTCACATGCGACCGAATGAAGGGACTATGTAGAGTCAGAGATGGCGACATGTTTACCCACAGATAAAACATGTCAAGAAGTGTTCACACAGGCCAGTGAACGAATAGTCACATAGACCATCTCCAAGTTGCAAGACTTTCAAATGGGTCCCTTGAGAACCCTTCAAAAGGAAGGAGGGTCCACTCAAGGGACGTGTTGTTTGAAAAGTGAAGTCTAGCTGGGCTGACCCCAAGCTAGACAAGAAAATATGAAACCGATCTATCCAGGTTGCTCTTGGGCTAGACACCATAGAACTCATTAAAGGCTTTTGAAGGGCTCCCTTGGGAACCCAACGTGAAAAGGAAGGGTCCACTCAAGGGATGTATTTTTCAAAAGCTAATGTCTTCCTTCTCAAATTGATTCATCATCAAGGAATCCTTTTGAAAGATGTTCACTTCATCAAGGAATTCAAAAGGAAGGATAGGCCCCCACACGAGGGGAATATTAATACTATTATAGCTTTAGAGGAATATTTCCAAGTCCTGTTTTTATGAACCCATGATGAAGGAAAACATGTTTCATTAGGGTTTCAAGTTGAGAATACAATTCTAAAGGAAAAATGTGTGAAGGGTCTTAAGGAAGCATTATCTTCACAATGAATGCATTTCCTAAAGATCGAGCAGTGTAGGAGTGGTGTTGTCACACATGAAAGAGACAACTCAAGCAAAGAAGAGAGAAAGATAAAGGGGAAGCAAAAGAAAAGAGAATCGAACATGAACAAAGGGCACATGAGGATCTATTTTTGTGGGGTCAAATCTGCCTTTATTTATATATACAATAGGTAACCGTGGTGTGAGGTGAAAGATCATCAATCCCCAACTAAATCAGGAAGAATTCATGGAAGACAAAGTAAAAATAAAAAATTGGGTCAACATAGAAGGAAGACTAAATGCTCCCGACGCTTTGCATCATCCCCAATTTATCAAAATTCAATCAAAAACATGGAAGAAAGATGATACATATAGAAGAAGGTTTACAAAAAAAATTGCCATGCCTGTATCCAAGCACTAATAGGGGTGACGAGGGTCATCTAGGTACACATAACATGATCACATCACAACACACACACATATCTAATGTAAAGATCAAGAAGGGGGTCTCCCCCTAACATTGGTTGACCAAGAGGTTATTAGCTTTTGATTCTAGATCATCGTAGGGGCAAGGATGACGAGCTTGCAATGGGGTAATGTTAAGGGGAGAAGATTTTGATCCTCCCACAACAAGGGCCAAGGAAGAGGGACCTATGAGGTCTTCGTCCCTCAACTCTTGCAGGTCTAAGGTCAACAAATTTGCGAAGATCCTTGACAAGGTCGAAGCTTCATCCATCGAGTTAAACATACACTTACTAGGAGTGCCATGTTTCACCTCAGTGGATGGAGGAGTTTGCACCCGAGGTTCACCGCTAGGCTTACCGAGAGATTCAGGAGCAGTGACAAACTCACGGGAGGCCAAGACTGGTTCTGTCACTAGGATAGAACAAGCCAATGCAGAGCCACCTTTCAGAGAAGGTGGACCTCCTATCACATCCTCCATTGTTGGAGGGACCACATTCTACTTTCTTCTTTGTCAGAGGAGGCGAACTTCCCACAGACAGAATAAGACAAATAGAGTGAGAGGAGGACAAAACCGTAGAGAATACAATCAAAGTATTAACCATATCCATGGGCTTTGGGAAAGGTGAGACATCTGGGATGAAATTCAACAGGGGTGGCTCGACAAAAGGGGTGATAAACACTTGCACCTTTCTAGGCGCATGTGCACTCGCAACGAAAGCCGAAAGAGATTCAAAGCTAGTTTGGACAGGGGTAGAAGGAGGGAGGGAGGAGGACACAACATGAGGTGTGATTGTCCCCTCCTCTTTCTTTTGTAAAGAAGCTTGCTCATCTAGGAGAGCCTTTCATCAACTCTTACACTTGCACACAAGATTATTTCTACAGCTCTTCGAACCAGAAGTCAGAGCTTATGAAGGGATAGAGGGTTCTTGCTCAACCATGGGAGTGTCCTCCATAGTTGGTTCCAACAAGAGGATAGACTCTTGAGTGGGAGTAGAAGGAGCAGGTTCAAAAGTGACAAGAGGAATCAAATCTAGTGCTTCGGTAGCGGGCCTCTTCGCGTTCACTATCTTAGGAACAGGGACAGTAGGAGGCCACAAAGGACGAGATAGAGAAGACTCTCCATAGGGGGCTTTCTATCTTCCATACCGAACAAGACTAGGCTCCATGGGTAAGATAGGAAGTTCAAACGTGGGATACTTGGCCTTTCGCCAAGTGGGCACCATGGGATTCTCTCACAAATGTGAGATAGAAGAAGATGACACCATAACAGGGTGAGAGGAAGCATCAGGTTGAACATCGAAAGAGGAAGAAGGAGGATCTTGGGATCGCTTCTCTTCTTCTCTCCTACGTGCCTTAGCAACATCACTGCTAGTTTTTAGGCAAGCTCTATGCGAAACAACATAAGGCAAAGGAGGATATCTTAATTTTGGCCTAACATGCCCTTTCTTATAGTTTTGATATGTGCAATATAGGAGTTCCTTCCTAGGCGAAAGAGGACCAAGGGATGTAGGCCAAAAGTAATCTAATGTATAGCTGCCATGTGCAACTGGTGGTCTATAACTGGTGTCGTGGACAATGTGTACCGAACCTCCATGAACAAATTTCAAACACTTGTGCACAACCGAGGGAACTTCATTCATAGCTACCATCCAGGGGATGCCTAACTTCACTCTAAAGAGTTCGAACCCCGGGATGATGTCGAACTTAAGGCTCACATATTTAGGTCCAGCGAGGACCGATATGACAGTACTCCCTATAAGAGGTATGAAAAGTCTGTCGTGGATACGAATGGTACTTTTAGGTGCATCATATCCATCCTTATACAGGAAGTTAATTAACATGATCTCCTCAGTTATGATATTCACTTGGGATGTCGGATCAATGAGAGCACATGCCACAATATTCCCATTTATCCTTGCAGGAATGTAGAGAGGAGATGGTTCCCTATTGAAGCCCATCAACAGGTATTGTGAGGTGAAGCTTATGCTATTGCCACTAATCACAACTTGTGCAAAGGGAATAGGTTGATTTAAGAAAATGGCCATCATGCACAACAAACACTACTTCTATAAAACCTCATAAGGTTTACGAGACAAGGTAATGACCCAATTAAGGTTTTTTTGTACAACACCGTCGGGACCTTCAAACTACGCATACTATAGGTTGTAGGTTGGGTTGTGAGGTGAAGGCCTCACAACTCTCACACCTATAACACTCCTAGGATATGAGGAAAGAGAGTTCTAGTATCATAAAACGAAACCAAAATAGTTCACGTCGGGTTCACCAAAAATGTAAGAGGGGTACCAACCACTGCAAGGACCTAGGTCATGGAAGGCCAAGAGCAATATGGCTGCCCTAACTTACCTCAGTTTAAAGGAAGGTTAGGATAGGAAGGATGAGAATGATGAGGACTATAAGGTCATTCAATCACTCTACAAAATCAAGAGTCAAGGGGAGTCCAGGCGAGTCAATCTTTAGTGTCAACCTTGCGCCTCAGGTAGCTCTTTGTCGGAGGACAAAAGTGTGGTTCTAGGACAACAACGTGACACATTGGCGTCTCACAAGTGTGTTGGTGTTCGTATGACCAGAAAACCAAAGAGACAAGGCTAGACTCTAAAAAAGGGACTATCAACCTAGTTTAAGAGTTTCAGGAAGTGAAGAATAAGAATAAGAAGAGTGGGACATAAAGAAAAAAGTGATAAAGGAAATAGATTACTGCAAGGATGATGAAGATGATTTCACACAACAATCTTCTCGCTAGTTTGCTCCAAAATCTCTCCACCTGCACACAAAAAAGTGAGAAAATGTTGGGGGGCTTTATAGGGGTCTTCCTTAGTCAAACCCATATTTTGGTGTTTCCACCTCCATGGACAACCAAGTTTGCAATGATAGGGTAAAATATGATAAAGAAGAGAATACAAGCTATGTAAAAAAAAGACACTACAAAATAGTACGTGCCTACTCAACCAAAATGATAGAGAAGATAAGAGGAGCTTACCACCTCCATCCAAAGCGCTCAAGGCTAGTGGAGGAGAAGATGAGAGGAACTGAAGACTTTGTTGCAATGGTGTTTATCCTACGCTTGCACTATCGAAGTGAATAGAATGGTAGATTGCTGCAATGAATTGTGAAGTTCTGCTACAAAGCTTGGAGTGAATGCTCAAAAGTGTGGAGAGATTGTGTAGAGATGACCAAAAACATGAACATGGAATAATGGAGGGAGAATATGAAGGAAGAGGTCAAGAAATGACCATATTTAGGTCGGCCAACCGAAGAAAGGTGTTACACTTCAACTCCCAATAGGAAGTGTAACATTTATGCAATCTCTAGTCACAGGAATTTGCTAGGGACGTAAGTGTGCCCCACAGATGTTTGTGTGCCATGTGGGCGTCCCTGATAGAAACACCCCCACCGACACATAAAGCAGGCACCAAGTGTGATGTGATCAGCACGTTTATGTGGAATTAAGCCTCTGCCTTAGGTTTTCTAAAGTGTAAGGGGGGTAAAGGGGAATTTGTGCTAGGGGTGCAAATTCACACCTATACAGACACATTTCTCTGGATTCACTCGATATTATATTTTGTAAGTCTATCAAAGATTTGTGCAAGAACATCTAGATGATCTTCAATGGTAATCAACTTAGATAATAGGTCATCAACATAATCTACCATGAGGACATACACCATATCATGAAATATTGTAGTCATAGCTCATTGATAGGTAGCTCCAACATTTGTAAGACCAAAGGGCATGACATTCTAGTAGAAAGTTACCCATGGACATGTGAAATCCATTTTGTGTCGATCCTCTATGGCTATCAAGATTTGATTTTATCATGAGAATACATCCATAAGAGATAACATCCAATTCCCTACTATTAGATCCACAATCATGTCTATGTTGGGCAAAGGGAAACCATCTTTTAAGGCATGCTTTATTAAGGTCCTTGAAGTTTGTGCATATGCAAATTCCCCTAGTTGGATTTGTAATAGGTACAAGGCTATTTATCCATTTAGGATAGTCAATTAGTCTTATGAATCCAACATATAAAATTTTGTGTAGCTCAACTTTAACAAGTAGTGAAATTTGTGGATGCATCTTACATAACTTTTGCTTGATCGACTTTACCCTCGGGGCTACTGTTAGGTGATGAAGAACTAACTCTAGATCTAGTCTTGGCATATCCACATAGGACCATGTGAAGTTAACTTTTATATCCTGAAAGAATATCATGAACCTAGTCCTCTCTCGATTTAATAATGATGCTACAATATATGTGATTCAGACACTATTTGTGGTGTCAATGTTTACTTCCTCAATTTTTTTGACAATTACTAGTGATCTCTCCCAATTTATGGATAGAGAGAGAATTTCAGGCCTTCCATCCTTAGGTGTGTTAGAAAGGTTTTCACCATCAGATATGTCCTTTGTTTTTACTATTTTATGGTCCAAAAGTGTCGCATTATGGTTTTCAACAAGGGACCTTTTCATAATTGTTATATTTTTGTGATTGTAAGGTTTGGTATTCTCTCCAAAGCATGTTGTGTTGTCAAGATCTATAGTGAACCCAACTTTGTGATCCCCAAGTGGAATTACATCTTGTAGTTCCACAAACTTAGCTATGGCTTCATCATTTTGGAATATATCTAGACTCGAAGGTCCTTGTTAATCCTAGTCAATGAATTGAGGGTAGACTAATGAAAGATTGTTGTTGGATGATGTGAGGTTAAAGGATATGGATGATAATGTGTTGACATTATGTTCTTCAAATAGCTCAGTAATACACTCTAAGGAGTCATTGTAATAATCCTCGTTAAAAATTTCATCTTTAGGAAAAAGAATTGCTTCCTCTGTAAGGATAGTCTTGGTATCAAAAGACATAGTCTGTTGTTTTCCAAACCTTAGCCGTTGAGGATGTGGTTTTTCTGTTATGGAAATGGGTTATGCAATTCCTTGTTTATGTAGATTGAGACCACTATGACCATCATCTCCCATTTATTTTATTATTTGAAAACCTTTAAAGTATTTTTCAATGGGTAATATGATGGCCTCTTCTTCTTTATCTTTGTAAAGACATTCAGAGATGTCTTGTTTGATGTCTTCTTTATGAAGTTTTCCCCATTTTGAAAATATGATCCGATTGAATTTTATCATAATTTTGGATACTTCTTATTGTGCACAAGGTTTTCCACAGGACCTTGGTGATGATGGAAGTGGTCCAATGCAAAAGGAATATTTCATATTGTATTGACCACATCCCATATCTTGTATTTGGACCTTGAACTTAGGACGAATGGTATATTGATTTTGCGATTTGGTCAATGTATTAGGATCAATATAGGATGAAGAGGAAGCTACATCACCATTGTTTGGAACATGATATTTTGTTTGTCCTCTCAAATTATTACAATAGTGAAAGGGATTGGGATCTCTTGAAATAGTAACTTTTGTAACATTGTATGGAAATTTTATGTATTGATGGAAGGTAGATTGAACAACCTGCATGGCATGTATCCATGGGCGATCGAGAAGTACATTATATGGAAGCTCCAGATCTAAGACTTGACATACTGTATCCTTTGTTACTGGACCAACTTGTAAATGGGGTATGATTGTTCCTTAAGAAGGATGCTACACACCATCATATGATTTGATGACTATTTTCTTGTTTGGATCTATAACTCCCTAAAAGTATCCTAATGTATTTACCAATTTCAAGGTGAAAATGTTCAAACCAAATCCACCATATATTAGTACTCATTTAATCTTATGTTTGTGGATAAAAATCTCCAGATGAAGGGCGTCATTATGAATAGGCCAATGGTTTAAGAAATATTTATTGGTGAATGTGAGATGATGTGTGGATGTGAGATGTCCTACTATAGTTTAAAATTGGTCAATATTTAAGTCAATGGGTATTGAGAACTCTTTGAGAGCTTTATCTAAGATATCCATGTGAAGTGGAGATATAGAAAAAATCTCTAAGATGGATATCTGTGTAGGTGTTTTTCCTAAATGATCTAGGAAATTATACTATGAGGTAGGTTGATATTTAGATTTAGCCCCTTGAAAGGTAACTTTACCTTTATGGGTTGTAACAAAACATTTATGATTCTTATTCTTTATGGGAATGATAGACACTTGACTGTCAGTTTCCTAAATTTGGTTAATAGTATAGACATAGTTGATGATATTATATTTGGTGTTATTATTTGAGGTTCTACCTTATTTGGAGGCATTTTATTTCCCATGGTTATGTAATGGATCCTTGAAGATCACATGATCATTATTTGAGGTGTTGGTTAGGTTCTCAACGACAATATCCCCCTTATCAATTAGGTCCCAAATAAGATTATTTAGCTTGAAATAATTGGGGGTCATGTGTTCTTTCACCTTATAGTACTCACAAAAAATTGTATCTGTCCACCATGTGGGTTTGACTTGAGGTTCATACTGTCTAATTTTTGGGAGTGTGACTAAGTTTGTTTGGACTAGTTTTTGAAGGGTTGATTCAATGGGGCCTCCCAAAGGAGTATGTTTCCATTACAGGATGTTATTTTTCCTAGGAGGTCCTCTCATTGAGTTATCTTGAATTTTTTTTGAGGTTTGAACATTGGGCAGTGCTTGTAAGCTTAATGTGGGTTAAGCATGTTGGACCATCTTGGCATCAACCATACCATCATTGACCACATTTTTATTTTTATTCTAGAAATGGGGTTTATTAATTGAGGATCTTGAATTATCCTTGTTCTCTTTATATATTTTCAATAGTACTATAGCTATAAGGGCTTTCTCAATGATAATCCCTTTTTGTATGACCTCGTTGAAAGTATTGGAGCATTGAACTTTTAGGTGGAATCCTATTTTTGTATTCATATTTTGTATGAAAATTTTGACTAATTATTTATTGGGTATATGACATGGAAATTTATTGGCTAACCTTCTCCATCTCTATAAGGAGGCAAAATTTTCTCCATTGTTTTGTTTTCTAGTGCATAGATATATCTTTGAGACTTCGTGTTCTATGTTATATGAGAAATATGAAATGAATTTTTATATTAGTTCGCTGAAACTTCTAATTCCATATGGGTTCTAGAAAAACCATTCCATGGCTTGTCCTCTTAAGCTTCATAACAAGAGACACATAAGATAAATATCATTATGAACAACCTCTAAGCAAGCTACATAAAATTCTCCAATGTGTTCATGAGGATCTCCCCTTCCTTCGTATTTCTCAAATTTAGGCATCTCAAAATTATAAGGGTGACATGGGTATTGTCCTATCAAAAGGATAAGGGCATATATCCTCTAATGTGGAGCTCTTCTTCATGGGTCCCATTTGGATATTCAAAATTATTTTTTGTAAATCTTGAATTTGTAGAGCCAAATTATTTGGGTGTGTGAGAGTGGGTATGTTGATGGAGTTATATCTAGATATAGGATGAGTTGATGATGGACCTTGGGGAAAAATTGTTGGTGGGTTGTTTTGGAGAATGTGTGGGTGGTTTTGTGGAATGTAGGTGTGAGTGGATATATTTGAGGTGATAAATTGGTTGGATGTAGTGAATTATTGTTGGGGGGTTATAATATTTTGAGTTGGGTTCTATGGATGAGTGTTTTGATTAGATGGGTTATGCTATGGTTTTGATAAAAGTATTTTAGTGGAGAAGTCATGTTGTTTTGAGGTAGGTTGTTGATGGGTATTTT
Organism: Sequoiadendron giganteum; assembly: GCA_007115665.2. Taxonomy (NCBI): domain Eukaryota; kingdom Viridiplantae; phylum Streptophyta; class Pinopsida; order Cupressales; family Cupressaceae; genus Sequoiadendron; species Sequoiadendron giganteum. Next base: position 462,252,829 of record CM021102.1, read on the forward strand.
GGTTAAGTGGACTTTTGTTTTTATTTAGAGTGATAATGTTCAAATTTGGGGTGATAGCATGTTGAGGTTATGATATGGGGTTGTAATTTTGGTGGATGTTGTTTTGATTGTTCGGAATGTAAGTATGCACATTGTATGAAAGTGGTTGTGAGATATAAGATGCATGTGGAGCTGCTTGTGGATTATCATCGACGTAGGAATATTAATGTTGTTGGATGAAATATTATGTTGATATAATGGATTGGTGATAGTGTTTTGATTTTGAGTGATGGTTGTGTTTGTATGGAAGTTGGGTGAAGGTGCTTATTACATGTAAGATGCTTGTGATGATGTTTGTAGATTAATTATTGAAGTGGAGGTGATAATATTGTTAGATCTATCATGATATATAATGGATTGGTTATTTTCAAGGTTTATGTTGGAACTTGAGTATGTATGGGAGGTACAAAAACTCAATTCAAATTTGTACGTATGATTGATTATTGGGATAATGGTGGCATTTTTTTGGGGTGTGAAATTAGGAGAGTACATTGGAATAAATGGGAGTACATTGTTAGAAGGTTTTATGAAGGACTTGGTTTGTTGTGGCATGGTAGGGTTGTTAGTAGGTTGTATGGAGGAGTTGGTTTGTTGTGATATGAAAGGTCGTATGGAGAAATTTTTTGTGGTATGATGTTGTTGGAGCTGATTTCTTCTAAGGTCTATGATGAAGTATTGTCAATTGGTGACATATTGTTTAAGTACACATTATAAAATGTAGAAGGAAATTTGGCTCTTAGTGTGTGAGCAATATGAAGCATTGGTCATGATTGGCTACAAGAAGTGAGTCTATAAGTTTCATGGCATTGACATCCTATTGTGCTTCTACCAACTCTTCAGGTGTTATGTCTCTTACTACCCACCTATGTTAGGACTATTCTTAGGACTTAGTAGGGGTGGTGTTTCAAAACCTCTTAATCCAAAAAAGTGTGAGAATTCTCCTTGTGTTTCTTGGAAAGGATCATGTTTATGGGTACCATTTTGGGGTCTTATTGGTGTTGCATTTTTCTCTTGGTTTCAGACCTTGTTTCTACTAGCATAGAAGAGATTTCAAGACCTTATGATTTTGATGAATTTAATATGTGGGATGGTGAGACCAAGAAAGGTCTAAAGTGTTTCTATATCTTAGATGATGATTTGGCTTTGATTTGATGTGTTAAATTTGAACTAGATTAATGAGTTTGAATTAATGGACAAGGGTGTGCAATATATCAAACTAGAAGCAAATGGACTTCTATGCTAATGTATAACATTGATAAACTAATTGGTCCTTTTACTTGAGAAGGGAAAATTCTAAGCAACAAAGACAAACTAGAGATAAATGGATGTAAGATCTAGATAATCTATGGATCGATTTTGATAGATAAATGGTTGTTGGTTGTGAATTAGTGATTGTTTTTGGTGTAAGTTTGAACCTAATTTTTGACTTATTTTTTCATGAATGTGATAGAAAGATGAAAAGGTAATAGGATAAATGATTTAAAGATTGTATTTTTAAGTCTTTGGTATATTTATGTTTTGGTAGGGTAAGTGCATGGATCTATGACACAATTTTGGCTCTTAAGATGCCACTTTTTTTTTTAAATCAGCAAAATCTTATTTGCATTAGAAAATGAAGATAGTTACACTCAAAATTTCAAGATGCAGCAAGAAAAAAAGTTTAAGTGCTTTGAGTCTAGTTTCTAAGCTACTAATTTTTTTTGAAATTAATGAAGATTAAGGGTCTCAAAAAGGAAGGGGCCAAAAAAGGTCTTGTTTTTATCAAAAAAATAACATAGCGCCCGAGGGCTCCCCCCTTTTTGATTAACTTTTTTTTTTAGAATTTCAAAAATCCCAATGGTGATAAACTAGCTAACACCATGTAGTTTATCCTTGTTCTTTCAGATAATATTTTTAATGAATATATAATATTCTATGAATTTTCAAAGTGGACACATCCTAAAAAGCTAAAATTTGAGCGCGCTCCCCCCTAATTTTCTTAAAAACTAATCAAAAATTGATTTTTTTTTCATCATGTGTAGAATGGAATCTAGTTTTAAAATATGTATTTTGTTTCACGTTTCGATGAATGAGTAAAAATCTATCCTAAAACTAGCACATGCTGGTTTTTGACAAAAAATGGAGGCATTTACAAGAGAAGTTATGGATCAAAATCTTAACTGAATCAAAACAAATAAAGAATTATATATTTAGATAGCTAAGAGAGAGGTTAATGCCATCACGTTTTTCTTATAATCTTGCATTGAAATATGTGCAAACGTGACTGTGAGCACGACCAAAAATGTGTGAAATTTTGTTACCCTTTCATAAAATCATGTCTTTTGCATGAAATGGTTGTCCAAACCTTTGGGTCAGATGCCTAATGCAAAATCAAACCCATTGGGTTGGTATTTCCCAATGCAACCCATTTGGAAAGCACCAAATTCAGCGCTCACCAAATTTGGCGCTCGCCAAATGGGTTGTTTCATTTGGCTAGCACCAAATTTGGCGCTTGCCAAATGTCATTAATGAGTTTTGGAATGCATTTTTTTAAACTCTTTCATTTTTTCTTTCTTTGCCAAGGAGACTATATACATGAACTAAACATTTAAGTATAAGTTGAATTTTACATATGGACATTTACTTTCTTATACTTTAAGTTATATATCATGTATATAGGCAAGATGTTTGAGAGTGGTTTCGGATATCTAGGAGTTATAATGCAAATTCTAGTTTTTGAAAGATCTTAAAAATTTCAGACAGTCAAATTTTAGTAATTAGCATTTCAAATTTTAGTAATTAGGAGGTCAAATTTTAATAGTCAGCAAATTGTATCATCTTTCTCTCTCACTCTCTCCTTCTCTCTACTCTTTATCTCTCCACTCCCTCTCTCTCTCCCTTCCTCCCTCTCTCCCCTCTCTCTCTCTCTCACACCCCTGTATCTCCTCCCTACATCTACGTCCCTTCCTCCCCTCTGTACTTCTCTCTATCTCTACTCTCTCTCTGTCTCTACATCTCCTTCCCTCTCTACTTATCTTTATCTCCCCTCTCTCTCTCTTTACCTACCTCTCCCTCCATCACTTTGTATCTCACCTATGTATCCCTACCTACCTATTTCCCTCTCTACTCTATATCTCTCCTCTCCCTCCATCTACCTACATATCTCTCTCACTCTTTATCCCTCTCTTCCTCCTCTTTCTCTCTAACTCTCTCCTCTCTATCTCATAATTATCTCTCCCTCCATCTCACTCTCTCCTCTCTATCTCACCACTCTCTCTATCTCTCTCTCTCTCTCACACACAAACCTATATCTCCCTCCCTAACACTCCCTCCCTCCCTCCTTCTCTCTCTACTTCTCTCTATCTCTCCTCTCTCTCTATTGCTCCTTCTTTCTCTCTCAATTTATCCTTTTCTCTATCTCACCATTCTCTCTCTCACTCACACATACGCACACATCTCTATCTCCCTCCCTACCTCTCCCTCTCTCCCTCCCCTCTCTACTCTTTGTCTCTCCTCTCTCTACCTACTCTCCCTCCATCACTCTCTCTATCCATCCCTCTCTATGTCACCTATGTCTCCTTACCTATCTCTTTCCCTCTCTACTCTCTATCTTTCCTCTCCCTTCGTCTACCTACCTCTCTCTGTCTCTCCATCCCTCTCAAGTTCTCTCTCACTCTCTCCTTCTCTCTATCTCACCATTATCTCTATCCCGACCTCTCTCTCTCTCTCCCACTTTCCCTCCTTCCCTCTCACTCCCTCCTCTCTAAATCATCATTCTCTCTCTATCTCACTTTCCCTCCTTTCATCTCTCTTGCTCCAACCTCTCTCTCTCTCTCTCTATCTCTCTTTCTCATTCTCTCCTTACCTCTCTACTCTTTATCTCACCACTATCTCTCCATATCACTCTCCCTCCTTCCCTCTCTCCCTCCTATTCCTCCCTCTCTCCTTCCCTCTCTACCTACCTCTCTCCTTCCCTCTATACCTACCTCTCCCTCCACTACCTACCACTCTCTCTACCCTCTCTCTCTCTCCCCCATCTTTCTCTCTTACTCTCTCCTCCCCTCTCTACTCTTTATCTCTCCCCCTTCCCTCTCTACTCCCTTTCTCTCTCTCCCCCGTCCTCTCCCATAATTTTCTCTCCTCTCACTCTCTCTCCCTCACACACACACTCACCTCTATCTCCTCCTTTCCTCTCCATCCATCCCTCCACTATTTACTTCTTTATCTATCATCTCTCTCTACATCTCCTTCCTTCTATATTTATCTTTATCTCCCTCTCCCTCTCTTTACCCACCTCTCCCTCCATCACTCTATATCTCAACTCTATCTCTCTATTCTCTCTCTCTACTCTCTCTCTGTCTCTTGTACACACACATACACTCACCTCTATCTCCTCCCTACCTATCCCTCCCTCCCCTCTCTACTTCTCTATATTTCTCCTCTCTCTACATCTCCTTCCCTCTCTACCTATATTTATCTCCCCTCTCCCTTTATCACTTTGTATCTCACCTATGTTTCCCTACCTACCTAGGGTTGAGGGATTAAGGGTTGAGAATTGAGGGTTGAGGGTTTAATGTATAGGGTAGAGGGTAGAGGGTTTAAGGGTTGAGGTTCGAGGGTTTAAGGTTGAGGGTAGAGGGTATAGGGTTGAGGGTCCAACTTATAGGGTAGAGGGTATAGGGGTTGAGGGATTAGGGTTTAAGGGTTGAGGGTAGAGGGTTGAGGGATTAAGGGTTGAGGGATTAGGGTAGAGAGTTTACTTGGGTTTAAGGGTTGAGGGTATAGGGCTGAGGGTAGATGGTATTGTGAAGAGGGTAGAGGGTTTAAGGGTTAAGGGTTAAGGGTTTAGGGTTTAGCGTTGAGTGTTTAAGGGTTTATGGGTTGAGGGTATAGGATTGAGGGATTAGGGTAGAGAGGGAGGGAGAGATGGAGGGAGAGACGGAGGGAGAAGTAGAGAAGAGGAGGGAAGGACATAGATAAATGAGGTTTGAGGATCCAATGTATAGGGTAGAGGGCTGAGGGTAGAGGGGAGAGAGATAAAGGGAGTGAGTAAGAGAGACCTGAGAGAGGGAGAGGGGGTAGGAGGGAGATAATTGAGAGAGATAGAGAGGGAGTGGTAGAGAGATATAGGGAGGAAGGGTTAAGGGTAGAGGGTAGAGGGTTTAAGGGTTTAGGGTTTAAGGGCTAAGTGTTTAGCATTTACAATTAAGGGTAGAGGGGAGAGAGATAGAGGGAGTGATTGAGAGAGAGAGACCTAAGAGAGGGAGAGGGATTATGAGGGAGAGGGTTGAGAGAGAGAGGGAGGGAGTGTAAGAGAGATAGAGGGAGGGAGGGTTAAGGGTAGAGAGTAGAGATTTTAAGGGTTAAGGGTTTATTGTTTAGGGTTAAGGGTAGAGTGTTAAGGGTTTAAGGATTTAGGGTTTAAGGGTTAAGGGTAGAGGGTAGAGGGTTTAGGGTAGAGGGGAGAGAGAGAGAGAGGGAGTGAGTGAGAGAGAGACTTGTGAGAGGGAGAGGGGGTAGGAGGGGGTTGATACCATAATACTGGTTTACAATTTTTGGGCAAACTGGACATTGAACTAATTTTTTAAAACTAAATCTTCACTTTCGGGCTCCTATAGTGGCTAAACCGTGAGGAATTTGAAGATGATGAAACCTAGTGATTTGTGATGTTTTCTCTATATATTCTAAATATATTTTTTTCAATTTTTTTGGAATCAGATTGCACTTATTTTTCCATCTCCTTCGAAAACTAGTTTTTTTTTAAAAACAACATTTTTAAGGAGTGATGCTCACCGTATACAACATAACGTTTTTTGTATGAAGGATAAAATTCTTTTTTTTTTGAATTTAGATTTGTAACTATGATATCTAGCACTTTAATTTGGTTTCATAGTGTTTTATTGAATATTTTTTCCTTAATCAAGTTTCGAAGTCAAACCAATTACAATTCAAACATAGGCAGATCGTATACAACATAAATTTTTATGTATGTATCGAAATTCAATATTTTTTTTAATGGATCAAGGACATCAATACCCAACAAGAACATATTTTTCAAAATTTTATTTTGATAATCTGCTATTTTTCCACATGTGCAGAACAAAGAGTTTGATTTTTGGTGAAAAACCTATGTTTAAGAAAACTAAAAAAACACATACATAATAAAACCAAAACATATTAAAATTATATTCGTTAGATAGATCATTTTGAGGAATACCATCTTCTAGTTGGGTCTATTAAGTCTCCTCCATTTTCATCCTCAACTCGAGCTTTGAAGGGAAAAAATCTGGAGTCTTTTTGTGTCGGAGGGTGGGAAGGTGGGAAAAGGGGGGTTCAAGTGAACCTAAGGGGTTCACTCAAACCCCCAAGGGTTCACTCGAACCCTGGTTCGCTCAAACCAGGGTTTGAGTGAACCCCCTTTCCACAATGGGAAACACGGGTTCCCACATGCAAAGGGGTTCATTCAAACCCCCCAAAAAGAATTTTTTTTTTGCATGGGTGAGTTTTTTTGGAAGTTTTCCTTCCTCGCTTGAATTGTAAACCACTTTTGTGGGTTCACCCAGCCTGGAGAGACTTGAGAGAGAGAGAGAGAGAGAAGGTTAGGTTTAGGCTTAGGTAGAGAGGAGAGAGATAGAGGAGTGACTAAGAGAGGAGAGGGGTGGGGAGGGTTGGGAGAGAGAGAGGAGAGAGTAGGGAGAGAGATAGAGGGAGGGAGGGTTAAGGGTATAGGGTAGAGGTTTTAGGGTTTAAGGGTTTAGGGTTAAGGGTAGAGAGTTAAGGGTTTAAGGGTTAAGGGTAGAGGGGAGAGAGATAGAGGGAGTGAGTGAGTGAGTGAGAGAGAGATACCTAAGAGAGGGAGAGGCGGTAGCAGGGAGACATTTGAGAGAGAGAGGGAGGGAGTGGGAGAGAGATAGAGGGAGGGATGGTTAAGGGTAGAGGGTTTAAGGGTTAAGGGTAGAGGGGAGAGAGATAAAGGGAGTGACTAAGAGAGAGAGACCTAAGAGAGGGAGAGGCGTAGGAGGGAGAGATTTGAGGGAGAGAGAGGGAGTGGGAGAGAGATAGAGGGTTGAGGGTTAATGGTAGAGGGGTAGAGGGTTAAGGGTTAATGGTTAAGGTTATATGGGAGAGAGATAGGAGTGAGTGAGAGAGAGAGACTTGAGAGAGGGAGAGGGGGTAGGAGGGAGAGACATGAGAGAGAGAGAGGTATGGGAGCTATATAGAATATCCCTCATACCCCCCTCTCTCTCAATACTCTCCCTCCTACCCCCTCACCCTCTCT